>CAWUFW010007253.1:0-417500 GCA_963921515.1 Calotriton arnoldi
GTAGGACCGTGTTGACAGATGTTGGCCATGTATGTACCATACATGTCGTTCCGGTACTGCACACTTAATGTAGTTGTGCCTCATGATGATGTATGTTGGGATCTTGAGTGTGTTCAATGCCGCATATGTGGGGTGACTGACGATCTTGCTTACTTCTCCTCTGCACTGCAGGGCTCCTGCTGTCCATCGGCCATTCCCAGACCTGGCAACGATGGTGGAACGGGACAGCATCCGACGGTACCGCTTCACCAGGCAGCTGATTGAGGATTTTGCAGTGCAGTTGTCCCCACATTTCCAGCCTGGCCGGCCGTATCCTACAGCGCTGACCCCCAAGGTGAAGGTGATGGCAGCCCTACACTTCTTTGCCACCGGTACCTTCCAACATACTGTGGCGTCTGCTGGTGGGATGTCACAGACCATGTTCAGCCGTGTGCTCCGCGATTTCTTGGCGGCAATGTTGCTCTTCCTGAACCGGTACATCTATTTCCCTAGACTGCGACGACTCACTGACGTGAAGAGTGACTTTTATGCCCTGGGGAGGATGCCGCATGTCATTGGCTCCATTGATGGGACACATGTGGCTTTGGTACCACCACAGGCCCAGGAGCAGGCCTACAGGAACCGCAAGCACTACCACTCGGTCAATGCACTGGTGGTGTGTCTTGCAGACATGACCATCACACACGTGTGTGCCCGTTTCCCTGGTTCAGCACACGATGCCTTTGTGATGAGGAGTAGTCGCATCCCCAGGTTGATGGCACAGATGCAGAACCAGCGTGCCTGGCTTGTCGGTGTGTACTGACTTTGTGCCATTGTGTGTGATCTGATCTGTAGTATTCCGCCCACTTTTCCAAGTCAGCTGATGTGCACTTGTCTGTCCGTAGGTGACTCGGGATACCCCAACATGCCGTGGTTGCTGACACCCCTCAGGAACCCTGTGACACCTGCCCAGATGCGCTACAATGAGGCACATGGTCGGACCAGGAGAGTGATTGAGCGGACCTTTGGTCTCCTGAAGAGCCGCTTCCGCTGCCTGGACAAGACCGGAGGGTCCCTCCCATATGCCCCTGCGAAAGTGTGCAAGATTATCATCGTCTGCTGCATGCTCCACAACCTGGCAGTGCGGAAGGAGTTGCCTCTCATCCAGGATGACGATGACCAACATCCGCCACCTGTGGAGGATCCTGGCCTGGACCACGATGCCAGTGACGATGATGATGATGATGGTGATGGTGATGTCCGCACACAGCTCATCACCAACTTCTTTAGCTGAATGTGAGTATCCTGAGGTGTCATGTGAATGATGTGAGTTGGCATGATGTGTGGGTGGTGCTCTGGTGCTGTTGGAGTGTGTCCATGGGCTACTTGACAGGATGTGTGTTGCGATGTGTGGTGACAGGTGGGCTGTACTCCCCAACAGTGTTGACATGCTAACTTGGTTCTGGGTGGGTATCTTGTAACATGTATTGTGCATGAGTTTTGCTGTTCTGTCCTGTACTGCATTGCTTTTGACTGTGTGTCATTTCTGTCCTTCACAGGGTACTTTCAGATTCGTTTGGTCAACTGTGTCCACCGACGACGTGATTGCACATCCAGGCTGGTAGCTGTTGTGTCCCTACAGGTGATGTGCGCCACACCCATGGACTTCCTTCTGTCTACAGTTGTTGACTGTGTGCCCGCTACCAGGTGGGGTTACCTTGCATCTGTAGTGGTTACGGCATGTTGCTACTGTGTAATAAACCTGTGCTTCACTTAGTGATGTGCGTTGTCTGTGGTCACACATTTGACTGCCATTTGCTTACTGCACCTGTGGGCTACTTGACTACAACTGGGAATGGGTGTGGTGTCTGTGCATTGCACCGTCTTCCTGGCAACATCAGTGTAGGCAATGAGTCAGATGGCCTAGGTGTGTATGTGTTGTGTAGCCCTGGTGGTGTGTCTCCCTCATATGTGTCACGTTGCCTGTACTCACATGCCTGTGTTGTCCTTGCTGTTGCAGTTCGCATACACTGTGTAATTTTGCAGTTCATCATCCCCATAACAGCACCCACGTTGGAATCACGACAGAGGAAAGTATGGTGTATTAGTGTGTTTATTGTGATAATAGTGCATAGGATGGATTGTGCTGTACATGAATCTTGCAATCCCAAGTTCCTAGATGAATAGAAAGTCCAGGTAGACAGGATCCCCAGTATCGGGGCCACAGTTGTCTGACACATTGTTCCAACTTGTACTCCCCATGCAATGTGTGGGAGTAGTGTTGCCATCAACAGGGTGAACAGTCTGTGCACAAAGGCGAAAATCCAGAACAGGTTCAGGCTTCCTGGGAGTTGCGCTTGGCCATCAGCCTCTCACTTTCCCCTCCTCGGACGACCCCTCTTCTTGGGGGCCCTCTAGTGCAGGCTGCTGCGGTGCAGGGGACTCTCCGCCAGAGTCCTCCTCCCTCCCTGTGGCAGTTGCAGTTTGTTCGGTACCAGATGTTGTTGGCACACAGGGAGGTGTGGACTGGTTGCTGTTCATCTGGCGGAGGCATTGTAAAATGTCCCTGTGCACCGCCGTCATCTCATGTAGTACATCCCACTTGGACTCCACGCGGGTCATGTGGGAGTCCACACGTGACATGTGGGAGTCCACACGTGACATGTGTGACTCCACGTGGGACATGTGGGAGTCCAAGCGGGCATGATGGGCAGCCTGCTGCTGTTTGATGTCTCTGAGGAGCCCCACTACCTGGCTGAGCTCTCCGGTGCTGGACTGGTACGCATCAGCTATGCGTACCAGTTGTGGGTCTTCATGCACACCAGCAACGTCTGCAAGCAGCGACCTCTGTCTCCCACCCCTCCCACCACCCCTGCTGACATGTGCAGTGTGTGCAGTTGCACGCACAGATAACCCTGGTCCACCTTGGGGGTTGGTGGTGGTGGTGGTGTCCATGGCCCCAGGTTGGTCCAGGGTCACTGCGCTGGTGTTGTTCCTTATTCTGTCCATGTCGGCAGGGATGGTATTCGTGGTGACAGTCGTTGGAGGGGTGGGTGCAGGGGGTGCAGCTGGTGGACCTGCTGGTGCTGCAGCTGGTGGTCCTGCTGGTGCAGCATGTTGACTTGCACCGGATGTGCCAGGTTGTTCTTCATCGTCCGAGGAGGACAGAGGCTGTACGACGCCAGTGAGCTCGGCATCCTCTTGAGCCTGGGACTGGGACTCCTCAGCGTCTGCTGCTGTGTCCCTATCATCACCTGTTTTTGGGAGACACAAACAATGTATGTCATGTTTCTGCAGGCATCAGTGGTTGACACACCTGACAGTTGTGACTGTGCCTCGGGGTGCGGGCCTGTACATTGTATTGTCCTAAGTCGTCAAAGTCAGGGGTTGATATTGGTGTGGCACATTGTCCTGCATTATTTGGGCATTTCTATGTATTCTCTGGGGTGTGAACATGGTCTGCATTGATTGTGTTTGGCTGACAGCCAGACCTCCTTCCCACCCACCCACCCACCCAGTCAGTTATCCCACCATGGAACGTGCTTGCATTGCAGGGAGTGTAAGTTGTCTCTCAGGATGTCAGTCAGTGGTGTCCTGCTGTTTGTTGGTGCACAGTTGGCAGCAGGGCCTTGTGCTCCCCACAGCAGTAGCCAGTGTCAGCCATCTTGTGAGTCCTTCTCCACTCCCTGTGATGTGAGCATGGTTCAGGGTGGTGTTGATGGGACAGTTGTGGGGGTGAGCTATGTCTGTGACTGTGACTCCCATCATGCTATTGCCTCCACCCCACTTCCCAGCATTCCCATACTTACTTGCTTTTGTGGGGAGTTCAGTGTGTGTGGGTGTGAGGGCAATGGCAAGATGGCTGACAGTGGTGTCCTGCTGTTGGTTGGTGTGCAGTTCCCAGCATGCCCTTGTGCTCCCCACAGCAGTAGCCAGTGTCAGCCATCTTGTGAGTCCTTCTCCACTCCCTGTGATGTGAGCATGGTTCAGGGTGGTGTTGATGGGCCAGTTGTGAGGCTGAGCAATGTCTGTGACTACGACTCCCATCATGCTATTGCCTCCACCCCCTTCACAGCATGCCCATGCTTCCTTCCTTTTGACTCTGCTTCCCTGTGGGGTGGGCTGGCTGTGCTGACAGGATGGCTGGGAGTGTTGTCCTGGCAGTTGTTTGGCTAAGAGTCCCAAGAGTGTCCCTGTGCTTCACACAACATAACCCAGGGTGGTGGTGCTTTGTGGGATCTTGTGTTAGGATGGAGGGCATTGCATTCTACCAGGTGGGTACTGTGGAGTTTGTGTTGGGGGGGTGTGAGGGAGGTGCTGGTGACTATGGTCAGTGCTGCAAGTCCCCCTTCCCACCCAGCCAGCCAGATATCCCACCATGGAACGTGCTTGCATTGCAGGGAGTGTAAGTTGTCTCTCAGGATGTCAGTCAGTGGTGTCCTGCTGTTTGTTGGTGCACAGTTGGCAGCATGCCCTTGTGCTCCCCACAGCAGTAGCCAGTGTCAGCCATCTTGTGAGTCCTTCTCCACTCCCTGTGATGTGAGCATGGTTCAGGGTGGTGTTGATGGGCCAGTTGTGAGGCTGAGCAATGTCTGTGACTACGACTCCCATCATGCTATTGCCTCCACCCCCCTTCACAGCATGCCCATGCTTCCTTCCTTTTGACTCTGCTTCCCTGTGGGGTGGGCTGGCTGTGCTGACAGGATGGCTGGGAGTGTTGTCCTGGCAGTTGTTTGGCTAAGAGTCCCAAGAGTGTCCCTGTGCTTCACACAACATAACCCAGGGTGGTGGTGCTTGTGGGATCTTGTGTTAGGATGGAGGGCATTGCATTCTACCAGGTGGGTACTGTGGAGTTTGTGTTGGGGGGTGTGAGGGGAGGTGCTGGTGACTATGGTCAGTGCTGCAAGTCCCCCTTCCCACCCAGCCAGCCAGATATCCCACCATGGAACGTGCTTGCATTGCAGGGAGTGTAAGTTGTCTCTCAGGATGTCAGTCAGTGGTGTCCTGCTGTTTGTTGGTGCACAGTTGGCAGCAGGGCCTTGTGCTCCCCACAGCAGTAGCCAGTGTCAGCCATCTTGTGAGTCCTTCTCCACTCCCTGTGATGTGAGCATGGTTCAGGGTGGTGTTGATGGGACAGTTGTGGGGGTGAGCTATGTCTGTGACTCCCATCATGCTATTGCCTCCACCCCACTTCCCAGCATTCCCATACTTACTTGCTTTTGTGGGGAGTTCAGTGTGTGTGGGTGTGAGGGCAATGGCAAGATGGCTGACAGTGGTGTCCTGCTGTTGGTTGGTGTGCAGTTCCCAGCATGCCCTTGTGCTCCCCACAGCAGTAGCCAGTGTCAGCCATCTTGTGAGTCCTTCTCCACTCCCTGTGATGTGAGCATGGTTCAGGGTGGTGTTGATGGGACAGTTGTGAGGCTGAGCAATGTCTGTGACTACGACTCCCATCATGCTATTGCCTCCACCCCCTTCACAGCATGCCCATGCTTCCTTCCTTTGACTCTGCTTCCCTGTGGGGTGGGCTGGCTGTGCTGACAGGATGGCTGGGAGTGTTGTCCTGGCAGTTGTTTGGCTAAGAGTCCCAAGAGTGTCCCTGTGCTTCACACAACATAACCCAGGGTGGTGGTGCTTTGTGGGATCTTGTGTTAGGATGGAGGGCATTGCATTCTACCAGGTGGGTACTGTGGAGTTTGTGTTGGGGGGTGTGAGGGGAGGTGCTGGTGACTATGGTCAGTGCTGCAAGTCCCCCTTCCCACCCAGCCAGCCAGATATCCCACCATGGAACGTGCTTGCATTGCAGGGAGTGTAAGTTGTCTCTCAGGATGTCAGTCAGTGGTGTCCTGCTGTTTGTTGGTGCACAGTTGGCAGCAGGGCCTTGTGCTCCCCACAGCAGTAGCCAGTGTCAGCCATCTTGTGAGTCCTTCTCCACTCCCTGTGATGTGAGCATGGTTCAGGTGGTGTTGATGGGACAGTTGTGGGGGTGAGCTATGTCTGTGACTGTGACTCCCATCATGCTATTGCCTCCACCCCACTTCCCAGCATTCCCATACTTACTTGCTTTTGTGGGGAGTTCAGTGTGTGTGGGTGTGAGGGCAATGGCAAGATGGCTGACAGTGGTGTCCTGCTGTTGGTTGGTGTGCAGTTGGCAGCATGCCCTTGTGCTCCCCACAGCAGTAGCCAGTGTCAGCCATCTTGTGAGTCCTTCTCCACTCCCTGTGATGTGAGCATGGTTCAGGGTGGTGTTGATGGGCCAGTTGTGAGGCTGAGCAATGTCTGTGACTACGACTCCCATCATGCTATTGCCTCCACCCCCTTCCCAGCATGCCCATGCTTCCTTCCTTTTGACTCTGCTTCCCTGTGGGGTGGGCTGGCTGTGCTGACAGGATGGCTGGGAGTGTTGTCCTGGCAGTTGTTTGGCTAAGAGTCCCAAGAGTGTCCCTGTGCTTCACACAACATAACCCAGGGTGGTGGTGCTTTGTGGGATCTTGTGTTAGGATGGAGGGCATTGCATTCTACCAGGTGGGTACTGTGGAGTTTGTGTTGGGGGGTGTGAGGGGAGGTGCTGGTGACTATGGTCAGTGCTGCAAGTCCCCCTTCCCACCCAGCCAGCCAGATATCCCACCATGGAACGTGCTTGCATTGCAGGGAGTGTAAGTTGTCTCTCAGGATGTCAGTCAGTGGTGTCCTGCTGTTTGTTGGTGCACAGTTGGCAGCAGGGCCTTGTGCTCCCCACAGCAGTAGCCAGTGTCAGCCATCTTGTGAGTCCTTCTCCACTCCCTGTGATGTGCGCATGGTTCATGGTGGTGTTGATGGGACAGTTGGGGGGGCAATATGTGTGACTGCGACTCCCATGATGCTATTGGCTACACTGACTTGGCCAGCATACACAGAATTCCTTCCTTTGAGTGGTCTTCACTGTGTGTTGGTGTTGTTGTGGTGGCTACATGTGTGGATGTGTGTGTTAGTTCTATTTGTGCCACTGCCTAGCTGTAGTTGTGGTTGTGTTTGTACATGTGTTGGCACAGTTGGATGTGACTTTTTGATGGCATGTGTTGTGTTTATCTGACTGACATACACATTTTGGGATGATTCTGTTCTAGTTGCTGTGTAATTGCTATGAGTGCATGGTTTGACTCTCCCTTGACAGTGATGTGTGTGTTTTGTGGCAGTTTATTGTGTACATTTGTTGTGTACTCACCAGGCTCTGGGATGTTCTCTAGTCCATATACGCTCACTGGCGGAAGGATGGCCCGCACCTTCTCCTCCCAGGGCCTGAGGTATATTGGCTTGGCAGGAGGGCCACTGCCGGTGTGTTGGCTGTTGATGTAGTCTATCTTCAGCAGGTCCCGTACCCTCCTGCGCACGTCATACCACCTGTTCTGGATGTCGGTCTTTGTGCGCCGACATGGTGATTGGGCGTTCACCCTGTTGATGATCCTCTCCCACATCTTGGTTTTCTGCGACATGGGGGTCTGTTGGACCAATGTGCCAAACAGCTGTGGCTCCACCCTGAGGATCTCGTCTACCAGGACTTCCAATTCACAATCTAGGAACTTGGGATTCTTCTTGGGGGCATGGTGATGGTTGGTGATGGTGGGTGATGTGTGTGTTGGTGTGCAGGTGAGGGTGTGTGGGTGTGTGTTGTGCTGGGTGTATGTGAGGTAGGTATTTGTTGGTGTGCTGCTGGTGTGTGGCTTGTGTGAGGGATGAGCTGTGGGTGTGTGGTTGCTTTCTCTTGGGTGCTGGTAGTGGAATGGCATTTGCAAAGGCTCATGGTAGTGATTTGTGTCCTTTATATAGGTGGAGTTGTGGGTGTGTCTTTGTTCTCTGTCCCCACCCCCCAGTATTTATTGGCTTGGTAATTGCTTGTTTGGCCTTTTTTGGTTGATTTTTCCTTTGTGCTGTTTGTGTATGTTGGAAACGTTCTTGTGACCGAGTCGGACCGTGCATTGGTCTCGTACGGTGTTTTCCGTTTCGTTCACGCTGTGTTTGTGCAGTTTTGTATGCTGCGTACGCGTCGGTCGCGGTGTATTGTGTTGCTTCGGCTCGGTTTTGTATGCGTGTCGGTCGTACGGCTTGTCCTCCGTCCGACTCGGTCGTTGTTTTTCGCGCCTTGCATCGTACTTTGCGGGTTGGAGTTGGCGGGTACGATTCGGTCGGATTTGTTCCGGGTGCGTGTCGGTCGGTTGGATTCGCGTGTTTTTCCGGCCGGATTGCTATTTTCCGAGCGGCTCGGTCGGTCGGCTTGGTTTCCTGACGTGTCGGTCGGATTTATCGCGGCTTGCATCGTACTTGGCGTGTCGGGCGCCACTGGTACGTGTCGGTCGGTATTTTTACCGGATCCGAGTCGGTCGGTGCTTTTTCCGGCCCGAATCGGAATCGGCCCCTGAGTGTCAAATAACTACAGTACAAATTGAGAACCTATGGTTGATCATGTTTAGGATATTGTGGTTCTTTATAGTGTGATACATTGCTCAACTTTGACATTGCAAATTGATGCATAATGGAGTAAGAGACCATCATCTTAGGTGTTGAGGGTATACTAATATCAGACTATAATTATGCACTATTTTTCTCTAGTTTTATTATTGTCTTAGATTGCTCAACTTTTATACACTATATTGGTTTATAATAGAGCAATAACTAATGAATTCAGAAACAATAACATCAAGATCACTATGGTTTTCCATATTTTTGGTTTATATCTCAGTCATGCACCTCTTTCCATCCTTAAACTTACTCTGTCTGCTCAATGACATGTGCCATCACTACACATAGAGTGTAACATGTCACATACACCATTAATTTCACTGCTACTATTTAAATGATATATTTTCTCCTATCATCCAGTGAAAAGTACTAATCATTAATATTATTAAAAAAAAATCATTTTTCCTATTTGGGTAGATATCCTCTACTATTTTTGCCAATTTTTCAAGATTGTCCTCCTTCACCACATTTTCAATTTCAAATGCTTTTATTAGGTTTTCATAATAAAACAAAATATAACACATTTCGAAAAGTATACAAAACTGCAATCTTGGCTCAAAGCTACTCTGGGCAGAGCAGAAGGCACAGCAATATAAACACATGAATAATATTCCACACAATATATAAGCAAAAGATGTAAGTACGGAGCACACTGTACATGGAGTATTGTATACTTATAGATGATTATGACGATTATGCGAAAACCATAAAAGATAAAAGAGAAAATAGGGAGAAAAAAAAAAAGATAGAAAGCAAGAGATAAATAAATAAATAATAAAAAGATAGAAGAACAACTAATAAAAGAGGGAGACAAAAGAATCTGTATAAAACAATTTAAAGACCTACTGATTTAGCTGAATATTATGTCTAAATACATATATAAGAAAAAGAGTTCTGCAATAACAACATTTAATGAAATTAATACTTAATTTGGTCCAACAATAATATATGCATCTGAAGAAAAAGAATCTTTTAGAGACATTACCCATGAAATGATCATGGTGGTTTATGTGTGGTAAAGTATATATCTAAAATATTCCACATAGATCTGGTCGAGGGTTTCCACGGAGAATACTGTAATGCAATATTATCTGCACCCCTGAGATGAATGATCCAATTCATCCACCCTTTATATGAGGTCTTATGTGTATCTTTCCAATTATTTAGTACCATTTTTATTGCTGATGTGAATAAAAGGTCTAATAGGGCTTTATCTGCATCATTACAAGCACTAACCATTAGAAAACCAGTTGTTAAAGTGGAAAATTCTCTTTTTAACTCACATTTAAATAGGTTTGAGAGAAAATAAAAAATGTTGTCCCAAAAAGTCGACACAGCCTTACAATGTAAAATAAGATGGGCTAGATCGCCAGTTTCTTCCTTACAATTCCAGCAAATAGGGTCATCGCGAAGATGTTGTGAGTGCAGCCGAGCAGGCATCCAAAATGCTTTGTATAAAAGCCAAAGTTTAGTCTGAGACAAAACTGGGGAAATTTTATTACGGGTAGTAGAGCCCCATATTTGAGGCCAAATAGATTCTGGTAGTGAGTTAGAAGAATGAGTCTCCCAAAAGGCTACAAGATTTTTGTTGAGATTCGAGGTTTTAGGGCGAAGGAGTTTGTAAATGTGTGATACTTGATGGCCTAGCTTATTAATCTGTGACACAAAAAGTGGTAGAGATGGGGGAGAATAATGTTATTTGGCTTTTGATATTGCCGCTCTAAATTTTAAACATTTATAAAATTCAATATTGTCTAATTTGTATCTGGATTGAAGCTCCGCAAAAGTAATAGGAATAGGATATGATGAATGTTCTAGCTGGTGTGGGAAGAATATACCCTCGTTGATCCAAGTGTCAAAATTTAAATGTTTCCTCCTGTATAGGACATTACGATTAAACTATATAGATTCCATCTTGGATCCCTTAATGCTTGAATCTAATTTCTTATCTACTTTTAATAGCGCCATTTTCGTATTTTTAAAAGTAGATTTAGACCTAATTAAAAACGTTTGATTAGAGGTGAGTAGGGCAAGGGGGTTAAGATTCTCAAGAATAGCTTTTTCAACAACTAACCACACCGGAGTATAATTGCTAGGAGGCGAGATCCAATAAGAACCCTGTTTGGCCAAAAATGCTGTTTGATATAATTTAAAATCGGCTAAGTTAACTCCACCCAAAGATTTATCTAGCCTTAATTTTTTTAGTCCAATTCGAGCCTTCTTGCCTTGCCATAAAAATTTAGAGAGGAGGATGTCCAGCTTCTGATGAAAATCTTCTGTCAGGATAAGTGGGAGCATAGAGATAAGATAATTAATTATGGGCGTAATCATCATTTTGATTGTTTCTATTCTCCCCCACCATGTAATGAATTTTGAAGACCATAAATCAAGAAGCTTCGTTAACTTTTCCACTGTTATTTTTTCATTGTGATGGAGTGTATCAGTAAATTACTACCAAATTCGACACCTAAGAATTTTTTATATCCCGTTTGCCACGCCAGGCCTGAATTTCCTAAAGTTTCTTTGGAACAATGAACATTCAGCGGTTTCACCTCCGACTTGTCCCTATTAAGTTTATATCCTGAGTGTATGGAATATTCCCTATTGTCATCATCAAAGCTTCAATTGAAGGACCCGGATCTTCAGTTACAATCAATATATCATCTGCGAGGGCGGCTAATTTAACCTGAGTGTTATTAAACCCTATTCCCTTTATAGCTGTATTCATCTTGATGTCTTGGATTAAGGGTTCTAACGCCAGAAGGAAAAGAGATGGTGAGAGAGGACAACCTTGTCTTGTGCCTTGTTGTAGGATAAAAGACTCCGAGAGAGAGCCATTAATTGCAATACGTGCTGAAGGCGATAAGTATAAGGACATAACCATATTTATGTAGGATTCCCCTAAGTTAAACGAATACATGCATTGTTTTAAAAATGACCATGAAACCCTGTCAAACGCCTTTTCAGCGTCCAGAGTAATTGCTATTGTAGGATTTTGTGTAATCGCAGCTTGTTCCAAAACATGGCATAACAAGCGAGTGTTATCATTGGACATACGGTTTTTAAGAAAGCCAACTTGAGAATTACTTATCAAATGTGGGAGAACTGTGTTAAGTCTTGTGGCTAAAATTTTTGCATAAATTTTACAATCAACATTAATGAGAGAAATTGGCCTATAATTCTTAGGTAATAGGGAGTCCTTCCCTTCTTTAGGTATAACTATGATGTTAGCTTCTTTCATGGAGTTAGTCGTATGACCTGTATTAGCTATATTATCAAATACTTTTAACATAGTTGGTTGCAATAAATCTGTAAAGGTTTTATAGAAAGTGGCAGTAAACCCATCAGGACCTGGAGCCTTGTTGTCTTTCAGGGCTTTAATCAAGTTTGACACTTCCAATGCACTGATAGGCTTCCCTAAAGTTAATTTATCTGTTTCGGTCAATTGGGGCAGGTTCAATTTATTCAAATATTGGGTACATTCGTCTAATTTTAATTCTTGATCGTTTTTATATAAGTCGTCATAGAAAGTTTTAAAGGAGTTTAGTATATCCTTTTGTTTAGTATGTGTTTGATTATTAGCATCTTTAATTGACGCGATAACATTTTGGTTCTGTTTATGTTTAAGATAAGATGCCAGCATTTTACCTGCTTTGTTGGCTTCACAGAGTTTAAGGGCCTTAAATTTGTTCACCCATACTCCCGCACGTTTACTCAAAATTTTATTATATTCATATTTCTTTTTCGTTAGAAGGCTAAGAATATTATTATTGTTTAATGAGTTGGCATGTAATGACTCCAGGCTTTTAATTTCATGTTCTAACTTAACTAATTCAGAGTTAAAATTGTTATTGATTTTTGTTTTAATTTCAATAATGACCCCCCTGATGGTTGCCTTCAGTGCGTCCCAAAGGGTGTTTACGTTAGTCTCTGGAAGATCATTATGCTTAAGATAGTCTATAATTGCCTCCTCAATTTTCTTTTTGTCTTCGGGGTCGGATAGGACATCATTATTAAAACGCCATCTTTTGAGTGAAGGTTCATTATGACAGCCCGCCAATTTAACACTGATGCATGTGTGATCGGACACTAGCTTGGGCGATATATCAGAGTGATCAATTAGATGCGTAAATGAACCAGATATTAGTATGTAATCTATTCTAGTATAGGAATTATGTGGGGCAGAATAAAAAGTGTAATCCCTGGAGTCTGGATGTTGAAAGTGCCAAGTGTCTTTAAGATAAAATTTAGCACATATGTTTTGGACTATGCGGTGCGATCTTGTAACATGATATTTACATGTAGATTGACGATCGATCAACGGATCCAGCGGAATGTTGAAGTCACCACCAACTATGATGAGATCATCTTGGGGAGATTCTCTATAGTAGACGAAATGCCCTCCCAAAATTTTGGATCATCTGTGTTAGGGCCATAAATATTTACGACATGTATGGAATCTTCCCCTTTCTTCAAATGATTGATCAATAATCTACCTTCATCATCATGTGATTGTGATACCAGGGAAATGTTGGTTTTCCTTGCTATTAGGGTGATCACTCCCCTCTTTTTATGATCCGCCGGTGAACATGAAACTTGTGATATCCAATTATGCTTAATAAATGTAGTATCTTCTTCAGATAACTTTGTTTCCTGTAATAATATAATGTCCCCTTTAGTTTTGGCTAAATAGTCAAAAAATTTCCGGCGTTTAATCGGATGGTTAAGCCCTTTGACATTTAAGGAAACAATGTTAAGATCTTCTGCAATAGTGTATGTCTTAGTCTGAGCCATCACATATGTAAGTGAAGATAAAATGTACTAAACTCAGATGATGTGTATGGTGTGTTAAATAACAGCATAACAGGTAAGTCATTCCAAAATAGACATTAGATGCATAAGAATTACATAATTTGAGTACAAACATTGTAATAACGCTGATCTCAATTATAAAATAGACAGAACAAAGGAACTCTTGTTCATTCAAAGCGAAGCATGTCAGAATCAATATTAATACAGAAGAAATGAAAGCTAGCAATAAAAAAAATAAAAATACAACAAAGAAACAGCTGAGAATACCCAAAGTATCACACCCAAAATATCCAGTCTCACTACGCAAACCTTGGAAATCCCCTACCCCCCACCCCACTTCCCCGACCCACCCCACCCAACCCTGCAAACCTCGATTGTAGGAGGTGCGACGGCAGGAACGTCAAACTGTCAGCGGAGAGCTACTTATCCTAAAAAGGTGAAACCTTCCAGAGTATAATATGTGAAAAAGCAGGTAATATGTTACTGGGTAAAGCTACGCATGATAGCAACTAAGCATGGATAAATGCTAGAAAAAGACATAAACGTACTGACCTATAAAGGACTTGAGAGCAAATATAAGCAAGGAAAAAATGTAAATCCTACACTTCAAACAGATTGAATAAAGATATATATATGTCAACAATAAGCAAACACTATACTTAAAAGACCAGACTGTATTTGAAAAACTGACCTTAATAGTACCATCTAGGACGTAATTGAACTTGAGACTGTCCAATAGTATATAAGGTGAACCATCGCATAGTAAGCAACTTGATACACACATGACATTGAAAAAGAATAAATCTCAAATATAACATTAATCGGCTCAGCACACTGTGACAGCATATCCTAAAACATGAACCGTATAAGCACATATGAAAGATATGAGCCAGCTTACATGGCAAAAATGGCCAAACTAGAATATGGGGCTATAATCATGACTTCCTTTTATTGGAAGAGGAATGAGTAAAGTCCATGTCCTGAGTGGGAGGTCCGTCTAAAAACTTTTACAACTCTTTGGGGTCCATAAAATAGCGATGATTGCCATTGTCATTGATCCTAAATTTGGCAGGACCAGCAAAGGAAAACTGAATATTTTTGTCTCTCAATTTGTCTCGTAACATGAGGAAGCCCTTTCTAGTGTCAACTGTAGGTTTAGAATAGTCCTGTGTAAAATTTATTTTGTGACTGTTCCAATCATTCTGACGGTTTTTACGGGCAAAATTAAGAATGGCTTCAGCATGCTGAAATCTCAACGGTTTACAGATGATAGGACGGGTTGTTTGCCGCGAAGAAGAATTGAAAGTCGGAATTCTGTGCGCCCGGTCCAGCTCAAAGCTATTTGTGAATTTTATGCCTGTAATCTGAGGAATCCAGTTCTCCAGGAAGGCTATGCATGAATCTGCGGAGTCTTCTGAGCCTTCCGGAACTCCTAAAATTCTAATGTTACCTCTCCTGTTTCTATCTTCAAGTTCGGCTGCTTGTTTCTTAAGGTTGGTAGTCATATCTCTAAGAGATTTTATTTCTTTGTTAGCTTGGAAGGATGCGTCCTCAACATCACTGATTCTTTGTTCTGCGGTTGCTATTTTAGAGTTAATCGAGTTTATATCCGCTTGAATGGCAGTTAGTTCGAGCTGCATAGCGTCTATATTTTGTTTAGTAGATTTAGCTAAGTCGTGTACATCGGCTAGCTTTTTAGGATCATATCCATCGTACTATTTATATCTGCTTTGGCCTTGATGGGAGAGTCAGACGGTGAGGGATTACCTTTGTTTCTTTTTAATTGAATTTTGGATTCCTTTTCTGCCATTGCGAAGATTTTGTAAGGAGAGGAAGCAACCCTCCTTGAGTTAGAAGTGCTAACGCTAGTGATAGTGCTAGGAATTGAACCTAGATATAGTACAGACTTATAGATGAATACCAGCACGCTTAGATTGTAGCAAATAGTGAAATGGCGGTACACGTCTTAAGGCAATAGCTCGCACAGAGATGAGACGCAGAATGAATCATACTAAGAGTGCGCAAGCAAGATTCAGAAACTTTGGCCGTGCGATTTAGCTCCTGCTAATAAACACAGGTAGTTGACCAGCTGTGACGACCTCTTTTTATTGGGTGATTGCACAACATTCCCAATGTATATAGAAGACCTACTGCTCCCCTAGAGAACCTCTCATTCGATTCAGACAATTAGGACCAGCAAGCCTGACTGATGAAGAGAACTTAAGCAGAACAACCTTGCAGCAGGAAGCATTTGTAAAATCCAAGGTATAATATTGAAGATCCACAAGCAATTGGGAGATAAGCCGAGGTAAGCTGGTGAATCAATAGATGAGGAATAACATCACCAAAAGGCTGGACTCAAAAAGGATATATAAGGCACCACCTTATTGCAGGAAACACCAATGTGATAATGTCACTGATGATAAAGCGCCCCACATTTTGGAGAGATTGAAAAGGTTCAAAGTGGCACTGTCCCGTTGCAAAGAGAGACGACAAGATGAACCCTCGACAATGCTTAGGGCTGAGCCTTCGGTGCCATCATAGAATCATCCTACAGTAACATCAAAATTCGCCCTGGAGTTGTAATTTGGATACAAAATTGGACATACTTTGTTGCTTTCCACATATGACTCAGGCGCTGCCACAATACAAGTGCACACTCGCCAGATCTGCAGCACTCTGTATCACCAGGGGTAGGAATACTTTCTCATCTTCACGAGACCGCCATCTTAGGGTCAGGCACCATACATAGAAGGATTCGTCAGGCAGCCGGAGTCGGACCCTCCAAGAAGTACTTTTCGTGAGTCACTCGCGCTGCATCAACAATGGATGCACAAAAGCATAAACTCTCCTTCACAACATCATTGTAGTCGGAACGCCGGTCCTCGCATTGCATTCAAGCCACTATTCCAAGATCAGGCTTCATCACAATAAGAGCACTGCAAAGTATTAAAATTTGGCTGTACCGGTATAAATACCTTACCGGATGGTGTATCCGGCCAAAACCTTATGAAACAAGTGTTCGAAAGGACATTCAAGTGCTTAGTTGCTTCCAGATGAGTCTGTGAGGTTGTTGCTCACAATCCGCCATTTTGTGTCGTCGCCGATCTACACTTGGCTAAATTATCGGCAATAAATGTGCTCAAAGCAGCACACCATGATCAATAAGGATGGTACCTTTCAAAGCAGCGCACCATCACAGATCGAATTCTGGTACACTGGTATGCCACCGATATCGATATCTCCGGAATCATTATATTCAGTTTCCGCTTGCGACAGAGAGACGCGATCAGGCAGCCATCGGCTCTGCCGTCGAAGCCACGCCCCCCTCCTTTACCACATTTTAATCTAAACATTAGCTGTCTCCATTTTCAGTTAAAATGCTCATTCATTCGGACATTGTTTCACACACATTTCTTTATTTCTGCGCTTAAACCTTTAGATACATGCAGGACATGCTGGAAGGATGGCTCACTAATCCTTTGCTTTCCATTAACAGTGCAACATATTGGGGTTATTTTTGCTTGCTAGCAGCACCGATTTTTAGGATTGTCTATTTCATATTCTTTATGTACCTTTTGATAGTTGTTTAGCAGCTAACCGTATGGATATTTTTTGCATGCTGGCATTCCCTTTAATTATTCGTTTAACTGACATTTTTCAAATGTACAACTTATAATATTAGACGCCTTTGTATTCTAATGACAAGTTGGGGCAGCATTCATCAATCTATTTTAAAATATGAGCTGGTTCTGTTATCACTATGCCAATGCCATAATGATGTCCTCCTCGTTATCTTAAATTATTTTTAGACTATTGGTAAGTTCTTTCTTTTCCCATCAACTTACATAGAAGTGTGACCTTTTACAGCAAATTGCAGCAGACTCTAAATCTAACATTCAGTTCAGTTCAACAAGCTTTATTTTGACAATACATGTCATAAAAGCTTTTAAAATGTATGATCAATAAAAAATAAAAATAATTAAACCATATTATAAAACTTCATGCATGAGAGGCTAAGCATCACAGCATGCTAGAAATACTTACAGTTAGTGAGCAACAACAGTCGCCATCATTGATCACATTCATTCAGAAGGACCTTTTTCATTTAACTTTGATGCAACAACCTACCTCCTTCCTTAATCAATCCAACTTTATGGATCGGTCATTATGACTCAAAAAGTGCCCTGCCTTTTGAGACTTCACAATACACCACACTTTCCCATTAAAGTTCACTCCTGCATTTTCACATTGACACTTACCATTTATACCATCTGATTATGGCACCTCTAAACAAATATGAAAGATCACTTTATATAAAATGTTATGCTTTCTTTTCCACTTATGCTCTGACTTTGGGATGCTGTCTAAACCTATCATCTTGACTAACTTCATCCCCTGGACTAAATCCCATTTAGAATACCTAATACATTATTACTTACTTGCTTATTTGTCAGATATCTCACCTTCCTGCTTAATCTCTGCTGGATATTTAATTTATATTTAGCTGCTAGCGCCATGTTCACTTCATTTCTTTCGTTTGGCCAATAGCGGCCACCTTACTTTTAGTTGACGCTGACATGGTGGAGAAATGGCTGGAGCTCCTTACATTGGACCTGATTTTTAAACCCCTAATGTGTTACTTGTTTAAGTAAGACATCCATCACACTCATTTAGGTTATGGGTTTTTTACTATGGCTCCACACATTTTGTAGTGTATACTTTTCTATTTCACAGGTGTTTGCCTCAAACCCTTCTTCTTGTTGAAGATTAAATATTTTAAACATCTACTGCTTATTACTACGACCACTAATAACTTGAGAAAAATGTGTGAAGGTGCTGTAACCTCACCTTGTTACTCTTACCTAACTCCTTACATTTCAAACTTATAGGAATACAAAGGGCTATTTCTGCCCAGTTACCTCATTTGTCTCTAACTACAATCAGAAACCTCCTTTCATTTCTAAAAACGTGTTTCCACTTACTATTTTATTCAATTTTCTGAGATTTCTACATGTCTTGTATGGTGTCTGAATTCTCTTTTCATCTATATATGTAATAGTCTCTGAAGTCCGCTAGATCATATAATCTTAGGTTTGAGGTGATTAGTTTCCTTTCTATACCACTTGAGAATTTTTCACACTTTGTTCTTCAACTTTTTTCCTCTACATGTTCACAGGATGAGATCACTTAACACACTGTAACACTTTACACATTCAGATGGATTCCACCCTATATTTATTTCCTCCTAACACTTTGACAAATTTCTGCAAAGGCAGAAAAACACATGGAAGCTGGGGACCAGCCAGTTTTTCACAACTTGTTTGGAGAAGAAGGACTTTTTCAATTAGAGACATTTACAACAAATTCCAAATCAACAAACATGAACTGTATGAGATTATGGCTAACATTTTGTAACCCTTTATTATGTATTTGCAGCACTTGGAGATTCGGACAGTACTCTAAATAGAAGAGAATTTAAAAATGCAATACACTTATGCTTTGCAAATTATGTACTGCAATTCCAATATTATTTTATGTTAATATAATCTAAATCTAATACAAAGTGTTTATATTTATATCTATTAAAGAGCTTTCAGGATTGCTACCACATATTCAACTGATCTAAGTTGCACAGGTCAGGCTAAGGCTTGTTTCAAGGTAGATTGATGGGTGCTGAAAAGAACAAGCACGGTTTTAATTTTGCTACTGGAAAAAAGGAACTTAATCCGAATGTGTCAGAAGAGTAGGTACTTTTTATAGCACCTTATACAAGGTGGTCTGCAATTTATTGAGTATGATATATAGCAATGATTCTGAGTTTTTCAGGAATAACCGTCAGATTGTAGTGTATAACACACAAACATCCACATTTCATGGCTATACCGTACTGGTTTCCCTTGATACATTTTGGCTGGTTTGATCTCATTAAATGTAATGATGGGTGAGGTATTTAATGCACTTATCAATTACTGCGTCGGGATTGGAAACCATGCACAAACAGGCATTTGTACAGCACTCGTAAAACACCGACCCACTCATAATCAAGGAAGTTCAACTGAACAAATCCTAAATCACAAAAGATAGAGGTACTCACAAAAGCCCACATCTGGGACAATGAAAACTAAAGTGTATTTTGAGCTAACAGCCCTGTATTCCCATAATACTGTTTCTTGTCATTGGAAGACTAATTGACACATTTACCATTTCATTTGAAGGACCAAAATTGGAAAACAAGAACTGTCAAAAGCTGTCCCAAAAGCCAACTTAATTGAATGATCGCACATGGACACAGATAATTGAAAAAGTACAAAAGTGATTACATACCTACCCAGCACAACACCCACTATTTCGGGGAAACAGTGACAGCAAACAAAGGGACTATAGTACAGATGTACAATAAATGTTATAGTCGCAAACAATCTGAATCACTATTTGCAACCAAAAAAAAAGATTTTTACTATGTGCTCAACACATTCTGGGAGCTGGTAAAATTTTACCAACATCTAAAATCGTTTGCAACTGCATAGCGATTCTAGATTTGAAAGGGGAAAGTTGTAGTCATCCCTTCCAAATATTGAATCAGTATATGATGATCATTGTTTTGCAACTGAAATCTGGTCCCAAGCATTAAAAAATAATCGGCTCCTGAGTTGGGGAGGAAAGCGAGTCACACAAGGGAATGGGACTGCTTAGTATCTCTTTTCTTTGTGAATGTAGCAAAAAGTGTGCGGAATAGTAGGCAGTGGGTCCAGGGGACAACTGTCAACTCCTAAATAAACTTTTAAAAAAAGATAACCTTTTTTAAAATGCAGTTGTCTTTCCATTTAAGGGAAACCGGGTGCATTAAAAAAACACTTTACTTTATTTAAAGGCAATCCCGGACATGTGCATCTGTTGACTCCGGCAGGCCACCATCCCTGGGATGGCCACCAATATGGGTGCATTGCAATTTGTAACTATTCATCAGGTAGGTCAAATTACAACCTACTTTGAATTGGAATTCTAGGAACCAACTTATTAGTACAGAGGCCGGCAAAATTCTATGCTTGTTGCAAAAATACAAATTGCAATCAGTTTTTGCAACCAGTATTTAGTACCTTAGGCCCATTGGACTATAGCCAATCCATTATGGTTTACAGATACATGGAACACTTGTTGAATAACAAATAAGAGATGAGTAACATCTTAGTGCTGATGACAATTGATAATTCACCATTAATGCACAACTAATCACAGGCATGCACATGAAACATAGCCTCCACCATCAACTCCATTCATTGCATGCTTGGTGTAAAATAGAATTGCAAGTCTATGGCCATTTCAATGCAGAGAATATACAATGAAGGCCTTTGCCTCATAGATTTGTAACTGCATGACAAATATACCCATTTTAACCCTCCAGGGAGGTAACAGAGCAATCAGGAAACTGTTTTTACCAATCAATAGTTTGTGTGGCAGTGCTGTGCTGTGCTAGTGTCCTCCCAGAACGCTCCCAATGCTCACAAGGCTCTCTTGCTAAACCCGACAGAATTACAACACTGCAAAGAGCAACACAACAGTGCAAAATCTCCTCAGGCAGTGCTGTGCTGAGGCTGAGACAGCGATGTGATGCAAAAGTTTGGAAGCTTGGTGAGGTAAGGTGCAGTGAGGTGCAACAAGAACTGCAACTCAATATCTAGACTTAATCTGTGCAAGCAGGAACCCTGGGAAATTGTGAAATGAATCCAGATTGATACTACTGGAGCAGTGAGGTCATTCACGCAAATTAGGCTAACCTTAGGCCACATTGAGCCCAGTTCCACAGCGTGGTGTGGCAGGTGGTTGCCTGAGAGTGGTAGACACCCTGCAGGCAGCTTCACCTTACCTTTTGTTCCTCAATGCTTGTGACAGTACTATATCAATCTAACTGACCTTATAGATTTCATAGATTTCAATAAACCACCCATAGGTACCCCCTGCCTTAACCTGAATTCGACAAAATGTAAGGCTTTATAAAACACTGATTTTCCTAAACATTCTTAAATCACATTGCACATTGAAACACTGAGACTCTGAAAACGAACAAAGGAACTGTGCCAGTGGACAGTTCAAGCAAAAGGCACTTCTATGCACTTTTTAAAGAGAAGCACCGAAGGAGGATTATCAAAGGGCTCTAACAATCCTTAGAAAGGTCTGTTACATACCATACAGTTTTAATACCGGTACAATAAGAACAGTCCAGAAGCTCAGAACAGCTCTACTCTAGTCTATTCTATTCCACCTCAGCCCATACTCCTAATGGTCCTTGGCATGTGCCTTTAATATCCTTTGTCCAAAGATCTCATATATCCCCTATGAGTTACAGGGGTCAGAGACACCTGGATCCTAGCACTTTTTTTTATCAAATTGGAAATTATTACATAGAGTCTTCCTGGAGAGGTGAAATAATTCAAGACTGAGAAAAAGGGTGTTGGAACTAGCCCTTTCTGCAGGGTTATCCCTACACTTTTTGTATATCTCCTGTTCTTTTTCTTACCTGTTTTTGTTGGTTTTATGTCTCTGGGCACGTTACCACTGCTGATCAGTGCTACAGTGCATGCGCTCTTTCTTGAAACTTTGGTAAGATTGGTCTACACCTGTTTGGCATATTTAATTTACCTGCAAGTCACTTATACAATGGTATCTCATAGACGAGGGCCTGTTAATTAAATGCTACTAGTGGACCTACAGCACTGCTTGCTGAAGTAGCCTTTCAAACCTGTGTCAGGCCTCTGCCGCTGCAGGGCCTGCGCAGGCAGTTTACTGCCTCAGTAAAGTGGCATTTAAAGTATTTGCCATGTCTAAAATGCCCCTTTTATTACATACAGGTCACCCCTAATGTAGGCCCTAGGTAGCCCAATAGGCAGGGTGCTGTGTAGGTAAAAGGTAGGACATGTGCCTTTACTGTGTGGCATGTCCTGGTAGTGACAAACAGCCTATTTGTTTTCTCACTGCTGTGAGGCTGCCCTCTCATAGATTTACATTGGGGATTTCTTGATATATGTTGTAGTGGTAATTTCTGATATGAAAGGTGTAGCGTGGCAATATCTGGTATGTTTGGAATAGTCGTGATAAATCCTGCTTATTGGTGAAAGCAGATTTTTATTACTATTTTAGAAATGCCACTTTGAGAAGTGGGTATTTCTGTGTGCTTATGACTCTTTGTGCCCTACGTGGTTGTGTATTCACAGTCTGGTTTTGGAGTGACAGGGGCAGGGGATGTGCATTCACTCTAGATAGTCACAAGGGAGGTTCAGGCGTGTCCTGCCTTTCCTGGGTGACTCATAGCTGGGCTGAATAGGCCTGATCTGCATTTAGAGTAGTGGGAGGAGTTGTCACCTGCACCTGCACCTGAATAGGGCTGTGCCTGCCTTTCACAATGCTGTCTCCGCCCCCTGTAGTGTGTCTGGAGCCAGAGCTTGGGATTGAATTGGGTGTTGCGCCCTGTTAAAAGTTGTTTGAAGTGCCCCAGAACACAAACTTTAGGAGTATAAGTATAGGGGCTCTGACCCCACATATTTAGTACACTTCTGGATCAAGATGAAGCTCTGCTGGAATAAAGGCTGCTGTACCAGAAAGAGTGCTACTTTGCTGTACTTGACTGTTCCCAGGAAATGCTGTCCTGCTTTGCTGAGCTGCCCTGCTGCCTGATGGTCTTTACCCTGCAAGGAAAGAGCTAAACCACCCCAGAGTGACTCCAAGGGCTTATTGGCTTGTCCCCTGTTCTTCCCTGAGGTCACAGGAACACAAATGACCTCACCACAACAAGACCTGCCTTTCTGTCTGTGTTTTCAGTGCTGCCCAAGTGCTGCGGGTTTAGCGCCTTGGGAGTGTGGCAACAGAATTATCTGTCAATCAATCAATCAATCAATCAATCTGGGAATTCTGCAGCGCGCTACTCACCAGTGAGGGCCTCAAGGCACTGGGGGGAGGGGTGCAGCTCCGAGTCAGCCGCAGAGCCAGGTCTTGAGGATCTTCCTGAAGATGTGCAGTGAAGGGGCGCGTCTGATGTTGATCAGGAGCTCGTTCCAGGTCTTTCCTGCGATGTAGGAGAAGGCTCTTCCACCCGCTCTGGCTTTGCGGATGCGCGGGGTTTCAGCGAGGGTGAGGTCGGCGGAGCGGAAGTTTCGTTTGAGTATGTGGAAGGAGACTCTTTCATTGAGGTATTGAGGTCCGGTGTTGTGGAGGGGTTTGTAGGCTTGGGTGAGTAGCTTGAAGGTTACTCTCTTCTCGACGGGGAGCCAGTGGAGGTCTTGCAGGTGTTGGGTGATGTGTTCATGCCGTGGGATGCCGGGGACGAGTCTGGCTGCGGTGTTCTGGATGGTCTGGAGTTTGCGGAGCAGGGATTAGTTGATTCCAGCGCTGTGGTCTCAGCACTGCCCCAGCTGAGGATCAGCAGCTTATGAGACCTGGCAAACAGTTTTGCTTGACCGCAGGAGGCCGCACTCTGCCCGCAGTGAGTGCCTGAGCAGCAGCGCACTCGACTGGTGAGCCGCACTGAACCGCACTCTGGGAGCGAGCACTACTCTGCGAGTCACTCACCACCCCCTCCCCCTGGCCTTGCCGGCCACTCAATAGTGTGACTGCATGGCCAGCAGTGCTTGGCTCCGTGAGTGAGGGGCCCGGCGATGTCCCTACACTTGGGAGCACAGACCTGCCTGCCAGTCCGGTCCCGTCCTCACCAACAGCACCGGCTGTGGTCCCATGAAGGGTCCCTGCCGACGTCCTAGGCAACCTTGACGTGCAGGCAGCGCCTGCCTGATTCTGCCTCCCCTGCTGCAACCAGGTACTTTGCTGTCTGCGGCTGCAGTGGTGTTTTGGTGATTGTTTTCCGTGGACCTGACCGGTCCTGTGGCTCACGCTGTGCCCCACACAATGGCCTGGGCATACTTCTGTGCAAATGCTAACTAGGGAAGCTGACCCCTTCAAATCTCCCCGGCCGGAAGACCGAGTCGGCACAATAGTGCAAGGCCTTACCCAGCACGGAGGAATCATTACCGTATTGTGTGGAATAGATGTGCAGAGGCGTATTGTATTGTAGAGGGTGATATTGCATGATCCCTGCACGTCTGGTGACAGGTGGGGATTTATGTGTACTCTTACTCCAATCTAATTTGCATTTCAGACCCTAATGTTGGTGTATGCATTGTTTTATTCCCTAACATGCATTTTATGCCCTGATGTAATGTTGCATATTGTTGTGGTGTAGTGGTATTTTGCATGGACAGTAGTGGTGATTCATGTTCCCTTTCATGCTGCAGTTTATGTTCCCTGGTATAGGTCATTTTATGCCTTACCATGAAAGGAAAATGAGTACTATTTCAGAGTATATGTTATATGCTGTTATGACCATTGCCTAGTGGCAAAGTGATTTTATGATCTATATGACGTCATGACAATTGCCTAGTTGGCAAAGTGATTTATGGGATTTAGGTCTAATGTGTTTTATATATAATACAAAGGATATTTTTATATAACCTTGTGTGGAGTCTCTTTTTGTGGTGTGCCTAGTGTGTCACTGGTGTGTGTGTGTGTGTGTTGCGCAAACGCTTTACACATTGCCTCTGGAATAAGCTTGGCTGCTCTGCCAAGCTACCAAGGGGGTTAGCAGTCATTACCTTGTGTGTGTAACTCCCTTACCTTGACTAGTATTGAATAGTGGTGGGATCTGCCTTGCTTAGGTGTATATCCTTGCCAACCAGTAGCCCCATTTCTAACAAAGGGACAAACAAGATAAAAGCTTAACATTAAGATCGATTGTGCCTCATTCTGCTGGAGGCCAGGGACTTAGAATGGAGCAGCTAAAGTTAGTTAGTTCAGGTTTAGCCCACTAGCAGAGAAAGCTGAGTCTACAACGATCAAACATTCTTTTGACAAAATAAAATGCAACAATACTATGACACACATATTTATAAAGGCCCCCTCACCGACTGAAAATGCTTTTCAATGCAGCACTATTGAAACACTAGCACAAGTGCATTATAGTCATACGAAGGCAGAGGAAATAGTGAATTTGCCTATTATTGAGATATTCTCGACTAGAGGATATCTCCATAACAGGTATGATATCTCTCATTCTAACTTAGAGATAGAGGGACATTTTGCTTTAAGTGAAACAGATGCCAGAATACTAGACGAAGTTAAACAAACACAGCCCAAAAGAGACACTGCCTGTATCATAAATTACACTTTCACTCAAACAACAGATACTATACTTACATGTAGTAACTCGACTTTATTGGCAGCAACAAACGTGGTAATGTGACTGAGAACATAAATTGGAACTCCAAGAAGATTAGACATAATCACTCACTAACTGCATAACTAATATGCATAATAAAATTAATAAGTTTGAAATCCTGCTAGGCAATTTGATATAACTGCAAACTCTACCATGCAAGCTGATAGTAGATAAAATTTGCACTGTGTCTGATCTGCTTTCTAGCTTGGTGGAAAGTCGAAAAAAAATCAGTGTCCAGGCATTAGACCCAGCACTCAATGTATAACACTTACGAGCACCTAATATGGCACTGACCTGAACAAAAGATTTGGGATGTACCAAAATATACTGATAACATGACTCACCCACAAAAAAGCAGCAGAAACTCATTTCTAGAGATCATCACAGATAATCAGGGAGCATCTTTTTCAGCAGACGATCCCTCTGAAATACAAGAACCTCCTGTAGAAGGGAAAATCAAATTTTAAGAATAACCAGAACAAGTTTAGCAGACCCAAACATACCTAAATAACTCACAAGTGTAAAACACAGATAACTTAGGAGATGTAAAGAATTAAATATTTCCAATTTTTTAAGGACAGACAGGATGAGCAGCCTTAAAGCATACCAGCAGAAGAAGGTTTAATCAGTGACAAATCACTGTCAAATTGTAACGTTGAACACAGTAACACAATATGAGCCCCCACCTAATCCAGGGACTAACATCAACTTAAAAATGCAGTTAGCAAAGCAGCCCACGGCACTACCTATGAAGAAACTGGCATTCATATTCATCTACAGAGTGATTCAACATGTATTCCCACACCAAAGGATGAAATTGCTGATCCCAGCCAGGAGGAAAAGACTGACGACAATTCACTTAATCCTTCCACTATGCATTCTAGAAGAATCACGTCAATCGTGATAGAGTGGAGGATTCATATCCTACATGGGATATCTGTTAGGAGTGCAATGTAATCGTCTGTAGAACACACTCACATAGTATTCGATGTTATGAGAGAACTAGATGTTAGAAGAAAATGTGAATCAATCAACAGGTTACTGTGAAAGTTAATGCAACCCAATGTAGGGCTTTGTACTTATTGCTTAGCAAGTGTACTGACCATTGTAACCAATGTAACTCATTTGGGTCTCAGTAGTAAATGTGATTCAATGATGTGTTAATGACGATAAATGCTTCCTTAGGTTAATGACTTAAATACAATATGTGTATTAATGTAGTCAAAAGAACTGCTCTTAGTGAATGTTTCTGGTTGATGCATTTGCTAGTCTACATTGTACAGTCAATTTCCTAATTTATCTTAACTTGTAGACCTATGTTTGTAATACACTTAGAGTGTCTTTATTTTTTAAAGTGATGTTCAAACACTTGTGTGAAATCCGCAGAATGTCTCTGTCTCATATTTGCATTGCAGGTGGACAAAGTTACTTGGGAAGAGTAAGGGTATTGTTTCATTAGACAAGGTTGCAGAATGGAGGAGTTACAGTTAGCTTGGTTGCAGGAGATAAGGTGGAGGGAGGTGTTTTCACACGGGAGAAGGAGAGAAGACCAAGGACAAGCTGCTACAGAGGGGCGTGCGCATGGAGAAGTCTGTGAAAGGAGTCAACGTCATGGAAAAGTTTGTGGCTGAGTCCATTCTGAAGCCTTTGAGAAGAAATACATTATGGAACATTCAGTAAATTCAACTTTATATATATGATGCTTTGTAGAGAGGGACAGTCACCCCATTCCCGCCTGACTTCCTGGCAGAGAGCTCCTGTGCACGGATGTGCTTTCTTTTCTTTTGCTTGCATCTTCATGCCATATTATGGCATCTTATGGCAAAGTGACTTCTTAGGAAAGCTTTGCCCACTGACACCTTTTCCATCTTTAACCTCCTATGCTTGTGCCTTAATTTAGGGATGCCACTTTAGAGCTAGAGTAGGGACAGTTAAAATTAAATGCTGCATTTTGAAGAAGTGCTGATGCAAAGAGACTTGAGCTTTTGTTTCCTCATTTCAAGTAGATCATCATAATTGGGCTTCCTATGCTTGTGCCTTAATTTAGGGATGCCACTTTAGAGCTAGAGTAGGGACAGTTAAAATTAAATGCTGCATTTTGAAGAAGTGCTGATGCAAAGAGACTTGAGCTTTTGTTCCCTCATTTCAAGTAGATCATCATAATTGGGCTTCTTGTTCTTTTCATGCTCCATCGGGTGAACTCTTTTATGAGTTTCAGCTTCCTTTTGTTTCCCTTGTATTTCTACACTCTCATGCTAAGGTTTGTGTATGTCCAACTATTTTTGAATTTGTAATAAAACTGACTAACCTTCATTATGTTGTTGATTTGGGTTCTTATGTAACCGTTTGTGTTACATTGTATGTAGGGTGATTTATGAGTTTATTTTCCTTCTAGGCTTTCGTGCTACTAAAAAGAACCATTGAGGATCCGACATTGAATTAAGTTGAAAAGGTGGGCCCGGGCTCCTCCAGTTGGTGGCAGAGTCGGATGGTTAGCACATGAAATGAGGGGAGAATCCAGAACCCAAATCTAGAATAGTCTAGAACCCTGACCTAAAAGTTCTCAGGTAGAGCCCTAATGATCGAGAAGCGGAGAAAACAGAGTTCGACGATGTGTGGAGAAAGTGGCAGTGGAAGAAGGAGTAATAATAGGGTATGTGGGGAGTGTGTCAGATTGCCATGAGGGTTTTATTGTGGAAGATCTTGCGTAATTGTCGAGAGAATTGAGTGAATGTGTTTTTCAGGTCTGACGTGACCCAAGGAGTTGATTTCTGGTTATCGGGCCCGAAGTGGCCTAAGATCCTGGGATATTCCCAGCTGTAGAAGACACCTAGATTGTGATTGTCCGACTGAAGTGTTGAGGAGCTTGTTGTGAGACATTGTCAACAGCTCCACCTATGACGGGGAACTTTGTGTGAATAGGATGAGTGCAAATCGTGTAGTGGACTCTGAGTGCAAAGAGTAAACTATATTGATTCTGGTGATTCCCCGCTGGTTGAGGTTTCATAGCAAATGTGCTTTCTTTGAGTGATTGGATTCTACTGATCTTTTACAAGGCAGACAATTACAGATATAAGATGATTGTGTGAGTGACTGCGTACGAAGAGATTGTGAAGGAAGGTGAGCCATTGTGAGGACTGAGGGTGACGTCAAGCTGTACCCCGCTGGGATAGGTTGGTTGGTGTGACACCGCACTAGGATTGGTTAACAATTGTTTGTTATATCTGGAGTGTTTGAGATTGTATCGCCACGTTATTTAATTTAAATTGAACTAAGATTGTTGAGTTATAACCAGGAAAACCATGCAATGTTTTAGGGTTCTGAGAGATATGTTTCATGTAGATGAAGGCGCTGTCTCAAGGGTGGGCGAAGAAGCGCCACCGGAAGACACCGGCTCATTATATGGCAACCAATGTAGCACTCTACTTTAATATTTGGCTTCAAAATTGGCACAAGATCACTGGGAAGGAGGGAGCATTGGCATTCCCATGCTATGGCACCTTCAAGTTGGAGGTACTGGACCACTTGAGGGGAGTGATGTTTGCATTGAAACCTTTACCTAGGCCTACGCAGTACAAGATTCCACAGGATAGAGAAAACAGATAAAAATTCACCAAATCCTTAGTCCCAGCAACTGATTGTGAACCAAATGAATCTTTACTCAATCAGAACCATACAATTGACCCAGTTAGCAGAACCAATAACGAACAAAGCAATTCATGAAAAATTATTTTCAATGCTCACTTTAGTAGAAGAAAATATACTCTAAACATGACTAATATTGTTTCAGCCTAGTCAGCTATTGAACCACCTACAATCAGTCGATGTTACTAGACTCCAATTTGTTTTACTTCAGCCTGCCTTCAGGATGGAAACCACAATAGCAACCTTCAGGTCTCAAACCATAGCAGCACACATACTCCAAGAAGAACCACTTTTTGCATAGTGGGTAATTATTAGACAACACACTGGTCTATAGAGAGATCCTTTTGGCCTAATAAAGCCCAGGGAGGCAGGTCACATGAAACACTCCACAAAGAGCATTCTCAGAGGTGTAAAGAGTGTAACTGACAATGCACCAAAATAGAAGAACCAAATGTGTGTACACCTTATGTTGTACAACAAAAAGAATTGCACAATCATTGCTCCATTGGGCACACACAGAGAGAGGCAGATTGGATCTGGTTGATCTCTGCCTTAACCTTTCAACAAAACCACTTAACCCTAAGACAACCCAACTAAACTCTGCTGAACAAATGGTAGACAACTATCACTCATACCTTGGAACGTGGCTGGGCTTAAACAAACTCTAATTGAAACTGACTTCATACATTTTATAAAAAACTGGGTATACCATCTTTCTGCAGGAGATATGAACTATTAATCTCCAATTGGGGAATTCTACTGAAATTCATTATCCGGTCACCAAGCTTAACAACTTTTCAGACCGTCTGGAGGGATTTTGATCTATGTATCTACAGCAAGTAAATCAACAATTACCTCATGAGATATAGAACATTCTGCACTCCAACTAATGACACGTATTCAATGTAATCTAGGAGGCAAGATGAAGTTGATATTCATCATTAATGTAATCTGTACAAGAGGGAGAGGAATAATATAGTAGAATGTTTCTGTGAAACTTTAGTGGAACTAATCTGCAGTTATATGTATGTCACTAGAGTATAGTGACAGGAGACTTAAATCTTAAGAATTTGGGTATACTATCTGATACCATGGTCATTGCTAAGGGAAAAGTGAATGGTCTCCTCTTCTCTTATAACCTACCTTTTCTTCAAGCCGTTCAAACACAAAATAGACGATAGTATAACTTTCCCAGGACATATGGGGTGTCTCAACCCTGGATTGTATGTTTTCTATTGGGCTGCTCAGTTTGGCCTTTAAACACTTTCGTATTATCCAGTGCATGGAAAGCGACCATCTCCCACTGACCACAACACTTCATCTCGAATCCCAAACGTCATCTCAATTAAAGATTGTAAGAACCTCACATGGGGTAGATTCAAGCTCACTTGTAAAGAGGCTGAAATGGAGCAAAATCTCATTTGGTTACTTAAAGTATTGGACAACGATTGCTCTTGAAACAGATTTATTTGACAAATTCAAAGAAGATAAACATTTGTGAGCTTAAGTGAGAGAGTGATGAGTTCCAGATAGCTAACCTTCAGTTTATTGTTTGAACTCTAGATAATATTGTTTACCTGTTTTAATCAATTCATCGCCATTGCTTTTTACAAATTCAAAGTGTTGGAAAGTGGGTTATTTGCAGTGGTAAATGTATATCTACCACTTGCAATAAGACCACAAATGCTATTTAGGGCTCAGTACAGGTCTTAGAAAATTATTCCCATGCTCAACACTTGGTAGCTTGGCTGTGAGCAGGCAGGCTTAACTTCAAAGACAGGTATGTAAAGCATTTAAAAACACCAATTCAGTAAATATTTAAGACACAACACACAATAAAAATCCAACACCAATTTATACAAATAGGAAATATTTGTATCTTTTAAATGATACCAAAACGAAAATAAAATCCAATGTAGGGAATTCTAGATATGAATTTTGAAAGATTTAGCACTATATAGCACATAGAAACCCATAATGCCTATTGGGACATCTGGTCACGCTAGACCGGGACAAAGTCAAAGTATCAGGCTGACCACGATGGAGCCCTGCATGGCTACCCCTCGAGAAAGGTATTGTTCAAAGTTTTTACCTTCTGACTTAGAAACTTTTCTTGATCTTTTCTTCCTGTGGTCCCTCAAAGCTCTCAGCCAGTCCGGATTCAGTGAGGGTTCGCCTGCTTGCCTTCCGACGAGCTCCCAGTCAAACCTGTGGATGTCCGACCTCTGAAGCCTTCCAGCCGAACAAACCAGGGATCCAGGTCGTCTCACGGTTGAAGGTGGGCTACTTGACTTTCGCGGTTGGTCTTGGTAACCTTCTCTACATTTGGACTTAGAAACTTTTACGGATCTTTTTCTTGCGGGGTCCCTTGATGCTCTTCACCAGGCCAGATTTAGTTAGAGTTTGCTGACTTGGGTTTCAGCCTACTCCCGGTCAAACTCTGGAAGTTGGACCTCCAGAACTTTTCAGCATGAAGAACCTGGACTGCAGGCCGGCTCGCGGTTGAGGGTCGCCGGCTTGGCTGGCCAGGTCGAGTTGGTCCACTTATGGAGCTTTTTTCCAAAGTTGCTCCAAACTTTTCCAAACTTCTGGAACTTCTTCTTGAAGTTCCCCAAAGGGTCCCAAAGTGTCTAAAACTTACTGCAAGGGTCTGGAAGCTCCAAGATGGTCCTTAAAAGTTTGGGACTTTAGTTCCAACATTCCACTTGGACAAAACCCTTACAAATCCACTGGTAGTGCTCCAGGCTGAGGTACCTTGGTGGTGATGCTCGAGGTGAGCTCTGTTAACCTGTAGCTTGCAGGGAATCCACTCTTTAGTCCTCTTGAAACAAGGTAGTCACATGGCAGGCACACCTCACTCCCTCACCTCCGTGCAAGAAACGGGCCCGGAAGGGACTCATGCCGAGCTCCGCAGTCCGTTTGGAGACGCTGAATGCACCAATTTATAAATGGTCGTCTTTTTTTAAGTCTATTAATCTTTTTAGACTCTCCGAAGGTTCGAGGGCCATAGCTCCGGTGGCCAAGGATATTCGTTTTTTTTAAAAACAGAGGCAGTATACCCAGTGAGGTTGTGGTCCCTGGTCAAGGTCCTATACTGATCGTGTCTGCGTGAAATTTACGGAGTGAAAGAAAACCCCAAGGGAATACGTGTATGCCTTTATCCTGAGCAACAATATCGCTGTTTATCTGACAAAGGAAGCAGTTTTTGGGGAGGAGAGATATATCTCCCTTCTGATGAGTGTTTATCGGATCAATATTGTGGGAGACACTGATTAATAGTTTTTTTGCCTGAAGAAGGTGGTGAATATAATGATACCACCGAAACGTGTCGCTTTGTTGAAGAGAACACCCAAGTAACACTAAGCCAGAATAGGAGAAAAAGGAACTCTATGTATCGTTGAATTAGGATTTCGGCAACAAAAATTCCTATGCACTTGGAGTGTTTTCTTAATGTATCGGGTTGTTGATGATTTTATAGTATGACAAAATTCTCCCTTTTAAATGTGAATGAAATGTTTTTAATATATATGTATTGATGATATATGTGTTTTATATAATTTTTGATATTTGGAATTATAAGGATCCTAATAAATATAAAAATACATAACAGTCTTTATATTATGTTTTTGGTTTCTGATGGGTGCTGGTGAGTGGATCGTGACTGGATGCTAGTAGGGATTACTGTATGCTTTAAAAGAGTCCAAAGGGATTTTTACTTTTGACAGGACTGTAGCTCTGGATTAAGCAGCAGGCGCAGTCTTCAGAGTGCAGGGCCTGGTTGGTGCAAATCAAACCTCAGCATGGACCCTTCTTCTTTCATGAGTTTCAAGTAGCAGATCTGAGAGGCTCTGCCCCTCAAAGATACTTATTCCAAGTGTTCTGGGTCAAACAGGAGGGCACTCTGTCCAATGAGGTGCAGGGCAACACCCCTGGGTATGACCACATCCTGCAAAGTGTGGCACCATTTCTCCAAAATTTATCCCAGCTGATTTGCCAGCAGGGAGAGAAGAACTGGCTAAACACACCTCCAGGATGGCTAATATCCATAGTCTCGCCCCCTTGCATCTGCTCATTCCTTCTTTAATCCTACCATCTGGCTGGGTTCACAGAGGAGAGGTGTAAATGAAACTGGTTTCTTCTGCCTGTCTCCTCCTTCCATTGAAGAATACTCTTTACGGCCCCTCCCCCTGCTCTGGCATTCCTATGTAGCAGAACCCCGCCCTCCCAGGAGAGCTGGCTAACCCCAGGGGCTATTTATCACCTCATCAAAGGAGCCTGGCTAATCCACTTAGCTCTGACCAATCAGGACAGACCACTGGAAGGCTGAATTTTGGCTTACAGACAAGAAAGTCTTATAACTTCTTGTCTGTAGCCTTTAGGAGAAATTCAACAATACAATATTGTTGGATTTATTAATACCTTTCTAGGAAGTCTTTGAATGGCATTTTTATGATTTTCCTTGCGGACATTATTAGTTAATAACTTCTTGCCATGTTAAACTATGTGGCAGGGGATTTGCATTGGGAAAATGACTTGAGCCATTTTTCCAACACAAGGGCTTATAAAAACATCTTTTATAAGAACCCTCCTTATATCTACAGGACCACCACCCCTAGGACACCTAGGGGAGACTTTAGGGGTTCCGAAAATGTACAAATATTGCAGATTCTCACTCCACAGTGCTCCTAGCACAAAAGTTGATTTTGTGAAGCACTTTATCACAATGTAGGGGGTGAAATGTGCAATTTCAGGGGAACCCTAATCCATAATGTACTCTAGAGTATGTAGGTGTTTTCACTGTATTCTAAGTGTCTCTTTCAGCATAGCACTGGCTCTGGGCTAGCCTGAGTCTGGTTAGGTGGAGCCCAGGCTCAGACAGAGTCAGCTGCCACCAGTACCAGTGAGCAAAAAACATTGGGGGGGTGCCCAGGGTACAGGATGACTTTGCAACACAAAGCATTTATCAATAGGAAGTTGTGACTTCCAGACATGGCCCATATCTTCGAAAGTGACCAATGCAGAATTGTTTCCTCTTTTCAGTTGTGTATAAGACCTTTGCCTTGCTGGGGGGGGCATATTAGGGACACATCAAACGTGCAGTTTAGTATCTAATATGAATTATAAAAGGAACTGACTACCCATTTCAAAAGTGAAACTGATCATTTTGATTACATATATATATATTAGGTTTCCATTTTTGACCAAAGCGTTAAAGGGATTTCATTTGCCATGTGATGTACATAGAAGCCCAGTGAATATACTTGCCATAATATGAAATACTTAATTCTTGAATTCTTAGTGGCTACTTAAAAACATCCATTGCAGGTCCGAATAGTTCATATTTTCAATCTAAAACTGAAGTAGCTATTAGGAAACACAAGTCAAGCTGATATTGGAACATTGTTTTATTTTTTTGACCAATACATTAGGGTCATTCTATCTGAAACATGAAAAAGGATGCCAAACGTAACTTTTATTTGCCTGAATTTCTTCTGAAGACATATCCTTAGATCTTTGATCATTCATTCCTAAATTCTCTGTGATTGGTTGTTCTAATGTATACTATACTTCTGTTCCAAAGACAATAACTTTTATTTTGTCAGTGTCTACCACAAGTAAAAAATAGCTGATATGGTTATATATAGAAACCAATAGACCACATTATATTTAATTTGTCAAAACTAGGGTTACTCACGTCTGTGTTTGACTGAAGTTCTTATTTGTATACACTCAATATTGTACGCAATAAAATGCATCATGTATTTGCAATGAGCATTCTTTGATAAAGAGAGACTAGGCATTGTTTCCTAGGCTGTTTAAATCTAACACCATAATTTATTAATGTTCTACAGAGTCACGTTAAGATCAACATATGCACTATTTTCTTGTTTTCCATTTTTGCCCTGTACCACCTTCCTGCTGATTCCTGGCTCCAATTATTCTGTTGCTGCATTTCAATGTTTCTTCCTCCTTTCACCTCCATCCTGTTGCCTTCCACACCCAGGGCCCCATCCTCAGTTATACATATACTTGTTGTTATCATTAAATCTGTGTTCCCCCTTAGCCTCCACTGACCATAACCATAATCAATTTCCTCATCTTTCTTTTCAATCCTGAAAATCCTTGACGGATTTTTTGGTTGATAATCTATTATTTGATTGTGTCATATAAAAAATCAAATACCTGCAGAGTGAATCACAATTAAAAAGGGAGGACCAATAAAGAAACATGTATGACTGAAATCATTTAAAATGGAAAGAAACACAGTAATCCTCTGCCTGCGTCGCGCAGGGAGAGGATTAATACGGGTGGCACCTTGACAAATGTTTGGCTACAGGGAGCCGCCACCTCTCCAGCGTTATTTCGAGCTTCAACAGCTGTGAAACTCGGATCTACTGGAGTGTGACAAAGCACCTTTAGACCAGTGAGGGTCTGTCCTTGTACATCGAAAGTGAGTTAGGCAAGGAGGGTTAGTATAGGGGATCTTTTTGGTCCTGAAGAAAGCTGTAAAGACACAGGAAATGGATGAAACATGTTGGCAAACACAAGGAGGTGATGGAAACTCGGATCTACTGGAGTGTGACAAAGCACCTTTAGACCAGAGAGGGTCTGTCCTCGAACATCGAAAGTGAGGTGGGCAAGGAGGGTTAGTATAGGGGATCTTTTTGGTCCTGAAGAAAGCTGTAAAGACACAGGAAATGGATGAAACATGTTGGCAAACACAAGGAGGTGATGGACAGAGCACTGAAACGTTTCAGACACTCACCCCCAGTCACAGATCTGGGTTGAATCCATCATCTTTCTTTAGCTCACTTTGCCACCTCAGTTCAGACCCAGCTACATGCAAATCAGTCTTGCCTCATGGGAGCAGTCCAGCCCGAACTACCAAGCCAGGCCTTCCCTGAACCGGAAACAAGCGTCCTGGGACCGGTTTCTGGGTAACACCCTTCATCCGCCAGGCTAGAATGAATCCAGTGGCAAAGTGAGCAAGGGACCCACGTCTGGGCATACCCTGTCAACTTAGGGTGAACAAAGCAAACACAAGGAGATGATGGATGGAGCGCTGAAACTTTTCAGACATTAACCCGAGTCACAGATCTGGGTTGAATCCATCATCATTCTTTAGCTCACTTCGCCACCTCAGTTCAGACCCAGCTATATGCAAATCAGTCTTGACCCTGTGCCTCATGGGAACAGTCCAGCCCGAACTGCCAAGCCAGGTCTTCCCTGAACCGGAAACAAGCATCCTGGGACCGGTTTCTGAGTAACACCCTTAATCAGTCAGGCTAGCTTGAATCCAGTGGCAAAGTGAGCATGGGACCCACGTCTGGACATACCCTGCCAACTTAGGGCGAACAAAGCAAACACAAGGAGATGATGGACGGAGCGCTGAAACTTTTTAGACATTCACCCCAGTCACAGATCTGGGTTGAATCCATCATCATTCTTTAGCTCACTTCGCCACCTCAGTTCAGACCCAGCTATATGAAAATCAGTCTTGACCCTATGCCTCATGGGAACAGTCCAGCCCTAACTGCCAAGCCAGGTCTTCCCTGAACTGGAACCAAGCATCCTGGGACCAGTTTCTGGGTAACACCCTTCATCAGCCAGGCTAGCTTGAATCCAGTGGCAAAGTGAGCAAGGGACCCACGTCTGGGCATACCCTGCCAACTTAGGGCGAACAAAGCAAACACAGGGAGATAATGGACGGCGCGCTGAAACTTTTCAGACACTCATCCCCAGTCACAGATCTGGGTTGAATCCATCATCATTCTTTAGCTCACTTCGCCACCTCAGTTCAGGACCAGCTATATGCAAATCAGTCTTGACCCTGTGCCTCATGGGAACAGTCCAGCCCAAACTGCCAAGCCAGGACTTCCCTGAAACCGGAAACAAGCATCCTGGGACTGGTTTCTGGGTAACACCCTTCATCAGCCAGGCTAGCTTGAATCCAGTGGCAAAGTGAGCAAGGGACCCACGTCTGGCCATACCCTGCCAACTTAGGGCGAACAAAGCAAACACAAGGAGATGATGGACGGAGCGCTGAAACTTTTTAGACACTCACCCCAGTCACAGATCTGGGTTGAATCCATCATCATTCTTTAGCTCACTTCGCAACCTCAGTTCAGACCCAGCTATATGCAAATCAGTCTTGACTCTGTGCCTCATGGGAACAGTCCAGCCCGAACTGCCAAGCCAGGTCTTCCCTGAACCAGAAACAAGCATCCTGGGACCGGTTTCTGGGTAACACCCTTCATGAGCCAGGCTAGCTTGAATCCAGTGGCAAAGTGAGCAAGGGACCCATGTCTGGGCATACCCTGCCAACTTAGGGCGAACAAAGCAAGGGACCCATGTTGGACAGGTGAGGGGCCACTAATCAGCCCTATCACCACCATCCTATATTCTCTTTTAACCCTTAGCAGGAAGTCAGAGAATAAAGTATTAATGTGGACATTCCTGAGCCAGTTTTAAACTCTATATTCTGCACTTATCCTTTATCTTTGATCCCTATAATTATATGTTTGTATTGACTTCCCCGTCCCTAGTGCTCCACCCCAGGCATTGGTGTGTGCAGGTGTGTTGTAGCAAGCCCTATGATGAAGCAAAATTGTGGGTGAGGGCAGTTTTTCAAACAAATAATGTTTGCCATTTAAGCCGATAGTGTAATTTTCCATACTCTTTCTTCTTCGGTGTGTTTTGTGATCAGTAGTGGAGGTCGAAGTAAGAGCCTTCCCTCTTTCCCCCTATTTGAGTGTGATATGTGGTGAGTGTTTGACATTGTTCAGCATTCCGTCCATCAATTGTTCTTTTTGCAATCTACGTTTATTTGCAGCAAACTCTGGGCCATATAATTTTATACACCCTAATAAGGGTGAGAAAACGTCTGCTCACATAAAGTGTGAGTATGAGCTACATACATTTGCAGTGTCCCATTATCTGGTAGGGAAGGGGGAATGCAGAATATTCTGGGGGGGTCCCAAAGCAGACACAAAAATAATTTTTCTGAAAGCCCTAGAGGACTGTAGAGTTGCCATAACTTTAGTGAAAATTGATCTTAAGCTCTGTCAGGATCCTCAGCATCATCTCAGGACCCTTAATTTGTGGGCCAGGAGATTTTCTTATGATAATATCCAATCTACAGGAGAATACTACTATAATATCTTATGCTATGTTTTTGATTTTTGTTGTGGGAAGAGCAACAAATGTTTGGAGAGCAGATTCAAGGAGGAAAGTGACTAATTAACTGAAAAATCCTGTAAAACAGTCTTGAGTAACTATTCTTTTTACACACTGTAAGTAACCTGCATCTATTGAAAATATTGAACTATTACCACACATCCTTCCCACAGAAGTTCACCATTCAAAATCTTGGCTTCTGTTTTCGTTGGTTCATGATTTACATCAGAAACATTTTGATTACTTAGGGTGCAATTTTCAAAGAGATTTCTGTGACTTACTAATTCAGTACTCCTAAATTCTAGCACCAAGCCAGGAGTAAATCAGTAGTGGTGCTGGCCTACTCCTCAAATTCATGAGCAAGCTAGAAGTACTACAACAGTAGGTCACACTTACTTATACACCCATATTTGTGAATCAGGACCACAGATTGCTTATAGGAGTATGATAGCCCTACATTTTCCTAGATTGCCTAAAACCAAGAAAGTTAGACTGCAATTGATAAAACAGAGGCAAATTCATACGAGTTAAGCTGAAGTCAAATTTATACATATAAAAACAGTGAGTCAACTATTGAAAGAAACGTACTACCATTGCCACATTGATCGGCTGCATAGGGGTATCCACTAGTTATTCCTAATTTTGAAACAGCACAGGGTCGGATTCGTATGAGATGATCAAAAACTGAAATTATTTAAATGAGATTTATAGAGCGCACAGCTACCTCCAACGGAGGTGTCCCGGTGCTGGGTGGCGGATTCACAGTGAGGAAAGCAAAAAGGGGGAACTACAGGAAGTTCATGCATTTAAATACAGTGTATTCGGCTATAAAAAGGAAACATGCAAAAGCTACCACATTGGTCAGCTACATAGGGATGTCCGGTAGTTATTACACATTTAAAACAGCACAATAAATTCGATAAAGTGCAAATGCACTGAAACAGGCCAGTTTTACCACATTGGTCAGCTACGTAAGAAAGCATTTTAGGACTAGATTTTAGGATTTCCTTGAAATCTGCTGTCATCATGTTAAAATTGGTCTTTCTTTGAACATTTGTAATGTTTTAAGATTTTGTTAATGTGAAGGGTTGCCAATAAAAAGTTTATAAAAAACTATAGGAATATATTATATCAGATAGCTGCAGCATTGGAGTTTTGTACACTCAAAGGGTTAGCTGTGTTTCCTTAAATATTTATGTGTGGCATTTCTATGTTACTAGCATGAATTATTTCATTCATTTATTAGATGCAGTGGATCAGAGAAAGTGAGTGCATTGGCTTGAGTCACTGGAGGCTTCATTTTTGAGTAAGTCAGGCAGTGTACCACAGCAAGTCACCTTGCTGCACTGCACTGCATGACAGGGAAAGGGCAGGAATGTGCTGTATTTAAGTCAATTCAATTCAATTCAATTCTTAGCCTTTATTCGATCTTCCAAAGGTAGATCATAAAAGATGCACAAAAGTGGTCATACAGTAAAAAACAGAAATGTCAAAAACCATCTACAATAAAAATGTTTGATAACATACGTGCAAAGGAATACAAGTGCTGAAAAGCTCAATATAAAAATGGCGATATGTTGTTCAAGTATACTTGCATCCCCCAACAACTGCTTTAAGGGATATAAAGTGCATAGGTTCAAATTCAACATCCTGGTAAAAAAAAAAAACGACAATTCATGATACATATAAATATATATACATTAAAGTTAAAACATCATACTCCTTCTTTGTGCTAAGATGCACTTCAAGAAGCAAGCAACTAAGTAACATGTGTCTGGGTCATGAAGTTGCAATAAAAGAATAGGCCAGCTTTACACTTTGAGGATTTATGTCTACACAACAGCGGTAATAAAAATCTCCTTGTAAACGGCAGATAGTATTGACAGAAAAATACAAAATGTAATAAAGTTTGACTAGATTGCTCATCACATGGGCAGTTACCAATGGTAGCTGAGGAATATTGGCCTAACGGAAAACATATTAGCCAGCGAATGGAGCCTAACCTAAATCTGGCCAGTAAGGTTCTCTCACATACACATTTATCACATATAAAAAATAAGGGGCTATCGTTGGCACCGTCTGGATAATACAATACCCCTAACCTGGAGTTTGGCCACTTCCGAAACTCCCTGGTGGCCTATCTATGCTTGACAAAGCTATACTGAACCCAGTATTTGTCCTTCTTCATGATGGACTCTGAGTGCTCAAACCAATGTGTGCAACCAAGAGCTAGGAAGCAATCTTTGGTATATTTTAGCCAATGGATTGCCAACTCATTGTCACAAAACAGGCAATCTCTAATGACTTCCCGATTAAGGTCAGCTTCCTTACTAGCCCATATCGAGCACTAGAGGACCAAAGGGGCAGCATTAATAGTATCCTGTACATACTCTATGCCTAGCTCCTGGTGCAGGGAAAAATGCGGGGTCGAGAGATGCCTAATAGCTGGCAGCAGAATCTGTTTTCCTCCGTCTGCATAACAACCACATCCCTGCATCCCCAATACATATTCCATAAGTTAAAATTGGCAAGCGTTTCCAATTGTATAGCTCCAGAATCGATGCAATAGTTTTTTTGCCAATAGTCATGGCGAGCGAAGAAGTAGCGCCTACTGCTCGGGTATAGCGAGTAATCCTATTATTGATGCAAGTTGAGCAGGTACACCCATCCTCAAACTCCATGCCCAAGTAAGAAAACGAGCATACCCTGTCTAATTTTTTACCATCTATAATTAAGGTGCGGGTTTTTGTATTTCTAGGGCCACGTGCCATTGTAAATGCTTTTGTAAGGTTAGTCTCCAAGTCCAGGTCTCTCATTAAACTAAAATAGCTATAAATTTGGCTCTTAAGGCCATTGGCCACCCTTGCCACGTGGACCGCATCATCTGCGTATAAGAGCGCGGGCAAGGCCTTTTGCTCAAAATAAGGAACGTCCGCCCCAACAGATACCGATGTTCTTTCTAGGTCATTTAGAAAGAGGATCGGGGCAAGGACACATCCCTGACACACCCCACGCTCAACTCTGAAGGATTCTGTGTGTTCACCAGCATTGCCAAATCTTACAGATGCTGTGAGATCATAGTGTAGGAGTCTTCAGAATGAAACCAAACCCCTATCAACACCCATATACTCTTAAATAGACCACAGCTTGGAACTACATACATAGTCAAAGGCGCTCGACAAATCCATAAACACCATATGAGTAGAGACACCCTTGGCATATTTGTATTTTGCCACAATAAGGTGGAGGTTGAGGCACTGTTCAATAGTGCCAAGCCCCTTTCTGAACCCATACTGAGTTTTGGATAGAATTTTGTTTTTATTTATCCAGACAAGGAGGCTGTCCAAAACTATTCTCCCAATGATTTTGGCTGTAGTTTCTAGGAGAGATATCGGGCAATAGCACTTTTCATCGTGCACATTTCCTTTTTTAAAAATAGGGACAATAGTTGAAGTGTGCCACGACGTAGGCACAGCCAAACAACAAACAGAATTGAATACACAGGAGAGCACAAGGGTCCAGAACCCCAGATTCTCCCTGAATAAGTCAAGGGAGACACCGTCCCGTCCCGGCGCCTTCTTGCACCGGGTAGTGACAATCACCTTAAGCACCTCTTCCTCTCTAAAATCAAGTTTTGAACAAGAGGGATCAACCGTCAGGGCTTCTTCAACTACCCTGTTATCAGTAGCATACATCCCAGAAAAACGCACCAGACAGGCCTCTGCCGTAATGTGGACCGTTACTTTATCTTGGGATGTCGGAGTAGGTAGGACTGACCGCACTGCCTTCCAAAAAGCTTGAAAATCTTTAAGTTGGCAAGCTCTAACTATAGACTCCCATTTCTCCTCCTTCATGGCCAATTTCCGTTTATTTAGTGCCAGTCATAAGTCCTTCTGCTGGCTACAATAACGCACTGGTCTCTAGGGGGATTGCTTTAGAGCCCTACGCAAAGATTCATTGGCTGCACTACACTCTTTGTCAAACCAAGATTTAACATGGGAACGTGGCTGGAAAAAGGGTGTAGATAGCATGCTTTTAATCCACATTAAAAGATCAGTAAAGTGACTTAATTTAAGAGCCAGATCACATGTTTCCAAGTTGCAACAGTTTACCAATACCGTGCTGTTAGAGACAGCCTGGGAAATGATAAGCTTCATGTTTGCAGTTCGCCAAGCCACTCTACGCCCTGCATCCTTCACAGTTAGAACTTGGGGAGGCATAGTCTTAAGCTTATGTCACTTTTGAGGGCCACTCTTTGCACAGTGATGGGACTATGATCACTATAAATCTGTGCAAGCACCTCGTTGCTAATAATGGTTGATTACATACACCGTGAGGTAAAGACATAGGGGCCGATTCCGATTCGGGCCGGAAAACGTACCGACCGACTCGGTACGGGAATTTAGTCCGACTGACACGTACCGGCGCTGCCCGACCCGGGTAGTACGATGAAATGCATGTGAATCACGACCGACTCGTACGGAACTCAAGCCGAACGACCGACCCGGACGGAAACAAGCTATCCGGCCGGGAAACCACGCGAATCGAACCGACTGACACGTACCAGGAATGAACTAGAACGAAACGTACCTGCGAACTCCGACCTGCGCAGTACGATGCAATGCGTGCAAAACCAGACCGATTCGCACGGAGCTCAAGCCGTACGACCGACACGCATACAAAAGCCAGCCAAACCAACACAATACTCCGCGACTGACGTGTACGCCGCACATGAAACCTAGCTGAAACACAGCGGGAACGACTCGGAGAAGCGCGCACGAGACAACTGCAGCATCCTACTCGGTCAGAAGAACGTCTCCTACATGCACAAAAATCACAAAGGAAAAGATAAAAAAGAGGGCCAAACAAGCAATGACAACGTCAATAAATACAGGGGAAAAAAAAAAATGGAACAAGGACACACCCCCAACTCCACCTATATAAAGGCCACTAATCCCTACCATGATCCTTTGCAAATTCCACTGACCTGCCAGCACAGAACACCATCAGACAGCAACCACAGACACACTCACAGCTCATCCATCACACAAGCCACACACCATTAGCACCTCAACAAAAAGCACCCTCACACACACCCAGCAAAACTTACACTCACCCACCCTCACTTGCACACACACACACATCAATCACCACCACCACCCATCACCATGCCCCCAAAGAAGAATCATAAGTTCCTAGATAGTGAATTGGAAGTCCTGGTAGATGAGATCCTCAGGGTAGAGCCACAGTTGTTTGGCACATTGGTACAACACACCCCCATGGCGCAGAAAACCAAGATGTGGGAGAGGATCGTCGACTGGGTCAATGCACAATCACCATGTTTGCGCACAAAGGAAGACATCCAGAACAGGTGGTATGATGTGCGCAGGAGGGTCAGGGACCTACTGAAGAAGGATTACATCCTGAGCCAACACACCGGCAGTGGCCCTCCTGCCAAACCCCTATACCTCAGGCCCTGGGAGGAGAAGGTGCGGGCCATCCTACCACCAGTGAGCGTATATGGACTAACAAACATCCCAGAGCCTGGTGAGAATACAACAAATATACACAATATGGTGTGACAATACACACACATCACTGTCAAGGGGATAGTCAAACCATGCACCCTTAGCAAATCCACAGCAACCAAAAGATAATCATCCCAAGATGTGAATGCCAGTCAGACAAACACAATACCTGCCATCTCATAGTGACATGTAACTGTGTCATGACATGTACAAACCTAACAACAAATAGAGCAAGGCAGTGGCACAAATATAACCAACACACACTGTCTGATATTTTGCCACCACTAGAACACCACCTCACAGGGAAGCTCACTGAAAGGAAGGAATTCTGTGTATGCTGGTGAAGTCAGTGTAGCCAATAGCATGATGGGAGTTGTAGTCACAGATAATGGTCAGCCTCACAATTGGCCCATCAACACTACCCTGCACCATGCTCACATCACAGGGAGTGGAAAAGGACTGACAAGATGGCTGACACTGGGTACTGCTGTGGGGAGCACAAGGCCCTGCTGGGAACTGTGCAACAACCAACAGCAGGACACCACTGCCTGACATCCTGAAAGCCAACTTGCACTCCCTGCAATGGAAGCACGTTCCATGGTGGGATATCTGGCTGGGTGGGAAGGAGGACTGACAGCACTGACCATAGTTACAAGCAGCTCTCCTCACACCCCCCTCAACACTAACTCCACATAACCCACCTGGGAGAATGCAATGCCTCACACTCTAAATGAAGATCCCACAAAGAACCACCACCCTGGGTTATGCTGTGTGAAGCACAGGGACACTCTTGGGACTTGTAGCCAAACAAACGCCAGGACAACACTGTCAGCCATCCTGTCAGCACAGGCACACTACCCCACAGGGAAGCAGAGTCAAAAGGAAGGAAGTATGGGCATGCTGGGAAGGGGGGTGTAGGCAATAGCATGATGGGAGTGGTAGTCACAGCTCAACATCCCCCACCCACATGGCCCAGCAAGCTCACACTGAAGCATGCACAGTTTGCACACCTCACAGGGAGTGAAAAGCCACTTCAAAGATGTCTGACACTGCCCTCAGCTGTGGGGAGCACAAGGCCCTGTTGGGAACTGGGCACCAACAAACAACAGGACCACACTGTCAGCCATCTTGCCATTGCTGTCACACTCACACCCAGTGAAGTCCACTCAAAAGGAAGGAAGTATGGGCATGCTGGGAAGGTGGGTGTAGGCAATAGCATGATGGGAGTTGTAGTCACAGATATTGGTCACCCTCACAATTGGCCCATCAACACCACTCTGAACCATGCTCACATCACAAGGAGTGGAAAAGGACTGACAAGATGGCTGACACTGGGTACTGCTGTGGGAGTGGTAGTCACAGCTCAACATCCCCCACCCACATGGCCCAGCAAGCTAGCACTGAAGCATGCACACCTCACAGGGAGTGAAAAGCCATATCAAAGATGTCTGACAATGGTGCTCTGTTGTGGGGAGTACCAGGCCCTGCTGGGACCTGTGCACCAACCAACATCAGGACACCACTGAATGACATCCTGAGAGTCAACCTGAACACACTGCAAGGGTGGCATGCTTCATGGTGGGATAACTGGGCTGGGTGGAGAAGGAGGGCCGGATGTCCACCAAATACCACCAATGCTGGCCATGCACACACCTCAACATTCACATTGAAATGCCTCAGGTTTGCAGGACAATGTGCTACACCAATATCAACCTCTTACTGTGACAACTTAGGACAATGCAATGTACAGGCCCGCATCCAGAGGTACAGTCACAACTGTCAGGTGTGTGAACCATTGATGCCTGTAGAAACATAACATACATTGTGTGTCTCTTCCAAAAACAGGTGATGATGGGGACACAGCAGCAGGCGAGGAGGAGTCCCTGTCCCAGGTTCCGGGGGACACTGAGCCCACTGGTGTGGAACAGCCTCTGCCCTCCTCGGATGGCGAAGACCTACCTGGCCCCTCCAGCGTGAGTCATCATGCAGCACCAGCAGGACCAACATCTGCACCCCTGCACCCACTGCTCCAACAACTGCCAACACACAGACCACCCCCGCCGACACGGACAGACCAAGGACCACCAATGACAACAGCACAGGGACCCTGGCACAACGTCAAGCTACGGACAACGACCCCAGTAACAACCCACAAGGGGGCCTAGGGTCACCTGTGCGTGCCACCGCAGGTCCCGCACGTGTCGCCAGGGGTGGTGGGAGGGGTGGTAGACATAGGTCGCTGTTTGCAGAGGGGTCTGGACTGCATGATGACCCACAACTCGCACGCATTGCTGAGGCGTACCAGAATAGCACCGGAGAGGTCACCCAGGTAGTGGGGATCCTCAAGGACATTAAACAGCAGCAGGCTGCCCATCATGCCCGCTTGGACTCACACATGTCCCGCGTGGAGACACACATGTCTCGCATGGAGTCCAAGTGGGACACATGGCAAGAACTGACAGCGGTGCATAAGGACATATTGACATGGCTCTGCCAGAATAGCACCAACATGGCCACACCTCCCTGTGTGGCCACAACATCTGGTGCTGCAACAACTGCAACTGCCACAGGGAGGGAGGAGGACTCTGGCGGAGAGTCCCCTGCACCGCAGCAGCCTGCACGTGAGGGTCCCCCCAAAGAAGAGGGGTCGTCCGAGGAAGGAAAACTGAGAGGTCGATGGCCATGTACATCCCCCAGGAAGCCAACACCTGTTCTGGAAATTCTCCTTTGTGTACAAACTGTTCACCCTGTCGAATGCAACCCAACTCTCCCACATGACATGGGGAGTTCAATTTGGACTAATGTATCAGATGACTGTGGACTTCACTCAGGACATTTCTGCTACCAAGACGTGCAACTCATCTGGGAACTTCGGATCACAATCCCAATGTACAGCACCCACCATCCTGTGCACTATACTCACACATGTATGTAAATAAAATCACTAATACACCATACTTGCCTCTGTTGTGATTCCAACGTGGTTACTGTCATGGGGATGATGATCTGCTAAATTACACTGTGTATGCTAACTGCTACAGCAAGTACAACACCGTCATGTGAGTCATGGTGACGTGACACATATGAGGGAGACACACCACTAGGGCTACACAACACAGAGACACCAGGGCCATCGGACTCATCGCCTACACTGATGTTGCCCGGAAATACTGTGGAATGCACAGACACCACACCTATTCACAGTCTGTGTTAACTAGCCCACAGGTGCAGTAAGCAAATGTCAGTCAGATGTGTGACCACAGACAACGCACATCCCAAAGTGAAGCACAGGTTTATTACACATTTGCAACATGTTGTTTCCACTACAAATGCAAGGTAATCCCACGTGGCAGTGGCCACACAGTCAACAAGTGCAGAAGATATAAAGTCCAGGGGTGTGTGGCACATCACCTGTAGGGAAACGACTGCTGCCACCCTGAAAGCTGAATCATGGTGTCGGGGGATCCAAGTTGACCAAACAACTCTGTAAGCACCCTGTGAAGGACAGATATGACACACAGTCAAAACCACTGAAGAACAGGAGTAAGTCTGTTTTTATATAGCGCAGCTACTCACCCTTACGGGTCTCAAGGCGCTGGGGGCCGTCGTGGAAATTAAGTGAGCTATTGCCCAGAGTCACATGGTGCTGAGCTAAGCTGCCGCAGGAGCCGGGGATCGAACTGTGAACCCTTTGCTCCGAAGTCAGCTGCCCTGGCCGCTGCACCACACCTCTCCACTCAACAGGACAGAACTGCAATACTCATGCCCAATACATGTCACAAGATAACTACACAAAACCAAGTTAGCATGTCAACACTGTTGGGGAGTACAGACTACCTGTAAGGACACATCGCTGCACGCATCCAGTCAAGTAGCACATGGCCACACTCAAACAGCACCAGAGCACCACTCACACATATCATGCAAACTCACATCATTGACATGACAACTCTCTGGATACTCACATCCAGCTGAAGAAGTTGGTGATGAGCTGTGTGCGGACATCACCATCATCATCATCATCACTGGCATCGTGGCCCAGGCCAGGATCCTCCACAGGTGGCGGACGTTGGTCATCGTCATCCAGGATGAGAGGCAACTCCTTCCGCACTGCCAGGTTGTGTAGCATGCAGCAGACGATGACAATCTTGCACACCTTTGCTGGGGCATATGGGAGGGCCCCTCCTGTCTTGTCCAGGCAGTGGAAGTGGCTCTTCAGAAGACCAAATGTCCGCTCGATCACTCTCCTGGTCTGACCATGTGCCTCATTGTAGCGCATCTGGGCTGGTGTCACAGGGTTCCTGAGGGGTGTCAGCAACCACGGCATGTTGGGGTATCCGGAGTCACCTACAGACAGACAATTGCACATTAGCTGAGTTGGAAAAGTGGGCGGAATACAACATAGCAGAACACACACAAACGGTACAAAGTCAGTACACACCGACAAGCCAGGCACACTGGTTCTGCATCTGTGACATCCTCCTCGGGATGCGACTACTCCTCATCATGTAGGCATCGTGTGCCAAACCGGGGAAACGGGCACACACATGTGTGATGCTCATATCTGCAAGACATACCACCAGAGCATTGATCGAATGATAATGTTTCCGGTTCCGGTATGCCTGCTCATGTGCCTGTGGTGGTACCAAAGCCACATGTGTCCCATCAATGGAGCCAATGACATGTGGCATCCTCCCAAGGGCATAGAAGTCACTCTTGACGTCAGTGAGTTGTTGACATGTAGGGAAATAGATGTACTGGTTCAGGCATCTCAACATTGCCTCCAAAACATCGCGTAGCACACGGCTGAACATAGTCTGTGACATCCCACCAGCAGTCGCCACAGTGTGTTGAAAGGTACCGGTGGCAAAGAAGTGTAGGGCTGCCATCACCTTCACCTTGGGGGTCAGCGCTGTAGGGTACGGCCGGCCAGGTTGCAAATGTGGGGCCAAGCGCACTGCCAAATCCTCAATCAGCTGCCTGGTGAAGCGGTACCGTCGGATGCTGTCACGTTCCACCATTGTTGCCAGGTCAGGGAATGGTCTATGTGCAGCTGGAGCCCTGCAGTGCATAGGTGAAGAAAGAAAGATTGTCAGTCACCCCACATATGTGCCATTCACCATACTCAATTTCACATGATACATCATTACGAGACACAAGTACTTGATGTGTGTGCCGTTCTGTTTGGATATATATGGCACCTACATGGCCATTATCTAACATCTCAGTTCAACATGTGTTGACAACAGGTTCCAGGTTGTGCTATGAGAAACCATTAGGCTGTGTCACAGTACCCATTTACTGCTGTCACGTTCCACACACACACCACAGTGACATGTCTGGACAGATGCGCCACAGGCATCACAGCTCATTGACAGGTAGATTCCCAGTGACCCTGTCTTGCCACATGGACACTGGCATGACATGGCGTATCATGTACACGTCAGAAAAACAAACATGACTCCCACAGGTAGTGGCCCCTGTTGCCTCCGCAGGACAGACATGGACGTCTGTGACACACACACGCACAACATCAAAGTCCATGCACAAACAACGTTGATGTGGAGACTGTCTCCCATTGTGCACATGGAATCAGAGACATCGGAAACACAACATGCACACAGACTGTAGAGGACCATCACTATTGTGGCAATGGGTCACCCTGTGACGTACATGCCTTCCCACATGGGACCCTGGGGGTATGTGACATGTCATACACATACACAACCTGGAAATGTGACCATGCCACATGCTCCGAAATGAACAGTTGCACATCACAGTGGTCATGTGCACAACACACAAAGGATCCTGTCCCCATGAACACGTGCACAGCCTGGGTGTGGTTGCCCCCAAGTGCCACCCCAAAAACCACATGTTTACCCCAATACACAGAAAAGGTAATGCAGCCTTACATGCCTTAGGATACAGTGTGGACTGGGTGTGGTGTTGTAGGTGTGCCCCTGCCAAGTATATGTGGCTGGCATACGTTCACCAGTGACAATCATGGTGACATATGCGAGTGACCTGTACAGGGACGCGTTGTACAGCAATGGACCGATCGGTGTGCCCGCACGGCCCATTGCATCTGTAGTAAGTGGGTACGCGTTGTATCCTGGAATACGCGTTGTACAGCAATGGACCGATCGGTGTGCCCGCACGAACCATTGCATCTGTTGTGAGCGGGTACGCGTTGTATCCCGGAATACGCGTTGTACAGCAATGGACCGATCGGTGTGCCCACACGGCCCATTGCATCTGTAGTGAGCGGGTACGCGTTGTATCCCGGAATACGCGTTGTACAGCAATGGATCGATCGGTGTGCCCACACGGACCATTGCATCTGTTGTGAGCGGGTACGCGTTGTATCCCGGAATACGCGTTGTACAGCAATGGACCGATCGGTGTGCCCGCACGGCCCATTGCATCTGTTGTGAGCCGTACGCGTTGTACAGCAATGGACCGATCGGTGTGCCCGCACGGCCCATTGCATCTGTTATGAGCGGGTACGCGTTGTACAGCAATGGACCGATCGGTGTGCCTGCACAGCCCATTGCATCTGTAGTGAACGGGTACGCGTTGTACAGCAATGGACCGATCGGTGTGCCCGCACAGACCATTGCATCTGTTGTGAGCGGGTACGCGTTGTATCCCGGAATACGCGTTGTACAGCAATGGACCGATCGGTGTGCCCGCACGGCCCATTGCATCTGTTGTGAGCTGGTACGCGTTGTATCCCGGAATACGCGTTGTACAGCAATGGACCGATCGGTGTGCCCGCACGGCCCATTGCATCTGTAGTGAGCGGGTACGCGTTGTACAGCAATGGACCGATCGGTGTGCCCGCATGGACCATTGCATCTGTTGTGAGCGGGTACGCGTTGTATCCCGGAATACGCGTTGTACAGCAATGGACCGATCTGTGTGCACGCAAGGCCCATTGCATCTGTTGTGAGCGGGTACGCGTTGTATCCCGGAATACGCGTTGTACAGCAATGGACCGATCGGTGTGCCCGCACGGCCCATTGCATATGTAGTGAGCGGGTACGCGTTGTACAGCAATGGCCCGATCGGTGTGCCCGCACGGCCCATTGCATCTGTAGTGAGCGGGTACGCGTTGTACAGCAATGGACCGATCGGAGTGCCCGCGCGGCCCATTGCATCTGTTGTGAGCGGATACGCGTTGTATGCCGGAATATGCGTTGTACAGCAATGGACCGATCGGTGTGCCCGCACGGCCCATTGCATCTGTAGTGAGCGGGTACGCGTTGTACAGCAATGGACCGATCGGTGTGCCCGCACGGCCCATTGCATCTGTAGTGAGCGGGTACGCGTTGTACAGCAATGGACTGATCGGTGTGCCCGCACGGCCCATTGCATCTGTAGTGAGCGGGTACGCGTTGTACAGCACTGGACCAATCGGTGTGCCCGCATGGCCCATTGCATCCGTTGTGAGCGGGTACGCGTTGCACAGCAATGGACCGATCGGTGTGCCCGCACGGCCCATTGCATCTGTAGTGGGCGGGTACGCGTTGTACAGCAATGGACCGATCGGTGTGCCCGCACTGCCCATTGCATCTGTTGTGAGCGGGTTCACGTTGTATCCCGGAATACGCGTTGTACAGCAATGGACCGATCGGTGTGCCCGCACGGCCCATTGCATCTGTTGTGAGTGGGCACGCGTTGTATCACGGAATACGCGTTGTACAGCAATGGACAGATCGGTGCGCACGCATTGGCTGGGGCCTGGCATGGCAACGGACGCGTTTTCGAAGCTTCAACGTGTCTGATTCAGTGAATTCAGTTGGCCAGCCACAAAAATGTTGCAAATTCATGGGTGTCATGAAGTTTAACTTTTGAAGGATGCTGTGGGCGTGTATTAGTGGTGCAATTCCATGGATTGGCCAGATTCAGAAGATGCAAATGACTTGGACCTATCACTTTGGACACATGGGACAGTATCTGCCTCTGCAGCACACATATAATGCTGGCTGTTCCCCTGAGGGCTCACTTGCCTGCACTACATGCTCCAGGACGACATCTGCCACCAACACTGCTGCTGTCTCTGCATCCTCTGGCTACTGCAATGGCACGTACTGTGGAGAGAGCCCCAGCCTTCAGCCTTGAGGAGAACCAGGCCCTGCTGGACAGCCTCCTTCCACAGTACAGCAAGCTGTATGGGACACCAGGGGAGCAGGTGAGTGTGCTGTCCACTGCCTTACTAATTGTGCATGTTGTCTGACTAGCAAGACTTACAGTGTGCACACCACAGGCTAGCATGCTCACTGAGTAGTTCTCACCCCCCAAAGTGTGTAGTCACATGCACTGAACAGGTACAGTGCAGTAACAGTGCATTCCAACAAGGTTTACTTCCCATGCAATGAAACCATGTAGTAACTACTGGCAAACTGTTCATAGCCATCGTTGCACTGCCTGTGTACATCATATGCCCCTGTGATTGAGACATGTATATCCAACTGTGTGATGCACGTATATGTTGCATGTGTAGTAATGACCTTTTCACTTTGTCATCCTCACAGGTTGATGCCCACCATAAACAGGAAATCTGGCTGACCATCGCCCGGGCAGTAAGATCCGTGGGGGTCTACAAGCGCCGGATCCGCAACTGCCAGAAGAGGTGGCAGGACCTTCGGTGCTGGACCCGGAGGATCGCAAGGGTCCAGCTGAAGCTGTCACCTCCTCGCAGGAGGGGCGGACACTGGACCCTGACCCCCCACATGCTCCGGATCCTGGCGGTGGTCTTCCCTGACCTGGATGGGCAGCTGAAGGCCAGACAGCAGCAAGGAGGGGGTGAGTCCATGACTGCACTGTGAACTTTGTCTGACATGCTATGTGCCCTCCTCTGGCCTGGTTAAACTTCCACAGTACATCAGTCTTGTGGTCCAGGACCCATGTCCCCCAATTGTGACATGCCGCCTCCTCATCTGATACGCAGGTGTGGTCCTTACAGTCAGGAAATTGTGTCACTCGGGTACTGTGTCCTTGCATTTTGCTTCGCTCAAGGTGGGGGACAGCATTTGTTCCTGTGACTTTGTGGTGTGCTTCATGGGTGGGTCAATTGCTCACACAATGCCTAAGTCCTGACATGTAATCTGGGTGTAACTATGATATGTGGTCCACTTGCTGATCTGAATCACCACATGTACCTGGGGTATTTGGCACACCCCCATGCTGCTGGTGGGAACAATGTTTGGCCTCAGGAGTATGTATATCAAGTGTGTCACACATGCTTAGCCACCTGCCTACTGTCCAGGGCTCATCCCTCTTTCAGGTGGAGCAGGACAGTCATGCCTACTCCAGGGCATACAATACACTCTGTACTCCCACTCCCATGTATCAGCTGACATGTCGTGATCAGTGAAATGTTCCCTCAGGTGTCTTCCTCTGTGTCATTGTGCTGTGGCTTCGTTGTCAGGACTACTGGGATGTTTATTGGTTAGGGCTCAGCATGCCATCTGAGATGTGACCATGAGAGACGATACTTCTGTGACTTATAGGTGTTTGATCACTTGACTGTGCACACAGGTGTATGCGACTGTGAATTTCAGGCAGCTGTTTTTCATTCACAGCAGACTGTGAGGTGCTCAGGTTCAGAGAGTTGTGTTTCATGTCTCCCATATGTCCAATTGGTATGACGTGGCCAAATAAGAGTTCAGATGATGTGGTTTGTGGGGGATGGACATGTGCACTTGTCAGCTACATAACTTGCATTCCCCATGTCCTAGGATTGTGACACAGTGCAGACTGTTGTTGGCTGGCTGCCATGCCCATGAGACTGGAGATAGTGATGTATGACTTTGCAGGCATGCCTGTGCCATGGCATTAAACTTCCTAAGAGTGATCCTGCAGGGGAGTGACATGTGCAACATGCACCCCATTGTGGCATTGACTATCCGGACATGGGTGCATCATGGTGTCTGGTGCTGGTATGCATCACATGCATTTCTAATTAGACTCTGGCCATCCCTTCATCCGGACACCTGTACTGACTCAGTGGCAAGAGATATGATGTGTGCATGTTCACATACTTCACCGTGTTCTCTGCAATGTCCAACAACTGTGTAGGTGGTGCATGTGTCCACACTGGGGTATTACCATCAGACAGGCACCAGACAGATGGGTGCAAGGGCAGGAGGGGTGTGAGTTCCATGGTTGACCATCAGACTGACAATTGGCTTCTCCTAATCTGTGTGAGGACTTTTGGCAATGTTCAACTAAGGATGCCAGGGCTTGCTCTGTAATGTGCTGTACTTACTGTGGTGTGTGCGGTCAGTGCAGGTGACTGATGTTTGACTGTTTCCCTAATTGTTTGCAGATACATCCACGACCACAGGAGGGGAGAGCTCCACGGACCAGGATGAGCTGCAGAGCCAGACTGGGTCAGCAGCCGACGAGTGGTCGGAGGGACCCAGTGGCACGGAGGGCGAGGGGAGCCACACCGAGGAGTCCTCAGCACCATCCACCTCAGCTGAGGACCACAGCAGCTCGGAGGATGACTCCCTTGTGGAGGCGGGTGTCAGCAGCCACCACACCCCAGCTAGTCTGTCTGGCCCCGCCACCACCACCACCACCACCACCGCCCTCCCATTGGCTCCCATTCCTGAGGTCCGTGGAGGCTCCCGTGTTCGGGAGCGTGTCTCCTTCGTGCTAGGCACCGCACCCCCTGCCCCTGTGTCCCCTGCTGCCCTGAGTGAGGAGTCTGGGTACCTACTTCGGCAGCTCCATGTAGGGCAGACAGCAATGTGGAGTGTCCTCCATGCACACACCACTCTGTTGACACAGCTGGTGTCGTTCATGGAGGGCATCTCGACGGGTATGTCTGCCCTACAGAGGAGCAATAAGTCCATGGACTCCTCCCTGACGGCAGCAGTGTCCCTCCTCCAACAGTCCCTCACCCCTCCTACCTCTGCCCCATCCACACTTCCTGGCACCCTACCTGTCCCAAGCACATGCACACCTGCACGATCACCCAAACACACATACCCGAGCAGCACAGAAACACCCAAAACAAAGGCAAGACGTGCACACAAGCATCCTCAGGGGACTGATACCACACCCACAGGGGATGGGGAACAGACACACACACACAGGCATCCACAGTCACTCTGCAGTCCTCTCCCTCCAAGACCCCTTCCCTTGCCTCACCTGCAACCCCACCTACACAGCAGCTCTTCCTCTGTGACCTCGGCCTCTTCCCCTCCGATCACGCTGATCCAGCATCCAGGGGGAAGAGGAAGTCCACCCACACAGAGGGGAGTGCCCCTCGCCCCGGACACCCTCCCCCAGGCGCAGACAGACGGGGGCCCTCACCCGCAAGTCCCCCCGGTCCCGGAAGAGCAAGACCCCGCCACCACCCTGCAAGTCAAGCACACAGTCTCCTTCCTCCATCCCTCAGGCCCCCACAACACAGGTTCCCCCACCACACCCTGCCCCAGGTTCCCCCACCCACAGATACACCATCCCCAAAATGATCCGGCCTTCTCCACCTACCACTTCCTCTTCCAGCACCACACCCCCAGCTGCACATGTTAGTGCCACTGGTGTGGAGACCATGTCCTCCCTCTCTGTCCTGCCCACCTTACCTGAACCCCATTCTACTCCCCTGGAGATGGGCACTGCAGTGGAGTCCACTACCACCCCATCTAACTTGGGCACTGCAGTGGGGAACCTGTCCTCTCCATCTGGCCAGCCCACTGGAGTTGTGCCGGCACCCACACCATCTGACTCATGTCCCCCAGTTGTGCCGGCACACACCATGTCAGACACCTCCACTGCAGTTGTCAGTGACTCTCCAGCACCAGCCACCCCTTCCCTGCCTCCTTCTGGTGAGCCCTGATCCTGTCCCTGCGGTGCCTGGCCTGCCCCCCGTATGCCCCTCCGAGAGGAATGTCCCTGGTGCCTAGCAGTGCAGGAAAGTAAAGGGTGACATCTGCCACTGTCACCCTGTTTGGACTTTATTCATGGACTGGCCATTGTGTTTTTTCTGGACTTTAATTTTCCACATAACATTTGCTGAATAAAGCTACTTTCAGTTCTCTAGTGGTTTTGCTTCAGATGTACATGATGTTGATGATGCTAACCATGCCCTTGCTGCAGTGATGTTGAATTTTTGATGTCAGGTAAATGAAGTGTTACTGTGCAGGACCCCATGTGGTCCAGGGGGAATGTGTCCTATCCTGGTGTGTAGCCATGTCATCCTTTGCAGCAATATGAGGGTGTCATGTTTTCCATATTTGCAAATGGGATTCCCTACATGTTTTTTCAATATCACATCTGTGGCTTACACCCCTGCACATCAGATGTGCTTGCCATTGTTCAATTGGTCTATTTCCCTGACCGTGTGACCATCTCCACTGGACATGCATGTTTGGGCATCAATGGGGAAGGACTCATCTGTGGTATCAGTGCAACTTGCTATACATGTGTATTTGATCGGTGCAGATGATTTGGGTGACAATGCCATGACCAGGCTGATGTGACGTGAGCCTTCATTTTGTGCTAATTGTTGACTGAGTGACCAAGTGTTCTGCTGACATGATAGCGCCCTGCAGAGACAACGTATGGCACAGCTTTTCTTACACAGGAGTGGAGTCCCCTCATGGCAGTGTGTAATTCCGTGACATTGCCTGAGCCCAAGGTGTGTGTTGTGTGAGCATGTCTGTGTGTGTTCACTTCCATTTTGCTACGCAGGCTGGGGGCCCTAGTGATGTTCCTGTTTGTGATGCTTGCTGAGTTGAGCAATGTTCCCCCCAAATCTTCTCCCTGGGTGCTCTGTGATGTGGGTGCATGGCACATTACTGGTGATCAGGGTGTCATCCATAGGTGTGTTTGCTGTCAGGGCTGAGTTTGTGGGCAAACGCTGATGAGACACAGTCAGGATTCCCCTTGGCACTTGTTGGTTACACAAGTCATGTAATTTACTGTTTGTGTTAGCTTCCAGTGATTGTGACACGTTGTGTGTGTGACTGCTGCCACTCCTCAGGGTCAGAGCTGCAATGTTGGAAGTTGTCTATGTGTGTTGTTTGTGGGTGAGCTTGCCTTCTTCATTGGTGTGTGACTGTGTCCGGGATCCCATTGGTTGGTGTGGATTTGACGTCATGCCCATGTACAGCGTACTGTGCAGTGTGTGAGACATTCACAAGTCTTGTTGACTGGCCATGTGTGATGGGTATCTCCGCCTTAGTTCCCCCCACCACCCCTGGGATTGTCATGGGTGCATGTGCAATGTCACCAGTCCATGTGAGCTTCACTGCTGCACATTGGTGGAGATCAAGGTGTGTGGTGTTGAGTGTGTGCAAATGAGAGTTGTTGCACGGCTAGACCCCTACCTCCAAGTTGGCCTTGGCTGACAGGCCGTGCTGTTTTATTAGTGCTTGTGTAGGTGTGATGGTAGTTAGTTGCTCAGGACACATGACTGTGGTTCACAGTGTGTACGACATCTACCTTTGTCAACACAGTGGGATTATCATGCAGGCCAGTGTCACCACAATGTGGGCTCCCTGGGGGTAGTGCTGTGGTGGGTCTGTCTCTTGCTGTGTTAGTTGCTGTTCCTACAAGCTTGTGTGACATTTGTAATTTGGGCTCCCTCATCTAACAATGCCTGATTGCCCACATAGGGGAATCCGATCCATGAGTTACTTTTGTGTGGCACTGTGTTGACATCTGTGTAATAGGGATTCAGGCCTCCTCGTGTGTTGTGTGTTTGCCTGGGGACACTGGCTCACCACCCCCCTCACCTGTTGTGTTTGATATGCAGTGGGAGTCTGCCTGTTTGTGTTTGTGCATTTGCACCACTGCATTGGCATATCTTTGTGTGCCATTGGCTGTATGTTGTTTGGTGGGTTTCCCCTGCTGTCCCTGGGACTCCTAGGTCATCAGTCAGCACAATGATCATGGTTTGTATGTCCCATTGCTGCCATGGTATGGTATTTGTTCACCTGACATCTACAGGTCTCCACAGGATATCTACATTTGTGTGTCCATTGGTGCAGATATGTGGATCTGCATTATGATGGTCACTTCTGTCATTGTGTTATTTGTGAATGTTGACAATGTGAGCCCCCATGGGTGATGTTTGTCTGCACATGGCCAAAGCGATGTTTCATTGGCACTGCACTGTTTGCCTCACCCAATCTATGTTGCTATGGGACACAAGCACTACTATGCCACTGATGTGTTTGTTGTTGTGTGACCAGGAATAATCCATGCATTTTGGCATTTGCAGCTTTTACCATGACTACACTTACATTTTGGTCACTGTGGTGATGGGGCTTTAGGCCCCATTGACACAATGTTCAAAATGTGCTTCAGCTATGGACCCCACACTTACCTTTTGGTCACTGTGATGATGGGGCTTTAGGCCCCATTGCCACACTGTTCAAATTGTGCTTCAGCTATGGACCCCACACTTACCTTTTGGTCACTGTGATGATGGGGCTTTAGGCCCCATTGCCACAATGTTCAAAATGTGTTTCAGCTATGGACCCCACACTTACCTTTTGGTCACTGTGACGATGGGGCTTTAGGCCTCATTGCCACAATGTTCAAAATGTGCTTCAGCTATGGACCCCACACTTAGCTTTTGGTCACTGTGATGATGGGGTGTTCGACCCCATTGCCACAGTGCTCATGGTTGGCTTGCATTGTGGAGGCCACACACATTTATGTGTGACACATGTGATAGGGGGTCACATTGTATGTTCAATGTCATGTTCAGTGTTGTAGGCATTTGACACAGACTACACACGCTTGTCATGGTGTTGGGGGGGATGTAATTTTCATACATTCCTTATGTTGGAGTATGCTGGTTGTGTCATGCATTACCCGTCCTATGAGTAGGGGTTGTGTGGGTGGTAGGCATCCATCCCCCTATGAGTGGGGGTGGTGTTAGTGGTAGGCATCCATCCCTCTATGAGTGGGGATGGTAGTAGTGACAGGCATCCAGCCCCCCATGAGTAGGGGTGGTGGTAGTGACAGGCATCCAGCCCCCCATGAGTAGGGGTGGTGGTAGTGGCAGGCATCTAGCCCCCCATGAGTAGGGGTGGTGTTAGTGGCAGGCATCTAGCCCCCCATGAGTAGGGGTGGTGGTGGTGGTAGGCATCTAGCCCCCCATGAGTAGGGGTGGTGTTAGTGGCAGGCATCAAGTCCCCCATGAGTAGGGGTGGTGGTGGTGGTAGGCATCCAGCCCCCCTGAGTAGGGGTGGTGTTAGTGGCAGGCATCTAGCCCCCCATGAGTAGGGGTGGTGGTGGTAGTAGGCATCCAGCCCCCCATGAGTGGGGATGGTAGTAGTGACAGGCATCCATGCCCCCTGAGTAGGGGTGGTGGTAGTGGCAGGCATCTAGCCCCCCATGAGTAGGGGTGGTGGTAGTGGTAGGCATCCATCCCCCTATGAGTGGGGATGGTAGTAGTGTCAGGCATCCAGGCCCCCCTGAGTAGGGGTGGTGGTAGTGGTAGGCAGCCAGCCCCCCATGAGTAGGGGTGGTGGTAGTGGCAGGCATCTAGCCCCCCATGAGTAGGGGTGGTGTTGGTGGTAGGCATCCATCCCCCTATGAGTGGGGATGGTAGTAGTGACAGGCATCCAGGCCCCCCGAGTAGGGGTGGTGGTAGTGGTAGGAATCCATCCCCCTATGGGTGTGTATGGCATTGGTGATGGCCATCCCGCCCCTATGGTTCTGCTGTTGCTAGTGTACGTCATTTGTGCATCCCTATGTGTGTATGACATATTTCGGGTACGTGTCGTTTGTTTGTGTTGTTGGTGTTTGACTTACCGTCTGCGCCGTACGCGTCCGTGCCGGTCCCGGTAATAGATGTAGAGTATTGGTAGGACCTGCGCGATGGGATTCATGCTTGGGTCGTCTCGTTCGGGTTTCTCGTGTCTTCGACTCGTACTCGTCGCAGGCTTGTTCGTCTCGTAGCCGTGGATCGTCTTGTGGCGTGAAACGGAGCTTATGTACGGCTCTCCCGGATGCTCAAACGTGCCGGACGTAGCGACAGGTTCGGCGCGTACGGAAGGCGCATCGTACTCGTCCGGCCGGAAGGTGCTGTGTATTTGCTTCCGTGCGACTCGAATCTGCGTTTACGGATCCGGCTCGGGCGGGGAACAGGAGCTGAAATGGGTAAGTACGGCTCGCTCGGAATCTGGGCTGTTATGCGCATCGTACTTGTTCGTTCGGACGAGTGTTCGAATCGGTCGGGAAACACGCATTCGGCTGTTTTTTTTCCGGACGAATACTGTTAGGTGCGCTTCCGGCCGAGATCGGAATCGACCCAATAATCTTTAGTGCTCCCGACGCCCCTTCCTATAAAGGTTGGGAATTCTGAAAAAGCAGAATTAGAGGCTTTGTTGGCTAATCGCGCTCAGACAGCAGAGAGAACAGGACGCTTTCCCTAGCGTCCATAACATTATGATCAGCTTCTCGGGCAAGTGGATAAAAACATTGTTGGTGATAGAGGGGGGCAGATGTCCTAATGTAGCGTTAAACTCACCGGCCACCAGCAGGTTAAAGGGACAGTCTGCCAGAGCCTCCTTTCTACTAACAAATCGACTACAGAAAACAAACCCTGGAAATTAAAATCACCCTTGCTGGAAAAATTATTATAATAGAAATTCATCATATAAACCCTATAATTACCATTCCAGCAAAGACAACAAAAAACCTGCGCCTCCCGCTCATCTAAAAGAAGAGGAGAAATAGTGCAACCGATATTGACTTTAAACCAGGCAGACAGCCCACGTTTAGCTCACCCAGCTGGCGATGCTACGACTGGCAGGTTAAAACACGTGTATCCATTAAAAGCTACCTCTTTTAATTCCCAGGTTTCCTGCATGAAAACTATATCATAATCAAGAATAAGGAATTGCCAACCTTCAATTAAAAGTTTTGAAGCTAGGCCTGCAACATTTCAACTTAAAAAGTTAACACAGGGGGGATATTCACCACCTTCTACTACAGGTATTCTCACTTCAGACCCTTCCTGTAAAATTAGAAGATTGACATGGAATTGCTCACTATCCAGGTTACCATGATTTGATAATGGAAGGGAAATAGACAAGTGAGCTGCAGGTATCTCATTGTTGAACACACCTCCATTGTCCGAGGCACCGGTGCTGTTGCGCTCCTTGCTATGCAGTCAATCTTTATCCTCCAACCCTGCCATCACCGTAAATCTGTTTTTCAGGGGTACTGGCAAGTATAACGAAGATCTTAGGAATTCTCTCTTTGGTGCCATTGGCCCATCTGAGCTAGAAATAGAGGTTGCCAAATGCTTGTAAAAAAAAGTGGCAAGATCTTAACAGGACTAGTTTTGACCATTCCAGCCCTCGCTAGACCCAGTATTTCATTTACAACAGAGAAGTTGCGGAAGTCATCGCTGGGAGTAGGGGGGCGGGCTGGGGGCGTGTCATCACCCATCCCTCCAATCCCCCCACACATCTTGCCAGCAGAATCTCTTTAGAGAAGTCCCAATAGACACATACATTAATGTTAAACCAGTGTATGATTTTGTTCATAAGGCCCCTTGTAGATTTCGAGCTGTCAGCAGGAAGCCTGAGAACGTTAGCTAAAATAATTACATGGGGAGAAGACGCAGGAGGGAGGCCGATCACAGGAAGAGGGAACATACTGGGGTGACGTCTTTCAGCCTGCTTGGCAACCTTCTTGACTGTTGAAGATTGTTCTTCATTATACCGTAGAGCTCCGTTCAGTTCCAGACCATTATCAGGAGCAGAGTTTTGGTTCTTAACAACCCTTCTGCCGCTAATTTCATGGGCCTGAGATGATGGAGTCACTGGAGAGTACTGGGTTTCCTGGGAACAAATAGTTACAGTGGCAGCAGATGACTCTGCCAGTTTATCCTCAATGTGTGCAAGGCGATCAATGATAGGACGCAATTTAGTATCCAGCAGGTAGACTAAATGGCTACTCAAAGCTTCCAGGATTCTTCTGAGATGGCAGATGGTAGCACAGGCACATCCTCATTACAAGACAATTTACGGAGCGCAGGTTTGCCCTTGATTACTGGAGGTTTATTTATTATAGATCTCGCAGCTTTCCTCCTACGCTTTGATTTTGGCCCAGTTTCTGGTTCAGAGTCTTGGTCTGGGCCCAACGTACAAGTGGGATTTAACTCATCTTCTTGGCCTTTTGCTGGTGCATGTGAATCACCACCCGGACCAACTGGCGTATCATTATTAACAAGGCCTTTAACCTCAGGATAAATGTCAACAGTTGGAGCAACTGATGGGCTTGATGCAGGAGCGCTAGGTAACCTCAAAAAGGAAAGCTCGGGGGAGCCACCAGATACATGATGGTTGTCCTGGGTAGAGGATAGAGCTGGTGCAAAATCCTCCAAAATAAGGGAAAGACGTCGCTCCACCAGTCTAATTTCATTGGAGACCTTATCCTCGGCCCGTGTCAGATAGTTTTCAATCGTGGAGCAAGTGCGTGGTGTTGGAGCGCTAGGTGCCATAGAAGTGCCCTTTCTTTTTCCCATGTTCATATAGACTGCAGCGGGACTAATATGATAGATAAAACAGGAGGAGACCCAGAAAATCAAAACAATCAAAATTTATGAAGCAGTATCTTTATATATAGATCCTCTTCCCTGCTGTCCCGGATCCAAGACTTCAGAGGGATTGCCCAGCCCAGCCTATTCCGGGCTATGACGGGCTAAGACAGGCCTGTCTTGGCCTGGTCTTCACCCGGGCTGAGCCCGGGCACGCCCCACGCGCATCCTGCGCTGCAGGATGACTCCCATATATTTATGGCGCTCAGGTGCCTGTCCCTAATGTTGCGGCCTCTCTTCAGGCCGAGAAAGCAGCAGCGAGAACTGTAGTCCCCCATGAGCAGTGTGGCAAGGATCCCGCACTGCGGGACGAATCCCATAAATTTATGGCGCTCCGGCAAATTGGCACAATGGTGCAAAGGTGCCTGTGTTGCATGCAGGATTGTTTTTGTGCAGGAAAGGGCACCTTCCTGCACAAAACCAATCCTGGGAGGCATATTTCACTTTCTATGTGTGCTACGGAAAGCAGCACACATTGAAAGAGAAAGAAACAAGCAAAAATAGAGATACTTCTCATTTCGCCTCCCCTGGGAAAGTGTATGTTTTTGGTGCATTCCCAGGTTTACAAGTTCTTATAAATCTGGGGATGTGTGAAAATCCAGGGTAGTTGTCTGGGAACACCCACACAATGCCCATAAAATGCCTACCCAGGGCAGAGTAACGCAATGCAGCAATTTGCGCTGCGTTGCGTTACTTCAGATTTTTGAAGCCACTTAGAGCCACGCAAAGTGGCTGTGCGTGGCTTCACAAATCTGACTTAGAGTTTTGCGTCACACATGTACCACATTGTGTGGTGCACACATAACGCAACCCTCTCATAAATGAGGGCCTGGTGTGTTTCCATGGCATGTCTCGTTCATTATTTTTTTTTATTTTTTTTTGTCTGGTTCATTACCCTGTTTGGTGTAAGTGAGTTAATACGGGTGAGCTTTATTTGGTGATGGGGAATCTTGAGGGAAGCCAACAGATCATTGTGTGTTTCCTTTGGTACCATATATAGAATTAGTCGATTTCCATAATTCACATCTAAAATTGGCCTTGGTCAATGCCATAGGAAGAAGTAGTGAACACACCTGGGATGGATTTTTCAGGCAGCTGACATCTAGTAGTCAGGGCGAGTGGGCACATGATTGACCCAAATGCTGGCCACATTTTTTTATATCTGACCAATATGTGAACCAAACTGTTTGAGATTCACCTGGTAAAGAAGTATTTTGGGAGAATTTAGCCCATGGCGGGTGGCCTGCCGGTCCAACAGATGGGTGGAGACTGAGGCCTCTACCACCCTATAAGAGGACCATTTGCCCTATTTACAGATCCCCATCTAATAGGAAGGGATCTCAGTGCTGTGAAGTTAGCCACCATCAAGGCAGCGCTGAAGGTGTGACAAGTGGATGCTATATTTGAAATGCATGTTCAGGACTTGTTGCTGTTTAGTGACAGCAAACTCTTGAAAAAAGAGTTTGTTTTCTCTATACAATAAAAAAAATGGCACAGACCCACAGGGACTCTTCTCCAAGTGCTTAAGGATGATTTTACATTTTTCCTGTCGTGACTGCCTTGCCAAATCTCATTTAAAAAATGTTTAACCAAAACACACAAACATGACAAAAAAATGCAGTAGGGTCTGATGAGTCTGTTGGCTGAGTGGAATCGTGCATCTGCTCCACAAAAATGGGTTAGAATTAATTGACACAGGTTGAAATGCTGGGAGTAGGGGGCGTGGCTGGGGGCGTTTCATCCTTCAGAAGCCTAGAAAATGATGCCATGGAGATGGGTAACAATAAGCATCAATTATTTCAGAGCCAAGAGACCCAAAGGTGAAAGTGCACTTTACAAATTCACATGCTGTATATATTATTATGTTAAAGATGCTGAATTTGGTGCCATATTTTATCAAGTGAAGGGACTGCAAAAGCCGCACTCAGCATCCTTTTATCTGGCTCCCTGCCTTTCGGTATTACAGAGGAAAATTTTGACACATTTTGCTATCCTGACTGAAGTATTGTAACACTGAATCCATCAGTGCTTTGTAGATACATACCTCCCCAGATTTGTATGCAGTTGTGGCTAATTGAAATTAGGGTGTCCATAGAGGCCCAGCCTTTAATCCTATTAATTAAAATGCACCTGTTAAACTTATCTTCTGGGCTCCCTGAAGGATGTAACCCGGGCTCTATTTCCATTCCGCCTAATAAACGGGGGACAGTTAGAAGAAGGCAAACCTTGCATCTCCGTCAGATGGGCTATAGCTATCGGTGTCACTTTCCTCGAGGGAGCGACCCCTAGCCCATCCCAAAATCAAGACAGGTTTTAACTTGTGCAAAGTCAGACAAAAGTGGTCAATCTCAGTAACATAGAAACCCCTTCACCAGACCCTTGAGAGGAGGCCGGATTGCACCTCCCTCCCTCCGTGGTACCCATGACACGTCCTTCTAAGTGACAGGGCGCCACAAAATGATGATGCCTGAAATTGTGAGCCTGCCTTGGAGGACAGGGCAACGTACAACAAAGGCACCCACTAAAACAGTGTATGCAGCTGGTGGGAATGGTAATACAATTACATGTGTTGGGCAAGCCCCCCCCCCCCAAGCATCCATATCATATTGCCGACATTTTGCACTATGCCCTTTGTCTTAATTTTGAAACAACCCAAAACAAGATTCGATTACTCTTGAAGCTCTGATAGCTAATAGGGGGTGGTAATAGCGCTTTATACATTTGGTTCACATAAACATCAGTGTGTGATGTTTATAATTTGTAGATTTGTGTGAAGAGCGTCCAGAGCACTGTTTCATGGACTGGTGAGTAGTATAAATTCATTCTAACAAAAAGTCTTCATCAGATTTGGCACATGCGAACAACTGGTATCAGGTCAGACACCTGTTTTCAAAAAGCATGTCCTCATAAGCTGCATCACAGCTCTTCGAATATTATTTATATTTCAGCTTAATATTTTACAGGCCTCTGGAAAATCCCTGAGGAGTGTTGTTGCTGCTGACCTGCATGAGGTGAGAACAATGAAGATGTGCCTTTCTTCAAACGCAACACCAAAGGAACAGGCCGCTGTTCTGCCCCTGGGCTTAGGAGCTGCTCCGGTGCTAACTGGAGCGCTCAAGGTGCAGAACAGCAGGAGATGGTTCCTAACAGCCGCCATGTTATGCCGCCTCTTCAGAGTACCTTGTTTAAAGAAGTTGTTATTATTGATTGCAACTTTCAGGAGGAATACATGAAAACACAATTCCCTGGACAAAAGCCAGACTATTAGTAGCCAAGGAAAGAATAAATTAACCAGGACTCTGATTCATTCTGTACAGTCACTGCCACCTGAAAACTCTTTGTCGAGAACAATACCTTGCATTATGTCTTCTATAGCAGTGATATTTATCCCCCAGTGCTGTGCCTATTGCCTAAGGTTAGCAGGCATGATCTCTGCATTGAACTCTGACAGGAGTCGTTGATGGTAGGCCAGGTGACAGCAGCTGGAGGTTCAGCTTGGATGGTGACACCTGCCAGCACACAGCAGAATGCACAGAGCAGAGCCACTGGAGCTTCACTTTTTTTTTACCCTCTGGGAGTGCAGAGCCGTTTTTAATATTTACAAGGTGGTGCTAAGCCACTTTGCATGTCTGAATGCCACCTTGTAAATATGCCCCTTTCCGCCACAGTCCTCTGCGGCAAAAGGGTGTGCAATGGGTGTTGCTATAGGCGTCCACCGCAACGCTCATTGCTTTTTGACACTGCCCCAGATTTACAAGGCTGAGGCAGCACCAAAAACGAACGCTATGGAATACCAGCTGTTAAAATGGTGTCTCCTTGTTTTTTGCTTTCCATGTGTGCTGCATTCTTCAGCACACATATGAGGTGCAAATCGCTATTATTGATTGTTTATGTGAAGGAAGGTGTCCCTTCCTGCACATAAACAATCATCCCTGAAAGTGCAGGGACCCTTGCAACATGGTGGCAGGGTGGCTGCGCTGGTGTTAGGCAGCTTTATTTGTGCCAGTGCTAGGGGAAACAGGGGTGCGCCGTATTCTTGTAAATATGGAGCAGCCTTGCGTCTTGAAAATGTCATAGCATGGCGCTGCCAAATTTAGCGCAGCTCCGCGCTCCGACCTTTTCTGGTGAATATGCCCCTCAGTGTGACAAACAGTATGTTGGAAAACGAGGCATTATTTGTGAGGCCTGCACAAACAATATGTCTACATTTGTCCTTCACTGGGAAGTAAACACCCCATTGTAGTGCTTGACTCTCAAAGGGTAGCGTTGCAGAGCAGTCTAAGGATTACTCAAGGGAGGTGGTGTGGGCTAGTAATTGCCATTTACAAGTAAGCAGAAATAACACTCAATAATTGATTGTCCAGTCTATACTTTTGTTTATAAAAAGGAAGAGTATATTTATTACACACACACTACTCAATGCTATGCAACAATTTACAAATATACATAAGCTGTTGGAATTACTACGTGACTTTGCATCACATTCCCACCCCTCCAGCAAGGGGTGGTTCTAGTACCAACATTCCCATGTATGCACATCACCTTGCCCCCAAATGCAGTGGGTTGACCATAACCTGGAGTGAGGACCCTTCCCACTGGCATCATCCCAGTGGCGGCTCACCCCATTAACTCACCCAGCATTTATAATGGGAACCCCTGCCATAGTGACACATAACCCTTACTGAGCATCTCATACTGACCATACATTATACACCCTTGAATTACAGTGGTTGACCGTCTGGGTTGTTGTTCAACTAACGCAGTAGCAAGAATACATGTCTAAGCATCCCTTAGAATGACAGGTACTTATCATATCTGATAACAGTTATAATGCAATGCAATTAAAGCCCCTAAAAGGCATCACAGTTATAATCACAGGATTCAGCATTTACAACCAGGCACCTTAGCAGGAATACCTAGCAACATAACCCCACTTTGCTTATGATTTCACAATTCACATGTGACTTCCAGTCCCCAAAAGGAACACCATTATGTAAATGCACCACTCGTGCACCTTTCCACCTCAAGGGGATGTCTCCACGATGACAATCCATGTTCCGCCTTTCACACATCAGTGTTGTCCTAACCATCAGCTCCCAGCTAAAGAATGAAAGTTCCAGCATTAGGCAGGCTTAAAAAAACATGAATAACCCTTGAGGGGTTCTTTCCTTCAAGTCCCCCAGAGACTGAGGGTGGGGACTTCCCACTTTCGTGCTAGGGGAGTCCGCGTTGCTCCTGCAGCTCACCCAGCACCTTTGCCAACCAACGGTGGTGGCCCAATCCTCCTGGGGCCACCACACGCAAAGAACATGCCGCTTTTCCTCGCAGGCCTGTCCGGGCCACTTCTCCCAGCGCATGCATATTGTAGCAGCAGCTCTCCCGCTGCTCCGGGGAGAACCGCGCTGCCTCCTTGGCGGCCCCTCACCGCGTCTGCACTTCGTTGGGGGCCCGGTCCCACCCGGACCCCTTTCATGCAGGTATGTTGGAGAGCAGCTCGGGGAGCCCACCACCGGCTGCTCTCGCCGGCTCCCCGACTGGCCAGAACCCTCGTGTGCTGCCACGGGAGCCGGCACTGCCATTATGGGCAGACACGAAAGCTGCCGCTGGTCAGGCGGGGCCTCGGGGGAGTACGACCGCACTCCCCCCTCCTTCCTCTGGCCACGGGGGAGTGCGGCGGCACTCGCCCTTCCTCGAGGTGCACACCAGGTCCCGGAGTTGGGGGTCCTGGGCCCGAGGAGGTCTTCACCGGGAGCGCGATGGCGCTCCCCTGCTTCGTCTTCTCCCGCCAGGGGGGAAGTGCAACGGCACCCCCCTCCTCCTCACCGTAGTCACCGGGGCCCGGAGTTGGGGGTCCTGGGCCCCAGAGATCTTCACGGGGAGCGTGGCAGCACTCCCCGGCTTCATCTTCGGCGGGGCCCGGAGTTGGGGGCCCCGGGCCCCAGAGATCTCTTCGTGGGGGCATGACGGCGCTCCCTGACCTCCGGTGTCGTCGGGTGCCAGGGTGGGCTCCTGGCACCCCCCTTGGGGGCAATTTCATGGGGAGCACGACAGCGCTCACCGACTTTACTTTCTTCTGGGGCAGCCCCCGGGACCTGACCCACCCTGGGGGCACATCCAAGACTGGCGGCGGAGCCCCACGCGCTTCGTCATCGATTGGGGTAGAGGTCAAAGATCGCCTACCTGCTAGGGGGCATATCTCAACCCCCAGGGGACCGATTTTCACCATATTGGCCTCGTCTTGCTCCTGGTGGCCGGCCCTAGCCACCTGGAGCACTCTTCACCATCCTCCTTGCCTCCAGGAGGGTGACTCTGCAAGGAGCTGTCTTCACTGGCTCTCTGCACCAGGCTTTCACCTGGCTCTCCTTCTGGGCCTCTCTTCTCCTTGCGCAGAGGCCCAGGCTTCAACTCACTGGCCCAGGACTCCCTCAAAGGCGCAGTACAGGGTCCTGGGACAGTCAGGGGGTTCCTCCTTCCAACTGCCCATGGCGCCAGGCTCCAGCAATAGTCTTCCTCAGCAAGACCACACCCCAGAGAGAGCTCCTCTTCCTGTGCCAGACCTTTTTAAAAGAATTTGGAGGGGACTGGCAGGAAGGCCCTTCTGCCCTATCCTGCAGTGACACATCACCTCTCTGCCCCAGCACAGGCCTCTGGGATACTTCAAAATGGCGTCGTCCAGGGGTCTCATGCAACATGGTTTCTAAAAAGCCCCCTTCCCCCCTTACTGCCTTCATGGCCAGGGCCCAGGGCAGGCCTGGTGACTGGCACCAGGGGACAGCTGCTGATGGATAACCTGTAGCTTCACCCCCATCTCTCCCTCCTGGAGAGAAGACCTTCGCCCTTGGAATGCTTGCAGTGAAAGGCTAGGCCTCTGATGCTACAGCTTGGGGATGAAGGTAATTAATCCAGCCTGGCAGGGCCACACCCGGCCAGGCTCTGGTTATGAGCTGAGACAGAGGAAGATGACATTTCTGGATGACCCATAAGCAGTACACATATGGCTTTGGACTCAGCAGAATACTTCTTTTTACACAACTTACAGTGTACTTTGGTGCGTGTCAGGAATTTGTTGGCCCTAGGGCAGTGAAACTACCCCATGTGGTCCCTGTCTTCATAGGAGAGTAATGGAGTGTTCCTACAGTGAAAACAGTAAAGCACACTAACTTCCCCTTACATGTGTCTCCCCACATTATAAAGCCTATTCCATGCCACCACCCAACTCTGCATAATTCCTGCCACACCATTCTATCCATACCTGCTCCTGGGCTGCCCACAACAGGAATCTCCCCCGCACAGCCCTTACATGGGTGCACACGCGTGTGCACAAGTGTCTACATGTAACTAAGCCTGGTCATTGTTTACGTAGTAGCACTTCACGTAGCTACGTGAAGTACATTTTGAACTACACGTAACTATGCAAATTGCATAGCTGTGTGCTTGACTGCACTGTACAATAATTGCCAAAGGCATCTTGCACAGTGCAAGTTAAGATAAAATAAATATCTCTGTCTTTATATGCAAAAAAAAAAAAGCATATAGTCATTTCATAAAAGTGAAAACGATAAATTAACATGCAGTGAGAGAGGTGATGATTTTGGGATCCTCCTAACCTAGGGAGAGAACCAAGCAGATGCCTTGAAAACAAAAAGCACATCTTTTGAACGATTCAGTGGTGGTCCCATCCTCTTAGGACCACCGCAAGCACAGTTATTGGCAAAAATACAATCCCAACCAAAGGCCCTGCAAAGCATTATGGGACGAGATTAGCAGTGGGCAGTGAATATTATAGTATCCAATATCAAAATAATTCTACAAAGAGCTGCAGTTCCACTAGTCGTTACTAGATGTCCCTCACGAGTCAAATGCAAAAGCTTCATGAAAGGGTTTCAATGCTTTTGCATTTGACTTGTGAGGGACATCTAGTAACGACTAGTGGAACTGCAGCTTGATGTATTAATAATTTCAATGCTTTTGCATTTGACTCCGTGAGGGACATCTAGTAACGACTAGTTGAACTGCAGCTCTTTGTAGAATTATTTTGATATTGGACACTATAATATTCACAGCCCACTGCTAATCTCGTCCCATAATGCTTTGCAGGGCCTTTGGTTGGGATTGTATTTTTGCCCATAACTGTGCTTGGGGTGGTCCTAGGAGGAAGGGACCACCACTGAATCGTTCACATGATATGCTTTTGTGTTCAAGGCATCTGCTTGGTCCTCCCCTAGGTTAGGGGGACCCCAAAATCCTCACCTCTCATTGCTTGATGTTTTTCTGTCAAAGTTCACTTTTGTGAATTGGTTATATGCATTTTAGCATAGAAAATTGCTTTATCAAAGCATTTGTAGGTGTTTATTATACTGCTGCTACGCTACGTCAATTAGCACAGTTTTTCACTCTGCTACGTGCAATTTGTGTAGTGCGTAGTAGCACAAACTTTGCATGCTCCGTGAGCGTAGCGAAGTATTATGCCCAGGGTTACATGTAACCAGTCCGGTTCCCCTTAACCGGGCTGCAGTGCAGTGGCCTTCTCTCACAAGGCGGACACCAGTGCAATCCACATACAGGGGCATATTAGCAAGACCGGCGATAAAATTATCGCCATTTTAGCGGCAGGAAACTGCCGCTAAAGCAGCGATAATGGGCTTGCTAATATGCGTTATAGAATTCAATAGAAGCCCAGGTTAGATGTCCTGCACATCTAACCTGGGCTCTATTGGAATTCTATATCGCTATTAGCAAGCCCATTATCGCCGTTTTAGAGGCAGTTTCCTGCCGCTAAAACGGCGATAATTTTATCGCCGGTCTTGCTAATATGCCCCACAGTCTGTTTCATCATGAGTTCACTGGGGGTAGGTCCCAGCTAATGAGGCTCTCCCCCAGTAAAAGCTCAAAAATTAGGTGTTCAAAAAGCAAAAAATCAGAGGGGCTCAGATGGTCAGAACCACCTTCTAACATAGAAGAATGACTAAATCCATACAAAATTCACACATAACAGCAATACACCTTGCTATGCTGTGTTACGTAAAAGGAAGAGGGCAGGAATGTGCCATATTTAACATCATATTGTGCATTACTGTCCTCTCCATGAGCTGGCGCACACTGTGCTGCCTTGCACCAAGACAGGCACAGTTGCGCCGTGGTGCAAAAGTTCCTGCATTGTCGGCAGGATTGTTTTTGTGCAGGAAGGGGCACCTTCCTACACAAAAACAATCCTCAGCCTCTTGCTAAATGTGTTGCAGAATGCATCACACTTAGAACAAGGAAACAATAAGTAAACATAAAGATATTTCTCCTCTGTGCGCCTCCCCTGGAAAGGCATTGCATTTTGACACTTTTCCAGCTTTACTGTGTTAGTAAATCTAGGAATGGGCCAAAATCCATGGGTGGATGAGTAGGAGCACCCATGTTCACCCAAGGATTGCCTTCCCAGGGCAGAATAACGCAAGGCAATGACTTGTGCTGCCTTGCATTACTCCAGATTTACCAAGCCACGCAGGGCCACCAAGGTGGCTTTCCATGGCTTGGTAAATTTCATTCTAGGTTTTGTGTGGCCCCATGTTACCTTGCGTAGCACAAGGGCGATACAAAACATTGGTAAATAATGGACCCCAATTACTATCCCTGTGCAAACATGAGTTTGCACACAGCTCAGAATTACGAGTTGTATGATGATTATCACACTTTTGCAGCTTACCCTGATAACTTCCAGCAATTTAAAACACCTTAAATTATCAGGGAGAAAATACAGGGAAAAAAAGACAAAACATACAGAATTTCCTGTGTTACTGTCTGCATGTTATGCCTCATTTTCTTAATAAAAACTTGGAATTGGCCACTTGTGGTAAGTACCTCAACTTGAGGTAATGGTAATTACTAGGTGAAGTGAAAATCCCACCTATTCAGCCCAACTTGCAATGGGGGCCAATGATTTTGTACCAGCCGTACTCTTTATCTTCTCATCTTCCGAAGACCCATGCCTTGATGTGGCATTCTGGAGGTCACTGCAAGCAAAGTTTAATTTAACCATTAGAGAGCTATGATCCCCCATCCATTTTTACAGGGACACCTTAAGGATTTTGGAAACCCTGGGCCAATTGAATTTTGGGGACCCTGTTCAGAACAACTTTGAATTTATAATACAATATCAGCCCTTTCATGCCCTCTTTGGCCAGGTCACAGGCACAATGGTGCAAATTCTAAATGTGTTTACGTCTAATATTAAGGAATAGCGAAATGTGTTTTCAATATTGTAACACAGCAGCAGCTCACTAAAATTACTGCATATAATCTCCATAACACCTTCTCATTTCTCATATGTGAGGTCCTGTTTTGATCTAAAAGGAACTTTTTTGTTGGGTGTTGCATGAAACACAAGCACATTTTTCTGCAAAATGTCTGTAATATATTCTCACACAACACACACATTAAAAATAAATTTAAGGAAAACGGTATTTAAAACCATCTGTTTAAAAATTATTCAAAGTCATTAGGGCAGGACTCTCTGCAGAACAGAGCTGGCCCTATCACAGGGCCCCCTGAAAGGCTGGGGCCCTGGGCCAGAACCCACTTTGTCCATGCCTTAAAACGTCTCTGCGTCTCTACCCTCAACTCCCCATTGCTAAATACTTTTTGTATGTTTTGGGTAGTTTGTGCTTCAGCCTTTCTCCACACAAGGTATCCAGGTGAAATGTGCATCCTTTTCCCCTCATCTTGGGGATTCTAAAGGTACACAGGTTTTGTAGAATTCCCTGGGGAGAGCCGATAAATTAGCTAAAATATAGCTACATTCAGTTATTTTTTAAATTGGGGAAAAAAGTGCTCTGCAAGAAAGTACATGTTTTCTTTCTGAAAAAAGGTATCAACGAAAAGTTTGCTGTTCTAAGATTACTCATTTCCAGCTTACAGGGACAAGCACAGTTGTAAAAATACAAAATAAAAATGTTATCACTGTTTTTAAAAATTTTCTAATTGCTAGTCCATTTTTTTCTTTTACGTGATTCAGTATACATGCAGTCTGTGTTGAAACCCATGGGTGAAACAAGCAAACTGTACATTACTGAAGACCAGACAACATTTCTATTTCAGCAAGTGGTAATTTTGTAAGTAGCTCATGGTTTTCCTATGAAAACTTTTTCATCTATAGTTTTTTGCTCCAAATAACAACATAACATACCATTACATCAGTCAGACTCTTATAGATGCAGGGATAAATAGTGTTTTTTTGGTTGTCCATAAACACACGATATCCAGAGCGAACAATTGAGCTGAGGTTTGTGATGATTTTTAATTGTGTACAGGCAATGCAGCAATTCATATTCTAAAATGTAGTAAATGAAAAATGGGTATATTTTTTTAATGTGCACAAAACAGTAGGACGCAGAAATACTAAGGGCTTACATTGCCCTTGTGTCATGCAAGGTGAGGCAAGGCAACACAAGCACTTAATTCAGATTTACTAAGCCACACAAAACCACCTTGCATGGCTTTGTGTGGCTTAGTAAAGTGGTTTACAACTTGTTGTCTGGGGACCCCTGAGGGCCCACGAAGCCTATTGAGGGGGTTAGTGACTGCTTAGAAAATTAAATATTAATACCAGATTATTAGAGTGTATATAAATGAAGAAGCAAAATGTAAAATCGAAAAGTTTAAATTGTTCTGTAAGTGTGAAGGACATTGAAATTGGAGGCTAAAAATGTACTTGGTATCCTCAGATTGATTCATGAATGTAGTGCAATTGCATCAAATAGAAAATAGTATGGATGATGAGTGACCGCAATTGAATTTAGAAATGCTCCAACCTTCCACTAAAATTAAAATGTTGATGTTAGAAATGAGGGTCTCTAGTTGGCAAAGGTAGGTACCTTTGACCAAGTAGGGGCCCTTGCTTCTAGTCAGGGTAAGGGGGCTACACTCCTAAAATAACCCCTGCTCACCCCCTTGGTAGCTTGGCACGAGCAGGTAGGTTTATCTCAGAGGCAGTGTGTAAAGCATTTGTGAACACATACAGTAATACAGTGAAAACACTACAAATGGACACCACACCAGTTTAGAAAAATAAGTAATCTTTATCTAGACTTAACACAAGACCAAACGACAAAAATCCACAATACAGTACTCAAAAATATGACTTTCAAATGGTAGAAATAGCTTAGTTCAATGTAGATGGTAAATGCGACACTTTACTCTCAAAGTACCTTGGATGCGTAACGCAATACAAACAAAAGGGTCGCAGGGAAGGTGATGCGTCGGTTCCTTGCTTCGGGGGAGGTGATGCATCTGGTTCCTTACTGCAGCGCAGGGGAGGTGATGCGTCGGTTCCTTACCGGAGAGGAGGTGATGCGTCGGTTTCTTACTGCGTTCCGGTTACGATGCGACAAGATGGCTCCTCGATGCGATGCGATGATCCGGTGCGATGCGACAAAATGGCGTCTTTGATGCGATGCGACAACTTGGATGCGATGCGTGCACGCCCGATGGCCATGCGGCGAACTCGGTGGACTCTTGAGCCGCGACAGGCCCGGTGACACGCTTCTCCGGTGATGCGACGGCAACCTCTGCGGCGGCGGCACGCTTCTCTGGTGATGCGACACGCTTCTTCGGCGATGCAAACAGCTGCGGCGGCAGGCTTCTTTGGCGATGCGACGGCAACAGCTGTGGCGGCAACACGCATCTTCCTCGTTGCGTCGCGTGTCCAGCTTCAAGCGACACGCAGTCTCTAGAGGTCCTAAAACAACAGCAGGCACCTCTCTGCAGGTAGAATTCCCAGCAAGGAAATTCAGGGGAAGCTGGTGGTGAAGTCTTTGTGTCCCTGAGACTTCAGAACAGGAGGCAAGCTCAGCTTCAAGCCCTTGGAGATCTTCCTCAAGATGATTAAAGTACACACAAAGTTCCTTTTCTCCTTTCCTTGGCAATAAGTAACCACTGCAGGCCAACCCCAAACAGTCACCAGCGCAGGGGCAGTCTCCTCCTTCAGCTTCCTTGGTTTCTCTCCTTGGCAAAGGTTCGTCTTGATTCCCAGAAGTGATCTAAAGTTCTGGGGTCTGGGCCCCAATATTTATACTACAAAATCCTTTGTTCTCTGAAGGCAGAGAGTGTCTGTACCTAGCCCAAACCAGTTCTGTCCTCCCTGGTGCAGCTTCCTGGCAGGAGGTGGAGACAGCATTGTTGAAAGCAGACCTGGCCCAGGTAGCTGAAAAGAAATCTCCTCCCCCTACTCTCTATTCTATGTAGGCTCAGGCAAGTGAAAGGAAATCTCCTCCCCCTACTCTCTATTCAACCCAGGTCCTATTCAGCCCAGCCCTGACTCATCAGACTGCTGGAGCCAAAGCCCTCTCCAGCCCCCTGTCACTCACAAACCAGACATGGAATACACAAACCTAGCAGAGGCATACTGGATGGTTAGGCAAGAAAATACCTACTTTCTAAAAGTGGTATTTTCAAACACAGAATGTAAAAATCACCCACACTAAAAGATGTATTTTAACATTCTGAGTTCAGGCATACTAAACTTTATTTTCTCTATCTTGTTCCTAGGGTCAGTTATGTTTATAAGATGTTATAAACAAACTGCCCATTCTGGCCTATGGGAACAGATAGCCTTGCAATAGTGAAAAACGAAATTGGCTGTAATTCACTATCAGGACATGCCACACACACCAGGGCATGTCCTACCTTTCACATACAATGCACCCTGCCCATAGGTGTACCTTGGGCCTACCTTAGGGGTGACTAACATGTAGAAAAGGGAAGGTTTAGGGACTGGCAAGTGGGTGCACTTGCCAAGTCGACATGGCAGTCCCAGACTGCACACAGGCTCTGCAATGGCAGGCCTGAGCCATATTTTACAAGCTGCTTCTGTGGGTGGCACAATCAGTGCTGCAAGCCCACCAGCAGCATTTGATTTACAGGCCCTGGGCACTCATGGTGCACTGTACTAGGGTCTGACAAGTAAATCAAATAAGCCAATCATGGAGTCACTAATCCATTACAACAATTTACAATAGGGAGCACTTGCACTTTGGCACTGAACAGCAGTGGCAAAGTGCCCAAAGCATCTAGACCAGCAAAAACATAGCAAAAACATAGGAGGCAACAGTGAAAAAATGGAAGGGAGACCCACGCCAATGGTGCCAGGTCTAACACGTGTCCCCTCCAGCTGAAATGTGGGGAGAACTACCCACCCTCTTGGGAGTTCTCTTCACTAAGGCGGAAAAATCTGGACAGACCATCAGCATTGGCGTGTTCTGTACCAGGGCGGTGTTCCACCGTGAAGTCCATCCCCTGTAGGGAAATGGACCACCTCAACAGCTTTGGATTCTCACCCCTCATCTGCATCAACCATCTGAGGGGCCTGTGGTCTGTCTGAACCCGGAAGTGAGTCCCAAACAAGTATGGTCTCAACTTCTTCAGTGCCCAGACCACAGCAAATGCCTCACGCTCAATTGCACTCCACCTCTGTTCCCGTGGAAGTAACCTCCTACTAATGAAGGCTACAGGTTGGTCTAGGCCCTCCTCGTTCATCTGTGAAAGTACAGCCCCCACACCATGCTCTGAAGCGTCTGTCTGCACAATGAATTCCTTTGAGAAGTTGGGCGCCTGAAGCACGGGCGCCGTGCACATGGCAGTCTTCAGGGCATCAAAAGCTTTCTGACAGGTGTCAGTCCAGTTCACTTTCTTGGGCTGCTTCCTGGAAGTCAGCTCTGTCAAGGGGGCAACAATGCTGCCATACCCCTTGACAAACCTCCTGTAGTACCCTGTGAGTCCTAAAAGGCTCTCACCTCTGTCTGGGTCTTGGGGGTTCCCAAGCCAGGATGGTATCAATCTTGGGCTGTAGGGGCGCCACCTGGCCGCTCCCAACCTGGTGTCCCAAGTACACCACGGAACCCTGCCCGATCTGGCACTTACTCGCCTTGATCGTGAGGCCTGCCCTCCGCAGTGCCATCAACACTTCCCAGAGGTGGCGCAGATGTTCTTCCCAACTGGCGCTGAACACTGCGATGTCATCCAGGTAGGCGGCACTGAAATCTTCCAGTCCAGCCAACACCTGGTTGACCAACCTCTGAAAGGTGGCAGGGGCATTCTTCATCCCAAAGGGCATAACCCGGAATTGGTAGTGCCCATCTGGTGTGGAGAATGCGGACCTCTCTCTTGCCCCATCAGTTAAGGCGATCTGCCAGTACCCAGACGTTAAGTCAAACGTACTGAGGTACCGGGCAGCCCCTAACCGATCAATGAGCTCATCAGCTCTGGGGATGGGGTGCGCGTCAGTCCTGGTGACTGAATTGAGTCCTCGGTAGTCCACATAGAACCGGAGTTCGGGTGTGGCACCAGGCGCGGCAGCCTTTGGGACCAAGACCACTGGGCTGGCCCAAGGGCTGTTAGAGGACTCAATCACCCCTAACGCAAACATCTTGGAGACCTCCTCCTTGATGCAAGCTCTCACCCTGTCAGTCACTCTGTAAGTTTTGTGTTTTACAGGAGGACTGTCCCCAGTGTCCACATCATGGACGCACCACTCAGTGACACCGGGAGTCAGGGAGAACAGATCAGGAAACTGTCCCAACAGTTGGCGACAGTCATCCTGCTGCTCAGGGGTCAGGGTGGAAGAGAGGTTTACACCCTCCACTGACCCATCTTGCTCTTTTGCAGACAGGAGGTCAGGAAGAGGCTCAGTCTCCTCCTCCATTCCATCATCTGTTGCTAGGAGCATGCCCACTTTGGACCTCTCCAAGTGGGGCTTCAGGCGGTTTACATGCAGGACCCGCAAAGGGTTCCTAGGAGACCGCAAGTCCACCAAGTAGGTGACATCACTCTTGCGCTCCACCACCTCAAATGGTCCGGTCCACTTATCCTGGAGCGCACAAGGCTCCACGGGGGCCATGCCCCACACTTTCTGTCCAGGCTGAAACGCGATCAGAGTGGCATTCTGATCATACCACCGTTTCATCTCCTCCTGGCTGGCTTCCAGATTCGCCTGAGCGAGTTGTCTGAAACGCCTAGTTTGGTTTCTGAAGGCCAGCATGTAGCTATATACATCCTGGGGAGGTTTACTGGGAGCTTTCTCCCAGCCTTCCTTTACCAAACTCAGAGGTCCTCTTACAGGGTGACCATACAGCAGTTCAAAGGGACTGAACCCTAGGGACTTCTGTGGCTCCTCTCTGTAAGCAAACAGAAGGCATGGAAAGAGGATGTCCCACTTACGCCTCATAGGTTCAAGACCCATAATCATGCCCTTTAGGGTCCGGTTGAATCTCTCAACCAGCCCATTACCTTGGGGGTGGTAAGGAGTGGTGAACTTGTAGGTTACACCACACTCCTGCCACAGGGACTTCATATACTTAGATATGAAGTTGGTACCACGGTCTGACACCACCTCTCTGGGGAACCCCACACGGGAGAAAATCCCCATCAATGCACGTCCCACCACGGGGGCCGTCACAGTCCGGAGAGGGATGGCTTCCGGGTACCGGGTGGCATGGTCCACCAAGACCAGGATGAACCTGTTGCCCATGGCTGTCTTGGGATCCAGAGGCCCCACAATGTCAATGCCCACCCTTTCAAAGGGGGTGCTGACCACAGGGAACGGTTGGAGAGGAGCCTTGTGCTTCCTCCCACTCTTACCACTTGCCTGGCAAGTCTGACAGGTCCTGCAATGAGTATCTGAACTCTTGCGCATTTGGGGCCAATAAAAGTGGGTGACAAGCCGTTCAAAGGTCTTGTCTTGCCCCAAATGTCCTGCTAAAGGCACATCATGAGCCAGACCCAGTAGGAAGGCTCTGAAGCGCTGGGGTACCACCAGCACACGGGCTGACCCAGGCTCAGCAACCTTAGGCTCGCTATACAGGAGACCATTCTCCCAGTAGATCCAATGTGATCCAGACTGATCACCTGCTGCCTGGTTTGTGGCCTGTTGCCGCAAACCCACAAGAGAAGGGCACTTCTTCTGCTCCTCGCAGAACTCTTCCCTGGAGGGTCCTCCTTCCTGCTGCCAATGGGTCAGCTCAGGCAGGTCCCCCAGTTCAGCTACTTGCTCCCCTGTAGGTTCCAGGGCATCCCCCTCAAGGTCTGCCTCCTCCTGGACCGTGGGAACTTCGGGGCTGGTTTCCCGCGCCCCTGCCTCTTCTCTTTAAGGCAGGCACCTGGGCCACTCTTTCAGGCTCCAGGTCCTCTTGAATACCCTTACTGGCTGCCATGGAGCGAGTGGTCACACATGCCCACTCAGGCAGACCCAACATCTCCAAATGAGCCCTTCGCTCCACCTTAGCCCAAGGGGAGCTTTCCAAATCATTGCCTAGCAGACAGTCAACAGGCATGGCTGGGCTCACAGCTACTTGAAAGGTACCTGAGACCCCCCCACTCAAAGGGAACCTGGGCCACCTTGCAGTGGCTCTCTGAGTTGTCGGCGGCAACTACAGGGTAAAATGCATGGGGATCACCTGCTCTTCAGACACCAGCCGACAACTGACAGCTGTCACACTGGCTCCGGTGTCTCTCAGAGCCTCCACCCTATGGCCATTGATGGTCACCCACTGCCTGTATTTCTTAGTGTTATCAGGCAGCTGGGTCCTAGGGACCATCTCACTGTCTCCTAAAGAGACTAGGGACATCTCTGCGGGACCCCACCCACCTTGGGCACCCAACTCCTCCCCCAGGGCTACACTAGCCATCTGCCGGGGCGGCGCACCAGTGGGTGCTGTATTCGCTTTCATGGGACACTTAGGATCCCAGAAGCAGTGGCCCACCTGACCACAACTATAACATTTCCTGGGCCCCTTCTGAACAGGCTTATCTGTCGGGGCCCCTGACTTCTTCTCAGGGGAGGCTGGGAACCCTTCCCTTGGTTCCCTTGGGGATTACTTTGGGGCCCTTTCTGGAACTCCCTCTGTTTACCCTTGTCCCCCCACTCTTCTGCTGGGGACCCTGCCCACCTTTGGCGAAGTCTCCCACATGACCCTTGTGGACCCGGGTACTAACCCAGCGGTCCGCCTCCTCAGCAAGCTTCCTAGGGTTAGTCAGCTTACTATCAATCAGGTGCTGGCGTAGCTCTGGAAAACAATTACTGGACAAGTGCTCCCATGCAATCAAATCATAGAGCGCCTCAAAATCATTCACTTTGCTATCCTTCACCCAACCATCCAATGCTCTGCAAAAAAAAGACACATATTCCACCCAAGTACTTGACTCCAGTTTCTTACAATTTCTAAACCTTTGTCTATAAAGCTCTGGGGTCAACCCATACCTGGTCATTAAGGCTTCCTTCATGTGGACATAGGAATTCTGGTCCTCAGAGGGCAAGTCTAACAAGGTGTCCCGCCCATCACTGAGAAACCGCCCCCACAACCCCGCTCCCCAATCCTTCTCAGGGACCCGGTGGGAGGACATGGCCACTTCATAGGCCTTAAACCATTGCCCAATATCTTCATGCTTGTGGAACTCCTTAATTACATCTTTGGGGATGAATACTCTTGCTTCTACAGGCACGGATGGTGTGCTGCCACCAGAGGGAGTAATCTCTAAGCTCTTGGCTTTCAACTCCAACTCCATCAACATTCTCTCATGCTCTAAATGCATTCTCTTTTCTTCCAAGGCTAACTTCTTGATTTCTAATTGCATCTGACCACCCAGTTTGAGCTTGGCTAGCTCCATCTTATGCATTCTATCCTTCTCCCTGTCCTCCAGCTCTCCTGGGGACAGGCCCTTTGAAGAAACACTGCTGCCTGCCCTGGAAGGTACTTTCTCCCCGGTCAGGCCCAATGGCCCATCTAGCTGCCCATCTGTATTCTCTGCCTCCTCCCTAGGCTCTTCAGGATGCTCAGGAGTATTTCTAGCTTCCAACCAGGCCTTCAGCGCCTTTTGGAACTCCTCCTTCTTGGTGATGCCTTTCACAGAGATTTTAAATCTTTTACAGAGGGTTTTAAGCTGTGGCACAGTGTAGGTATCAACCCTCTCTTCTTCAAATTGTAGATCCATAGATGCGTTGGATGCTGCTTTGCTCATGGTAACAAGGATTGGCAGTTTTTAGCAAAAATAGAAGTCCCAAGGAAAAAAAATTCTACCAAAATGTATGTGGTTGCGTTATGGTCTGCACTCACTAGTAGTGTACACCAATCACTGTATATGAGTCACAAATGCAAGTCCAGAATCCTCACCGCTGACCACCAATGTTAGAAATGGGGGTCTCTAGTTGGCAGAGGTAGGTACCTTTGACCAAGTAGGGGCCCTTGCTTCTAGTCAGGGTAAGGGGGCTACACTCCTAAAATAACCCCTGCTCACCCCCTTGGTAGCTTGGCACGAGCAGGCAGGCTCATCTCAGAGGCAGTGTGTAAAGCATTTGTGAACACATACAGTAATACAGTGAAAACACTACAAATGGACACCACACCAGTTTAGAAAAATAAGTAATCTTTATCTAGACTTAACACAAGACCAAACGACAAAAATCCACAATACAGTACTCAAAAATATGACTTTCAAATGGTAGAAATAGCTTAGTTCAATGTAGATGGTAAATGCGACACTTTACTCTCAAAGTACCTTGGATGCGTAACGCAATACAAACAAAAGGGTCGCAGGGAAGGTGATGCGTCGGTTCCTTGCTTCGGGGGAGGTGATGCATCGGTTCCTTACTGCAGCGCAGGGGAGGTGATGCGTCGGTTCCTTACCGGAGAGGAGGTGATGCGTCGGTTTCTTACTACATTCCGGTTACGATGCGACAAGATGGCGCCTCGATGCGATGCGACGATCCGGTGCGATGCGACAAAATGGCGTCTTTGATGCGATGCGACAACTTGGATGCGATGTGTGCACGCCCGATGGCCATGCGGCGAACTCGGTGGACTCTTGAGCCGCAACAGGCCCGGTGACACACTTCTCCGGTGATGCGACGGCAACCTCTGCGGCGGCGACATGCTTCTCCAGTGATGCGACACACTTCGTTGGCGATGCAGCGGCAAACAGCTGCGGCGGCGGCACGCTTCTTCGGCGATGCGACGGTAACAGCTGCGGCGGCGACACGCTTCTTCCTCGTTGCGTCGCGCTTCCAGCTCCCAGCGACACGCAGTCTCTAGAGGTCCCCAAAAATAGCAGCAGGCACCTCTCTGCAGGTAGAATTCCCAGCAAGGAAATTCAGGGGGAGCTGGTGGTGAAGTCTTTGTGTCCCTGAGACTTCAGAACAGGAGGCAAGCTCAGCTTCAAGCCCTTGGAGATCTTCCTCAAGATGATAAAGTACACACAAAGTTCCTCTTCTCCTTTCCTTGGCAATAAGTAACCACTGCAGGCCAACCCCAAACAGTCACCAGTGCAGGGGCAGTCTCCTCCTTCAGCTTCCTTGGTTTCTCTCCTTGGCAAAGGTTTGTCTTGATTCCCAGAAGTGATCTAAAGTTCTGGGGTCTGGGCCCCAATATTTATACTACTAAGTCCTTTGTTCTCTGAAGGCAGAGAGTGTCTGTACCTAGCCAAAACCAGTTCTGTCCTCCCTGGTGCAGCTTCCTGGCAGGAGGTGGAGACAGCATTGTTGAAAGCAGACCTGGCCCAGGTAGCTGAAAAGAAATCTCCTCCCCCTACTCTCTATTCTATGTAGGCTCAGGTAAGTGAAAGGAAATCTCCTCTCCCTACTCTCTATTCAACCCAGGTCCGATTCAGCCCAGCCCTGACTCATCAGACTGCTGGAGCCAAAGCCCTCTCCAGCCCCCTGTCACTCACAAACCAGACATGGAATACACAAACCTAGCAGAGGCATACTGGATGGTTAGGCAAGAAAATACCTACTTTCTAAAAGTGGTATTTTCAAACACAGCATGTAAAAATCACCCACACTAAAAGATGTATTTTAACATTCTGAGTTCAGGCATACTAAACTTTATTTTCCTATCTTGTTCCTAGGGTCAGTTTTATTTATAAGATGTTATAAACTAACTCCCCATTCTGGCCTATGGGGACAGATAGCCTTGCAATAGTGAAAAACGACATTGGCTGTAATTCACTATCAGGACATGCTACACACACCAGGGCATGTCCTACCTTTCACATACAATGCACCCTGCCCATAGGTGTACCTTGGGCCTACCTTAGGGGTGACTAACATGTAGAAAAGGGAAGGTTTAGGGACTGGCAAGTGGGTGCACTTGCCAAGTCGACATAGCAGTCCGAGACTGCACACAGGTTCTGCAATGGCAGGCCTGAGCCATATTTTACAAGCTGCTTCTGTGGGTGGCACAATCAGTACTGCAAGCCCACCAGCAGCATTTGATTTACAGGCCCTGGGCACTCATGGTGCACTGTACTAGGGTCTGACAAGTAAATCAAATAAGCCAATCATGGAGTCACTAATCCATTACAACAATTTACAATAGGGAGCACTTACACTTTGGCACTGAACAGCAGTGGCAAAGTGCCCAAAGCATCTAGACCAGCAAAAACATAGCAAAAACATAGGAGGCAACAGTGAAAAAATGGAAGGGAGACCCACGCCAATGGTGCCTGGTCTAACAGTTGATTTTCTTAAATTTGTTTGTGAATTAAATAAAATATTTCACCATGTGTGTGTTTGTTTGATGAATGCTTGATTCAGTAATTTTTTGTGCATTAATTTGCAGTTCAAATCATTGAAAGTAATTTAGCCGGGTCCCGTGCTTCCAATAATGACTCAGTGGGTGTCCCCAGAATCCAATGATGATTCAGTGCAGGTCCGCAGGTCCAGTAATGATTACAAGGGCTCGACAGAAGTCAAAAGGATAAGAATCACTGGCTTAGTAAATCAAAAGTTTCACAAGGCAGTGCAAGTTTTCTAAACATTTCTTAGGTGTGATAATTTGTGTTATGTTGCATTAATTTATAGTGATGTTTAAAAAAGGTATGTACTGTTGGGTGTTTTGCGTTATGTTGCTTGGTAATATGAACCTGGGTCTATTTGGGTAGCATTGCGAAGTACTACATTGACTTGCGATGTGGTGCGTTGTGTTGACGTTAGTTGCATGGAGATTTGCAATGTATATTTTTTAATGCTTAAGCATAGCAGTAAAATATGATATCTGACATAATTAATTCCTTGTGTGTGTGTCTATATTATTTTTTATTTTTCAACCCATATTTATAAAAATGTTTCTATTAAAGAAGGTGTGTTTTAAAGGTTTGTGTGGTGAAGGTCTGCTTGGTAACAGTACGTGTGGCAATGGTTCATTTAATGTATCTCTATGTATGTTTATGGTAAAGAAGACATGCATGGTAAAGACATGCATGAAAATGGTATATATTCGTGGTAAAGAATGCATGGTAAACGCATGCATGGTAAAGGCATGCGTTTTAATGTCATATAACCGTGTGAGGTGTTTGTATTTGGTCATAACAATAAAAGATAATTAATTACAAATGTGGTAGTTTTCACTTTTAAGATTATCTATACGGGAGGGGGTATATGAAAGCCACATCAACTATTCTAATATTTCAAAAGATCCCCACCAAGAATTAAAGTTAAATATGCTGTGCAAATAATGTAATACTTTATGAGCAACCATTATATCAGCAACCTTTTTTAAAAAGTAACTTTTCTGTTTTATTACCTAATATTGACTATCATAACAAGGGTAAAGTAAATGAAAACCGGGAGTCAGTAATTGTGAAATATGCAAGCAATGTAATTGGTTTAGGAACCATCTACTTTGCCACCGTTTGCATTCTTTGTATGTCGATTGTGCACAAGTCATGGAGAGGGTATTGTTGGTCATATACTACCACTTTTGCTGTTGAAGGATCTCCATTTTTTTATTACAGTAAAGGAATCTGGACTATTGTATGGAATAGCTCAGGTTATTATTTAGGGATTACCCATGCTGTTCCCACACAGATGATCATACATAGGTCAGATTGGAGAATGATGCTGCATAGCCATAAGTTTGACTCTGTCTATCGTACACTTTTCTGCCATACTCCACTCATAAGCACACTTTGAAAATTGTTGTGAAAAAATTGGCGCATTCCTTCAAACCTTACACGTTATACCTAATACTTGTCATGCAGATCAGACTACAATTTTACAATGAACCAATCAGGAAGATGGTACGTCTCTGAAAATGCAACTCTATCTTTTTTAATACGCTCTGCTTCATTTTGGACCAGATGTATGACCATTTGTAGCAGTTGCAAATGGAAATTTGGGCCGTTTAGAACTGCTAAAAAGGGTTGTAGCATGAGTCAACCCTATTTCGCGAGTCAGTAACCTGTTACATACTTGCGAAATTGGGTTTGGGAGTAGCCATAAAAAAGGGGCATTCCAAGGGCGTCCCTTCCAAATAGCGAGTGGCAGGGGGATGTACAATTGGTTTGCGACCGGAATGCGGTTGCAAAACAATTGCAGTTTACTTCCTATTTCAAGTAGGAGGTAAGCTAGTCACAAATGGGAAGGGGTTCCCAGGGGACACCTTCTCTTTTTTGACTGGCAGCAAAAATGTTTTTTAAGAGCAGGCAGTGGTCCCACGAACCACTGCCTACTCTTAAAAATGAAACAGAAAGGTTTCATTTTTCTTTTTGAAATGCATCCCGTTTTCCTTCAAGGAAAAAGGGCTGTATTAAAAAAAAAGTTGCTTTATTTAAATGCAAACAGAGATATGGTGGTCTGCTGTCCCCAGCACTCCACCATCCCTGTGTTATTGCCCATTTCCAATGGGTCGCATATTGCTACCTGTCTCATGATTATTGATGAGGTAGGTCCATTGCAACCCTATTAAGAATCACTAATTTGTGTGAGACACATTAGAACATTTGATTTTGCGAGTCTCTAATTGTGAGTCACAAAAAATTGCAATTAGAGACTTGCAAAATGAAATGGTCATACATGTGGCCCAATATGCTTAAACAAAACATGTTTGCTAGGAAATGATTGGACCAAAACTCCGACCGTCAGGCATGATATCAGATGCTTCCAACTTGGGCCACACAACATCGATCATGCACAACAAACAGGCTTACTTTTTAGATGATGACTCAGAAGTGCTTTGGGTCTTTATCGAGGGCATAAAGACTGCACAAATCTTGCAATACAAATTAGTACAATCCTGGAGAAGTGCCTCTTTCTTTTGTTGTCCAACTATTTCCGGTTTGTGAATCCTAGAGTCACTGGTCAGACCAATATGGACTTTTCAAAGTTGATTTATTGAACCAAGGCCAGACTTTCCTTTCCATGTGCTCCCATTGCCTCAGAGAACAGCAGCAATATAGGAAGTAGGGGATCAGCTAATGTCACTACAGCAGGAGAAAACCTAATTTGAGAATACTTTAGCAGCTTTCTCCTATTCTACCTACTTAAACACGTTTCAAGGAGGTGAATTTAGGAAGCAGTGTGTGCAGGCAAGCATGTCCCCCATGGACTAAGATAATCTACCGCAGGAGGGTGACCAACTAGTGCAGACTCAAATGTACACACCATTTACCCGGCATCAGTAAACAACACAGACTGAGCTTTTGTAGAGTACAGAGGCAAGAAACCAGAGTTTGAGGATCTGAACAGCCAATAGCCAATCTACTCACCGTGACATACAGTAAAATTCTAGTCCCATGCAATATTAATCTGTCGATTCTAAGACCTGTCACCCAATACAGTGGTTTGATGTGCCAGCAGTTAATCTTGCTCAGAATTTGTAAAGTTTGAATGTCATCAAAGTCCCACCAAACAGAAAAGCAAAAGGATGGAGCACTTGCAAAGGACATACATGTTTTTCAGTTTACCAGGAGGAAAATACAGGAATAGCTTGAATAACGCAAAGGGTAGTATTACAAAGCATTTAAAAGCCATGCAGAGGACTTCCCTGCAATCCATTTTCTGACATTATAAGTGCAATGGAATAATCAGTGAAATAATTACACTTCTTTACTCCTTCATTTTCAACCTCTTGTGATGATTATTCTGAAAACATATCAAATGTTTCTATAGGTTTCCCTAATATATTTTTTTTTAATAACACAACTCTGGCATAGAGATGGAAGAATCATTTCATTGTCAGTCTGCAGGACACAGAAAGTAGCCTGTTGAAAACTGCATGCAGAAAATATAAGATGTGCTGAGATTCAACTGCAGTGTAGTTATGTGGCCATACTCGATCCCACCAAGCATATTACGACCTTCCTCTCTGCCACGGTTTTCATGGCAGTTCTTCCTCCATGAAAACCTTGGCGGAGAGGAAACAAAAGGGGCCCTAAAGGGCCCTTTTGTGCCTCTGGGTCCTGGGGTGCATGCAGGGGGCACAAAATGTGTCCACCTGTATGCATGCACCACAGTTCGTGCAAGGCATGGACTTTATAGTCCATGCCTTGCAGGAACTGCTTTTGGCGTTCCCATTGCAGTGCCTATTTTCAGAGGCACCACCATGGGAATGCCAAAAACAGCCTGCCAGACATGAGGAAAATTGTAATCTGGTGGGCGGCCAGACCACAGGTTTGGCGGTGTGGGAGCAGACGGCTGGCATGGTGGTCCGCTTCCGCATCGCCAAACTCATAATCAGGCCTTTAGTCGTGCAAAGGATCTAATCATCTTTAGCATTAGCCATCTCCACAGGTGCACTTAAAGAAGCAGGAGCATTTGTGGATACACGAAAGCTCTACAATGATCTTTCCAAGTCACTGTGTCCTGGCCATTGCAGATGGGTACCAATTGAGTTAATATTTTGTGTGCAGTTCTACCTGGTGGTAAGTACTGTTGTTATGTGTATTAGACATAATAATACATACTTTAAGCTGGTAAGACCACAGTATGGTAAATATTGTAGTTTCTCTGCTATTTGCATGGTTACAGGTGATTTTGTGCACATTGTGTGCTCTTTAGCCAGCCTCCAGGTGAATAATGAAGTTTATTGTAATCTTCATGGTGGATGGCCAAACAGTGCATAATTTGTGCTATTCAGCCTGCAGCAAGGTAAACAATGATGCTCCTTTGCTATTTGCAATTTGCCTGGCCTCTGAACAGATAGTGCATGATGTTTGCACTTAGCCATTTGATAGGTGAATAGTGAAGTTAATTTGCTATATGATTGACCATCAGCCAAACAGTACATAATGTCTGTGATTTAGCCACAAGCCAGGTAAATAGTAAAGTTTGTTTGAAAGCAAAGAAAAAAATTAATTTGCATCTTGTTCATCTTCACCCTGCCACACGTCCTCTGATGCCACCTGCTTTTAACATCCTCAACAGTGTGCTGCTGTGTCCCAGCCTCTTCACCAAGTCTTTGACAAGCTCCCTTATGGCATAACTAGACACCACACTGATCCCGAGAGAGTTCAGAAAGTGAAGCTCTGCAAGGTGATTCACTACATATGTAATAGAGGTTGGATGATAAAGATGGAAAGAAGAGAGTGATCTGTGGGCTATCAACAAAAGGAGGAAGGAATAATCCAAAGGATTGAATGGTGTGATAAATGGAAGTGATGTGAGGAGATAGGAGAAGGAATAATACTGAATCTTTTATTACCTTTCACTGAAAGGGATGTGGGTGAATAATGTGAGAAACAACAGCAGATGTATTATGAAATTAGCTGAACTTCTTTGAAACATGTGCCTTTAATTCCAGGGAGACACAAGTTTTTAGCATAGTGAGATGATTGAATGTGTCAAATGCTGCAATGAAATATCCTAAAACGAGTACAAAAGTAATGTGAATGCACGTGGATGTGGTATGGAGGATAGACAATTGTTTGAGAGTGGGGATCTCTAAATAGGTGTGATTAAGATTTAGGATGTTGCACAGATCCAGTTGCACATTAGGCAAAGAGAGTTGAGAGACAGACAGATGTATGGAAGTAAAAGTAAGTAAGTAAACCTCTAACTTTAATCTTAAAAGTTTGAGTAACTTTACTGCTTTTGGTTATTCACAATTTATGAGTGTACAGTTACTCAAAAAATGTAGACTTACATGTCTCCACCCCTTGAAACAAGTGTAAGGTACTACAACCTAAAAGGAGCTGTAGTAAGTTCACACATGGCCAACCACTGGTTTTGCAACACAATCCCATAGAAGATAATCAAGGTATGGATTTAAATTACAACCACATAGGAAATAATGTTAAATTATTTAAAATAGTAAAAAATATAAGTATACCTAATGTAATGTAAAAAATCCCAACATTAAATCTTATTATTTTTTTTAAATATATGTTAACCAATTTTGAATTAAAAAAATAATATCATCTTATTTTTATTAAAATGTAATTAAATTACTCTTAATATATTCTATACATTTTTGTTTAACATTTCTTTATTAGGTTTTATTTTTCATAAGAGATACAGTGCAGGTACGAATACATAGGTCCCTGATCTCTCTGGGTCATAGTTAAAAAAGAGGAAGATATTTCGTAAACATATACCCATACATAATTGACACATATCATTTCCCTAGGTCCCTCATGGTCTGATGTTCCTTGTTTTACTCAATTTCCTCCCGAACTCCTTCCCCTCACTAAAAGCTCACAGACTGTTCTGTGTTCAGCCTAAACATCACTTTTAATAATTATTAATATATTTTTTATTTAGGTGGGATTTTTATAGTATATCCAAAATCTATTTTAAGTGTAAAATAAATGAATAATCCTATAACTCTATTAATATTGTTCTACATTTAAAATAAGTATATAAAATGAATAGCTGTTAATATTGTACATAAACATATTTTCACATTATTTTTCAAGTTTAATAAACAGTTACTCTTCCCTAAATTTTACAATATGGAGATATGCGCTACCCAGATGGGGATCCCCCCTATAGTAAATTATAGGAAGAAATTAGCATTTTGTAGTACTACTAAGCATACTACAATATGCAGTTTGTGAATAGGACACAACATTTCTGATGGGTTTGACTTGATTGGTGTGGAGAATAGGACATTTAGTATTCAGAACATATGATCGTAGTCTGGATCGATGCTTTATTTTCCAGCCTTTCCGACTTGGATGCTCTGAGTAGATGGCCATATATTGTCATGAGGCATGCCTCCAACAGATGTATTCTTTCCACCGCTTTCTGTCAGTCCTAACACTGATTTTAAAATACTGAGATTGTAGAGGCTATCTGGAAACTGCACAAGACAGGGCCTATCTTTTTCTGTGCAAACCTGTGCGGTTTTCACAGGGGACGAAGAATTCTATCGCTCACACCCACAGGCAAATGGCTGGATCCTATGGGAATATATTGACTCAGCACAAAATGTCCCATAAAATATTTTACGAAGAGATGTATAGAACACTTTCACCCCCCATCTAGCAGATTAATTCTCTTCATGAGGCTTTAGTGGAGCATGGAGCAGATATAAAGCAGTGGGTGGAAAACAGTCCCATTTGCATATTTTCCTACAAGCCGAAATGGGCATGCAATTTTATATGTAGTGACGGTTTCCATTTTCAACTAGCTGAGCCTTGATGAAGTAATGGCCACACACATATTTGGCATAGTAAAAAAAAACCTTTTCTATCAGCTATGATACTGGAACTACATGCTATGCATACTCTGCCCCAAATCTTTTCTTAGTGAAAAAATGCTATATATATTAAGAAAATGTCTTCGTTTTGTGGATAGGCTCCACTTGCAACTGGCAGCCAGATAAGTTACATTATCTTTCTAAAAAAACTTTCTAAAATATGATCTCCATGAATCATACTCCAGAGGGACAATGGGCCATATGTACAAGGACTGGCGAAAATTATTGCTAACATTAGTTAGCGGCAGTTTTCTTACCGCCGTGTACTGCTGAAAACTATCGCCATGTTAGCAACGTATTTACAAGCCGTCGCTACATGGCGATAGCTTCAGGGATCGGCGACGAAAACTGCCACTAACATTAGTGTGATGGCGATAGGAATTCCGGCGTTAGCGGGCGAAAGCCAACGAAAGGCCCATTAGCGGCAAAAAAACGCATGTTAGTCAGCCCAACGTGAGTTTTTTTTGCCTCTATTGGAAAAAATAGCCTATCAGTCGACCTCCAATAGAAAATAGGCAAAAAAAACAATGAAATGCAGAATGGAGCAGCCAGGGCCAAGTGCAGCACACATCAACAATCCCCTCAAGCCACCCAACATCCAAGATGACCAGGATGAGAGCCTGGATGCCTCGCAGGACCTGCGCCTGGAGTCTGGATGCCTCGCTGGACCTGCGCCTGGAGCCTGGATGCCTCGCTGGACCTGCGTCTGGAGCCTGGTTGCCTTGCTGGACCTGCGTCTGGAGCCTGGATGCCTTGCTGGACCTGCATCTGGAGCCTGGAGTGGGATGCGGAGGAGCTGTGGAGTCGATGAGCCATGGCGGTAAACATTGAGGCACGGCGATCACCCGTACCTGGTGGTGAAGTCTGGCAGGTCGCATGGAGACATGTTGCTGACCTGTGTGAGAAGACCGCCTTGAGCCCCTTGGAGCTGTGAATGGTAGAGGTGCTCCTGCACACCAACGTAGGGAGGTCTGCATCGCATACTAATATCCACCACTGCACCGGGGTGCACGGAGGGGATTACCAACGGTGGGCAGTGCCTCTCTGCATCACAGGCCGGATGATGTTGTGCTGGGCGGACGCTGTGGAGGGTGAGGCCCCTGAGCTGCACCGAACTTGTGTTGTGGGTGCGACGCAACTTCATGCCTAAAGGGGCCCTGCTGCATCAACTGCATCAGGAGGTTCACCAGCAGACTTGTCGGCGACTGCTGTACCCAGGCTTGTGAAATCTCACCTGGCTGAGGCTCCTGCTGGATGAGTCACAGATTTGGAGAGAGTGCAGCGGATTGCGCCACGGTGTCAATGTCCAGGTAAGGAGAAGGTGGGACGTGTAGCGGAGGAGGCCCGGGGGTCGAGTCGCCCAGGCCTAGCACCTGTAGATGACGTACCCCCAGTGGCGGCTCATCCGCTATAGCGGAAGAGCATCGCCCCACTGCTTTCAAGCAGTGCAAGAAGAGGAGAAATCATCATATGATGATAACTTCCTGATGTAATCGTGCTATGTTTCCTTTGCAGGCGGGAGGGTGGGTAGGGCTGCTCCACTCACGGAGCAGGGCAGGGGCAGAGTGGCATGCCCACTAAAGTGCGCAATGACTGTTTGGTCGGCCCACTCAGGCCGCCCAAAGCAGTCATGCGCACTGTCCTGTTCGCAATGTAGGCTGCATTACAGCCTGCATGGAGAACATGCCCACCCCTCCAGCCCCTGGCTGAACGCCTTGTCCCGGCGCCAATGCTCAATCCCAATGCCGCATTGTAGCATTGTGATTGGCTTAGGGGAAGCAGATTCAAGAGAGCAGGAGCAACGAAGACACGGGACCCGGCCTCGAGGTAAGATTTCTCTCATTTAAATATTTACAACACCCACTCACACACACACCCCCGCGTCCACGCCCCATCCAGTGTCCTTTCCGACGTTTTCCACCTCCCAGCTGTCCAGTCCCCCCGGCAGCACTTCTCAATGGCAGTCGCTGTGCGGCCATGTGCAGCGGGCGTACCACTGGTGCGCCAAAGTTATATATGAAGTTACGACGCATACCATTATATCGCATTCCATTACAATGCATACTAATACTAGGCATATTGCTACAGTAGGGAAGGTGTTGGATAGCGGAGATGTAAATATTACTATTCCCACTTCAGTGAGTGCAACCTTAAAACTAACCCTTGCACCCCAAAGCAAGCCCTGAATCCTAAAATTCATCTTTGAGCCCCCAAAACACACCCTAAAAATCATATTTGACCCAAATGCACACCCCAAGTTTCATAATTGACCCCAAAAAACACCCCAAATTTCTAACTTTACCCCATAATACACCCCAAATTTCATCTCCGACACCCGAAACCCATACCCACCCTAAAACTTAAAAATATCCCATTACTGACTTCACAATGCGTTGTAATGGAATGCAATGTAAAGGCACCTGCTTTGTTGGGGTTGCGTTTTAAAGGCATTACGATGTAATGCCTGCGTTGTAATGGACGTCTCCCGTGCCAAAGGCAAGCCATAGGCAAGCCTGTCTGCGTCCGTCTGCCCCTGGAACACGCTCAGCACCAAGCACCCTTCCTCTCGGACACTCCACTACTACGACGCCAGCACCCACCTCGCCATCAACCCTGGACGCCACATCGCCTGCCAGGACCAACCTCTGTTCCGGACCGGACATCGCCATCGCCATCACTGACAGTTACTAAATCACCCGCAAGGACCACCCCGACCGTCCAGGAGGAGTCATTGCCATCACCTACAGAAGCACACTCCGACTGACCACGCACTCTAATGATCCAACGGTGACCATGGAACACCTCAACTGGACCAACCCCAAGCCCATCCTCTGCGGCACCCTCATCTGCATCCCCCGGGCCATGGACCCCCATTCTCCAATACCATTGTAGACCTCATTGCACCCCAGGCTCTCCCATCCATCGACGACATCCTACTAGGTGAACTTAAGTTCCACCTAGACAACCCCAGTGACCAGAACACCACCCGCTCCTGGGGAAGCCCCCCAACATCAGACTCAAGCAGCTAGTCACCGCAGCAAGCCACATAGCAGGACACATGGTCGAGCACGTTTCCTTTGCTAGCGTGAACTTCAACTACAGCCACACCACCGAACTCTCCTGGACTGACCATCATTGTATACATCACGTCTTTACCATGTCCACCGTACCCACCACCATCATCGCCCCCCCTCGCAGCTGGATCAAGGCCACCGAAGAACGTCTCGTCAACTCCGTCAGCACCACCACTCCGCCAACGCTTACAGACGATGACATCGCGGCTCGCAACCGCCACCGATGGATCTCCAACTGCGCCAACACCCTGGCACCCCTCAACAACGGCACTGCGTCAGTACCTTACGCCTGCCTGGTGGCAGGCGCAAGGGTGACGCAGTGCCACAGGGATAGGCTGGCCCCATGCATTGCTGGAGTTGCACCATGGTTGTCACACGACTGCAGCAATGCGTGACTTTAGCGCAGACAGATACTTCAGGATTCTAGACTTATCTGTCATTACTTGCGTCATGGAGCGCTGTCCAGTGAATACAGCGCATCCATGGTGTCGCAAGAAGGGGGTAGTGAAAAGTGTTGCAACTCTGTCTTGTCGCAGCGCTGCAACACTTTTCATGACTGAGGCCCAGGAATACGCAAAATCTTATTGATGGTGCGCATTTCTGCCCTGTAGTTTTGTTGGAGGGCAGCGCAGCAACATTGCTTGCAGCACTGTCCAGCACCAAAACCTGCTGAAAAGAGGCCCCAAGTGTTATCTCCATTTTTAAAACCAGCTATTTTCAGGTCTTAAATAACTGCCTCTAACTGCAGTTAGCTGCAGTTTTTTGGTCCTCCAAAATTCAGGAATCCCCTTGTAAATATCGCGAAGTGGGGTTAGCAGCCGTTTTTGCACGGGAACGCCTCCCTTGCATGTCATTATCGCTAACAGAAGTGGCGATCTTTAGAAGGGACTTTTTTGCCGGAAAACAGTTGCTAACAGAGGTTAGCTGCAGCTTATACATAAGGCGATAAAAATCTCGCCGCAAAACCATCGGAAAAGTGCCGCTAAGGCGGCGTTAACTCCTTGTACATATGCCCCAATGTCTTTAAAGAAACAAGTGTTCATTTTAACTTTGGGCACGTTGAATTATCTGGCTATATTGAGGAAGATATTTCAGGAGAACAAACAAAACATTGGGTCACTAGAGTTCTGTGTAGAATCATGCCTGTCTTTGATTTCATTTTTATTTTTTAAAACATATTTTGTTTTACTTTCTCTTATTTGCATTTTCTCCCTGCTCCCCCCCCCCCCATACCCTTGAATTGAAGCTGGTGGCTGCAGAAATATATATTTATATGTATTATGAGTGATCCACAGGCATTGTTACAGCGAAGTAAATGATCAACTCAGTGGTGTTTTGCCATATGGTTTTCTTATGGATATTGTTTATTATATGGCTAAGGAACTCTGTTCTACTCTACCCTGCTTGTTCTCTGAAAGGTGCTGTGTTGCTAGCACATTTCGCTTTAAGGGATTATTAAATTTATTGTTTAATGTATTGTTATGTTACTCTGTTCTACTGTATTCAGTTTGTTAAAGCGCCCTGCTGCTCTTGCAGCTAAGTCCATGCTACATAAATACCAAAACTAAATAACTATTACATTGTGTAAGATGTATCCTTAATTTTCATTCCATGTATGTATATTTTTAATTTCCTTTTAAGTTCATTTTTAAATCTCATTTTCTCATGTCACTGATTGTCTTCTAATCATTTCCCTTGGGAATGAAAGATACCAAATTAAGCGTACTGAGTGGTACAAAACAGGAGAACATAAACTAAACGCAAACAGACCCGGCCAGATGCACTCCACTGCTGGTCCTCAATACACGATCGAAACCAACAGCTAGATGGAAAGATGCAAGGTATCAGCAAACTAATTATTAATGAAAACCATAAAGAGGCAAGCTGGATACACAGAGCACATAGGAACACTACCAGTAGGGACAAGAGAGCCTCTCTTACAACATGCATGAGGCAAACTGTACAAACAATGGTTTTAAATAAATTGTCCTGGCCAACAAGAAATTTTGGAAGATACAGATCACATGCTCAGTAGATTCCCAGTGAAAAGTGCATTAGCTAAACTACTTGACATCCTCTGAGATGAAGAACCAGTAAAAGTTGGTCTTCATATACCTCTGCATTGAGGATAGGTAATTCAAGTCCCAAGAAAATGACAAGTCATTGACTGTGGACTTAGTGCAATCCTTACTCATTCTATAAAGTATCACACAAGGAAACTAAAACGATTTGACCAAGAGTGAGCAAGATTGCACACATTGAAGGATGAACCAATCAGAGCATTCCAAATTCGATGCGGCAAAGTAACCCTCTCTGGTATTTGTAATCGACATGTGCAAAGATCATCAAACATTCCACATCAAATAGAGTAAGAAAGGACCTGCAATTTTCGAGGTGAATGAACTCATGAGGCTTAGAGCGCCTAAGTCTGCTAATACGTCTTGGGGCATTGCAGCTAAATGCAAGGGCTAACTTAGACAATACCATGACAGAGAATTACGTTTATCAGCGAACCCGGGCATCACAGGATGAACATTTCTCCATCCAGAACAATTACTGGGGAGGGAAAGCCCTTCAGTTACCTGAGCTAGCCAACATTTGAGTGTGGCTGAAAATCCCTTCCACGATAGTCAATCATGCTTCCAAAGAAGGCGTAGGTGGCACATTCTTGGGGTTCGGTTCTTAAATACCATTTGTGGGATCTTTTTTCTTACTAAAGCACAGATTCTTGGTTTGGAGAAATTCATTATCATCAAATTATAATTCATTAAACTGCAGCAATAGTTAAATAGGACTTTGAAAACCATTTGGGGTCTTATATATTAAAATAAACATTTTCATGTCACTAATATCAAATAACTCCAAATGCTGTGGATGACAATTTAAACTATCATGTATTGGTACTAAGGCATCCGTAAGTAATTGTGCCAACTCAAAGCTTTGCCAAAAAGGATAGCTTTGAGGACATCAACCCTTACAGAATTAGAACCTGGAGCTCTGGAAGGATTAACTTCTCGATAGACCTTGCTAACGTGACTCTTAGGAAAAGACACTAAACTGTCAAAAGCATGAGGGAAACTGACTAGAAAGGAAGTGAAAAAATACCTTTCTTAAACATGAATAATATGTGGCCACTGTATCGCAAAAAGTACTGAATCACTTATGGTCTAGCATATTCGATTTACAATATTTGACACATTTTTTGCCAGAGTATTCAAATTTTGTCAGATGGTAAACCCCACAAACATTAACGCCCATATTTCATCCAGATTATGGTCCTTAATGCAGTGTGATTAGGCACTCGAAATCTTCCTCCACTGATTTTATAACTCAATCTCACAACACACCATTGGATATCTTACAGCACATGAGTATCATTTGGGGGACACCAGCACTTGCTCACTCCTGGCACTGCCTTTGCAGCCCCTGGTCTACAAGAGGTAGCTACCTCCCCTGCCCCAGGAGCATGCAAAGGAATACGCCACAGATGGAGCTCTGGATTGTACGTCTTTATTCCTCAGCATATAATCACACACTGCATTCTCATTGCGTCATAACCATTAATAACCATACCTTAACACCTCCCAGCAAGTTACGTAATTCCTTGTTGAGTCTGCCCAGAACTGCAAGGGTCCTAGCACACTTAGGGCCTTATTATGAGTTTGACGGTCTGACTGCCGTAGAACTGAGTCCACCCCTGCCAGCAGCCCATGGCACTGGCAGTCCGAAAACCGCCGTATTACGAGTTGACCTCTGTGCCAGCGGTGTGAAAGCAGGGATCTTGCGGTGGTGGTGAGTATTTTTTCCAAATATATTGATGCCTGTGTGTTCATTTTGACTACATAATTGTCCGATGGACAAATATTCATGATATATGTGGAAAAATACCACATACCCATTACCAGGGTTCAGCCCACATGTGGGCAGGCCTTGTAGTGGGTATATGGTATGAAAAAGACTCACCTGTATATCTCCGCACACAGGGTCATAATCCTCGGGTAGAAGATCCTGCTGTGAAGGAGGGACCTGGAGACAGGGATCCACATTGGACTCTGGGTGGAATAAGAAGAAAGGGGTGAGTATGCACCCCCAAATCCTTCGTCACTGCCACCTTGAAGCAGGCGGTCAGACCGCTCATGGATCTGGCAACTCGTAATACACAAGGCAGTGCTGATTCCCCATACCGCCCTATGGCTGCCTTTCCCCGATTGCGGACCCGGTGGTTTGTGGTTTGCTGGCGGTCTCGCCATTCTTCTTAAAGCCAATCCACCCAGCTCATAATACGGCGGTCGGACAGCTGAGCTACCCATGCTCGGACCACCACCGCCGATACGGCAGTCCATGGAACTGCCAAAATCATAATAAGGCCCATAGTCTCAAGATACTACATCTCCCCCCTTGTTAATCTGGACTATCAGGCAGGGTTGTCTCATTCATGATTGAAGGAGCGGACGAATGTCAAGGTAGGTGCTTAAAATGTGACGAATTCAGTATGAGGGACTTTCTGGGACCCCACCTACCCACTGGAACAAATTGTCAGACTTTTTCACCCTGGCGCGAAGACGAGGCCCCCAGAACCCCTGTTACTTACCGTGGCATACAAATGTTTTCGCAGGATCCTCTATATAACTCGGCGCATTATTCCTTATGCGCCGGCATTACCCTTAGAGGGGTCTCCCAGTGGTCAGGCAGTGCTTACGGCACAGACAATAAGGGAATAGCAAGAGAGGGGCATCCAAACACTCAGAGACTTATATCGAGAGGGGACACTCATACCATACACATCTTTGGTAGAGGAAGAGGGGCTCCCACCAGGGCAGTTTCTAATACACCGCTCACTGACGGCCACGCTCATGGCCAAGTGGGGCGACATCACCACAGAGCCGCAAACACACCTCACCATGCAATATTTACATGTTAGGGGACAGGGTAGGCACCTCACACTTTGGTTCGCCACCTCGCTCAGAGCCCATGCAGCGGTAAGTCTGGATTCGCTCCGCCACAAATGGGAGCAAGACCTAGGTCGCCAGTTCGCAGACAAGGAGTGGACTTTGGTACTAGAGAGTCCAACACGTATCCCCAGGAACATGCGGTTCCGTCAAATCCAGTTGTACATAATCCACAGGGCATATCTCACACCTGCCAAAATCAACAGGTATTTCAATCGCGAGGATGCAGCATGTCCGAGATGCGCTGAACTGGGGATGATCTGATACACATGCTCTGGAGCTGTGCTCGGATCAGCGCATACTGGAGTGAGGTAGCCACTGTGTTATACACCTGCACTGAGCGCGAGCTACCTTTTGAATGGCCAACATATTTATTACACAAATTTCATAGCACGACCAACACCAAAGTAACATCCAGGTTCTTGGATCTAGGAATGGTGGTAGCCAAGAGGATGATAACTAAAAGGTGGAAAGCACCAGATCCCCTGCATGCACAGGTGTGGCGTAACTCATTGCTGGCATGGGCCAAAGCAGAAAGCCTCACCATCAGGCGTGAGGAAACCTTGGGTCTGCGCCAGGTCCCCATTGCAACATATTGGGACGCACTTTTAGCTGAGTTGCAGCAGAGCATGAGCGGAGACGTAGGGGATTCCACTGCTGAGTGACCTGTAGGTAGACACCATAAACTTGTGCTGCGACCGCGTAGACGCCACGACACATAGTCAGCAACTGTACACTGGCAGTACTAATGCGTGGGTACACACGCCAAGACAGGGAGGTAACGAGCAGTAAATTAACGAAGAAACAATATGCAAATATAGGTAGGGAAGTGGGAGGAGTATTACTGGCTGGGCTAATGTTTCAATTGTTCCTTTTTATTGTTAAATCTATAAGGACTGAACGGACACTCGCACTAACCTATGCCTTCCTTGTTTTGTATTTAAGCAAAAACAACTGTCTGCAGTACATAGTATGTGATGACAAGTGCTAACTAAATGATGGTAATGCTTCTAGGCTCACAGCCACCGTTAAGATATGCCAGGTACATGTAAAATAGTCCAAGACCAGAACAACGACTGTATTGTAACCTGTAATGTATCTGCGACTTGCTAATGTACATGCACTATATCACATATGATTGTACAAGGAAGAGTAATGAATGTATATGCAAATCCTGCAAAAACTCAAAATTCAATAAAATAGATTTTAAAATAAAAAAATGAGAGACTTTCTGGGACAATGCACCATCACTATATGTTCTTTGCACTTCACAGCCTCAAAAGATTGACAGCAAAAGGAGTATTCCACTTTCATTTCTGCTTCACCAGAACCCAGTCACCTTCATCGAAGGCTGTTTCCTGAGCTTGACGACGATCGGCATATGCTTACATCTGGCACATGTGAGAAGTGTGTGTGACACGAACCTTATCCTCATTCAAGTATCGGTCCACTGTCCATTGGGGCAGTTTTATTCCGATGGGTCTCCCAAATGGCAAGGTGGCCGGAATCTCACCAGTTGTGGAGTGAGGAGTTGAACCTAAGGCACAGAGGGTTTGACACAGGGCCTAGTTTAAGTTGATCCCTCCATCGATGCTTGTTGAATTACCTGTTTGAGGATACCCAAGAATTGTTGAACACCATTAGCTTAGGGTCATAGAGGTGTGTTCTTTTGATGTTTGACATTTAGTCAAACCAGAAATTCCTTGAATTCTTTACTATTGAAAGGCAAACCATTGTCAGATTTGAGGATGGTGGGGATTCCAAACGCTGCAAAGATGTCATCCAGCCACTCGATGACCTTGTCATGGGTATTTGACGATAACTCCTCTGCTAAAGAAAAACGTGAATGCTCATCAATGACTATCATGAGTGAAATCAACTGCAATTCTTTCCCACGCATGTGCAGGAAGGTCAGACATTGTCAATGGGTGCTGCATCACTTTGAGAGAAAGGCAGTTGCAAAGATGACACTCTTTAGTTCCCTCTCCATTTGCTCACCTAGGCGCGGGAACCACACTCGGTCTCTTAGGGCTCTTTTGGTGGCTACAATGCCACAATGTCCTTCAGGAGCTAGGTCAATGACTTGGTGCCTTAAGCTCTCAAGTATGACGATTTGTGAGCCTCTCAATACAATACCATTCTTGGTAACGGACTGTTCTTCCTGAACATTTTTGAATTTCTGAAATTCAACTTCGTCAGAAAAATTGAGCTCAAATGATGTCTTTGAGGATAAACATGTTCTTATCAGCATTAGTAGCAGCAATGATCTGTTCAATGGATAGGGCTGTTGGATCTCACAATTAAGTTAATGTACTCCTAAGCTGTTTTGGATGTCGAACTGTGCCACTGTAATGGTACTCGTGAAAAGTAATCAGCAGGGTCCTGATCTTTACCTGGCTTGTGTACAATTGCATAGTCATACTCTTGCAGTCACAACCCCTACCTCTCAATGTGAGGGGGCATCTTGGCTTTCAGGTTTCCAAAAATAGTGAGCAGTGCTTGGTGATCTGAAATGATAGTGAAACATTTTCCGCATAGAAACACATGAAAATGTTTGCAGGCCCACACTACAGCCAGAGTCTCTTCATCCGGCTGGTAATAGGCACAATCTGTGTCAGACAGGCTTTGAATGGCATAGGCCACAATGTGTCTCTGAGCATTAGGATGACCATTGTGCTGAGCAAGGATTGCTCCCAGCCACACCAGGCTCGCATTGATTTTGATCTCAGTATGTAACTTGGGGTCAAAAATAGGCCATCTCAGTGGCCTTTTCCATCACTTATTTTATTTTTTGAAGCTTTGATCACATTCAGCAGACCACTGGAAAGGGAGATTTTGTTTTGTCAAGTTTCACAATGGGGCACTCACAGTAGCAAAGACACAAATGTACCTTGAGCAACAACTTGCCATCCCCAAGAAGGATCACAGCATGGTGATGTCTTGTGAGGGACAGGAAGCTGATAGTGCTTGCACTTTATCGGGATCAGGAGTCAGTCCCCCATCAGAAAATATGTGCCCAAAGAATTTGAGTTTGATCTTGTGAAACTCACTTTTTGCTGCATTAAGAGTGAATCCTGCATCAGCAAGTAACTGGCACACTTGCATTTAGTTACGAAGGCACCTTACGCCCTTTTCAGTAACTCACGACCTTCGGGGTCTTTTAATCTGACAAGGGAACCTATACAATAAATTTTACTCACTTTCGGTATCCCTTAGTCAGTTTTATCTTTCACGCACCCACTTACTACTCACATAGGACCCTCTTTTCTCACACCCACACTCATCTGACAGCTGCCTAAACAAAAGATCTCCGCTAAAGCGACCCTTCAGGGGACCAGTAGGGCATTGCAGTGCCGGCCCGACGAGGAGCAAACGCCCGATGATGAAGTATGACATCCTTCGGGGTGTGTGAGGGCATCAAGAGACAAGACTTGCGCTTGCCTCTAACTAGTGAGTTCTAGACCTAGGACCCTCCCCTTTCCCTCATTTTTCTGTGTGTGGGCGACTATCTGCGCCCATCCCTGGAACAGCTACCCCCTATTTTGATTCGTGACTAGCATAAGGAGCACGGGTACTGGACCACAACGAGCTCCTAGTCCCCCCTCTTGTTTTTGGTATACACTTGCATAAGAGCCTTGTCATGCTCCTTTTTCTTTGTCCCAAATTCCTGTATGTCATCCCTATAATTAAAAGCATGCATGACTATTTGAATTATTCGACATATAACATCCTGAAATATATCTGCAGCTGATGACACTCCAAAACTCAACCTTTTATATCTGTACAAACCAACATGAGTTTTCTTCTAACTTGAATTGATGGTATCCCTTGTTCAGGTCAAGATGGGAAAAGACTTTGACACCATTAAGTTGCATGATCATGTCCGCTATGTGTGGACCGGGATATCTTTGGCCTGGCGCATATCAACTAGGCCTGGGCGTTAAATTCCACTCCGCTCGCGGAATTTGCGGAATTTAGGCAATTCCGCATTCCGCGGAGAACGCGAAATTGCCCAAAAATCCGCGATCCGCGGCGTAGCGGAATTATTTTCTTGTTCGCGCTTTAAAAATGCGATCTAGCGCGCGCGATAGCGACTTACCGGGATCCCTGCGTTCGCTGACGCGTTTTCCTATCCGTTCGCGTGCGCCACGAGATTTTGGTTGCCGGCCGCGCGATCCCGCGAGAGTGTGCGATCGCGAACACGTCTTCGCCGCGCCATCGGACACCTCAAGAGTGTGCGATCGTGAACACGTCATTCGCCGCGCCATCGTGCACCGCGAGAGAGATTGCGATCGCGAACACGTCATTCGGACGCGCCATCGGACATCTGGCGGAAGGTTGGTGAGGCTCGCGATCCCGAACATGCAAAATTTTCAATCTGGAGAGGAATAATATCTCAAGCAGCATAAAACCTTCTATAAAATGATGATTTGGATGAAAAAAACTCCTCAGATTGACATTTGGCTGTCCTTTTTTGTCAAATTTTTTTGGGGGGGAGGGAGGAAGTGCCACATAGTCTCCAACTTCCTGTTCCTGTCCAGCAGGCTCCTCCCAGTGCTTTGTCCATCTCCTGTTCATTTTTCATTTGGATTTGAGCTGGAAGGATCACTCTTTGTGTCTGCTGCATCATTATCATTGGATTTGAGGACTTATGGATTTGAGATTTTACAAGTAAGTTGGTGTTGTTTTTTGTTTGATTGGGGCATTGCAGTTGCTGCAACTACAATTTTGGTACTCTTTATCATCTTTAAAAAAAAATAGTTGTGGGTAGCCAGTAGGCCCAGAGCTAGTCATGGGTGGGTGCATGATGAAACAACTGTTCCTTTGCTGTGTGTTGTATTTATTTATTTCAAACATCATTTAGGGCATGGATGGCATTGGATTGAATTGCAAAATGTGTATTTTTGGGTGTATTTCATTTTTTGGGTGTGTGTTAAATAAATGCCTTTGTTGTGTGTGGTGTGTTGCAGATCTTGTTTAGCCCTGTGGATTTTCATTTTTGCATGTTATTGCATTACAGGCAAAGCAGTGTGGTTTAGCATGCATCCTTTGCCTGGCTATTATAGGCCTGTTTTCAGTACATTGTTTTCCAGGCCTCCTGCTTGTTGCTTGTGATTTGTGAGGGTCCATGTGGCTGGTGGCCATTTCTGGTGGGAGTTATAAGTGTGCTGCTTTTGCCATATAGGCCTGCATGTGTTTCCTTTGTGGCCTAGGCTTCTTGTTGTTGTGGGCCTGGCCATGAGGCTGGCAGCCATTTTGAAGCCCGGTAGTGTGCTTTTATCCATAGGCCTGCAAGCTTGTGGCCTAGTCTGCCAACAGGCCTTTCATCCAGTAGGCTCAGAGGTAGTCAGGGGTGCATGAAACAACTGTTTCTGTGTGTTCTGTTTAATTTAAACATCATTTGGGGCATGGATGGCATTGGATTGAATTGCAAAATGTGTATTTTTGGGTGTATTTCAGTTTTTGGGTGTGTGTTAAATAAATGTCTTTGTTGTGTGTGGTGTGTTGTGTAGCTTGCAGACCTTGTTTAGCCCTGTGGATTTTCGTTTTTGCATTTTATTGCATTACAGGCAAAGCAGTGTGGTTTAGCATGCATCCTTTGCCTGGCTATTATAGGCCTGTTTTCAGTACATTGTTTTCCAGGCCTCCTGCTTGTTGCTTGTGATTTGTGAGTGTCCATGTGGCTGGTGGCCATTTCTGGTAGGAGTTATAAAGTGTGCTGCTTTTGCCATATAGGCCTGCATGTGTTTCCTTTGTGGCCTAGGCTTCTTGTTGTTGTGGGCCTGGCCTCGAGGCTGGTGGCCATTTTGAAGCCAGGCAGTGTGCTTTTTGCCATAGGCCTGCATTGTCTGTCTTCAGTTTCTTGTAGTTGTGGGCCTGGCCATGAGGCTGGCGGCCATTTTGAAGCCAGGCAGTGTGCTTTTATCCATAGGCCTGCAAGCTTGTGGCCTAGTCTGCCAACTGGCCTTTCATCCAGTAGGCTCAGAGGTAGTCAGGGGTGCATGAAACAACTGTTTCTGTGTGTTCTGTTGAATTTAAACATCATTTAGGGCATGGATGGCATTGGATTGAATTGCAAAATGTGTATTTTTGGGTGTATTTCAGTTTTTGGGTGTCTGTTAAATAAATGTCTTTGTTGTGTGTGGTGTGTTGTGTACCTTGCAGACCTTGTTTAGCCCTGTGGATTTTTGTTTTTGCGTTTTATTGCATTACAGGCAAAGCAGTGTGGTTTAGCATGCAGCCTTTGCCTGACTATTATAGGCCTGTTTTCAATACATTGTTTTCCAGGCCTCCTGCTTGTTGCTTGTGATTTGTGAGTGTCCATGTGGCTGGTGGCCATTTCTGGTAGGAGTTATAAAGTGTGCTGCTTTTGCCATATAGGCCTGCATGGTTTTACTCTTGGCTTACTGCTTCCATCCATCCCCTTTGCCAGCTGCAGCTCCCTGAATGATGTGATGAGCAAATAATTTAATGCCAAACAGGGTCCACTTCCATTACATTTGTATTTTTGTTGTTGTTCCTCTTCTTTCCTATCCTTCATGAGAGTGTACACAGTCTACCATGAAAGCCCTTGTTGACAAAGTCTCACAAATGGCTACACTAAGTTATGCATTTTATTTGTTTGTTTGTACTAGTAGTAATTGAACCACAACAACAAATGCAACATTTCACTGATGTTCTTCTCCTGGCTTCTTTGCTTTTAGGTGCACAAAAACACAGAGGAGGAGGTGTCATCATCACCCGTTGTACTGCCAGACAGAAGTCCTGCTGCGCACCACGTCATGTCCACGTGTGACCACAGACATCTCTGCAACTTGTGCCCCTGTGTCCTGCTGACATCTGAAGAAGATGGCCCCAAAGAAAGGTACCAGGTCCTCCAGTACCAAGAAAGTTGCCCGTGAGAAGAAGGAACAGAAGAAGGAAGTGGCACTTTCCAAGACTAGTGTGCAGCCCGAGTTGTTTTTTGGGAGAAAAGAAACTTACGCCTGCAGCAGCGGTGTCCGGCGGGGCCCAAGCTGGGAGCAGTACCTCCACATCAGCGGGTTTAGCACACCAACCTAGGCCCAAGGCCATGAGTGTGGCAGAGGTAGCCAGTCTACTAACGAGCAGTGATGTTGAAATGTCATTATCGCAAAGTAGTACCCAATCAACGCACTCGCAGGCGGAAACTCAGCAGATAAGTGGGCAACAACAGCCGCAACAACAGCCGCAACAACAGCCGCAACAACAGCCGCAACAACAGCCGCAACAACAGCCGCAACAAAAGCCACAACAACAGCCGCAACCACAGCCGCAACAACAGCCGGAACCACAGCCGGAACCACAGCCGCAACCACAGCCGGAACCACAGCCGGAACCACAGCCGGAACCACAGCCGCAACCACAGCCGGAACCTCAGCCGGAGCCACAGCAGCAACAACAGCCGCAACAACAGCCCACAATACTAGTTGTTCCTCCTGAAGTAGGGGCAGTTCAGGAAATCGAGCTTTTTGCAGATGAAGAGGAGCAAGCCACTGTTTCAGAAGATCCATTGTCTTCCAGACCCCCAGCAAGGAAAAGGAGGGTTAGTCCATCAACTTCTTCTTCAAGCCCCGCTTCTGATGATCGAGATGCCACTTGGAAGCCACCAGCTCAGTCTGAGAGTGATGCACGCCACAAGACAAGGCTAGTGAAAAGGAAGGTTCCAGAAAGCCTTAGAGTTATGGAGGTAGATGTAGAAGAGGGGGGTGATGGTGATGATGGAGCTCAGATTTCACCACTAAAATGTATGCATTATTATATGACAAAAAGCTGCAGACAGCATTTCTAAAATGGCACGCAGATTTTGGTGCATGCAAATGAAAACATGAAAGAGGCCTGCAAATGAAATCATGTAAAACAATGCTCATTTAATTAATCATGGTTGTTTTAATGTGTAGTTTAGATTTAACCTCATTATAGAAATATATATTTAATTTAGATTAATTTAGAAAAAGTATCTTGAACTAGCAGATTTGTGCTGAATTAACACGCATTTTTGCGGTGTAGAAAACCACGTGATTTCAGTTTGCTTTAGTAGACTCAGCTTACTGCAGTTTTTGCCCTTGACGATTAGAATGGAATGTGCTCCTCTTCCCTACCAACTTTCAATGAAAGGGCTTTGTTAATAAATCACGCCCTCCTGTTTCCGTCTCTTCGACCTTCACTATGTTGCATATTTTTTTGTAGCCTGTTTAAAAAGTGGAGTGAAGAGAAAAACTGACAATTAATACTTTTTGTTACAGAAAAATGTAATTGTTTTTAAAATGTAAAAGGATGTGATGTCATGTAATGAGGAACACGCCTGATTAATGACGTATCCAGTCAGCCCATGGGGAGACGATGTGTCTTGAAGTTCTGATTGGACCAGCTACGAGGATCAAGCACGTGGGCTTTTGCTTGAAATATGGCTTACAAGTGGGAGGGGTGGCTTTTTTGCTCATTTTTCCTGAGGGCCAGGCCCAGCTTCTGTGCTGGACACAGAGACGGGGAGGAGAGAGAAGGAGGGGCTGTGTCTGTGGGGGCTATTTTGCAGCTCCTGAGACAGAGAGACAAACCAGCACAGCGAGGCAGAGAGGGAGAGCTGAGAGGATCAGAACAGGTTTAGATTTTAGGTGCTAAGCTTTAAATTTCATGCTTTGACTAACTGCTTTTGAAAAGATGTATTTGTCCTATGCATTTATTTCTCTTTATGGGATATTTTTGCCATTATTAATTATTGATTAGCCTTGCAAGACTCACTCTTTTCTTAGAAACTCTTTAAGAGTTTCTGACTGACAATTTTGCTCCACATTTTCTTCCTGCATGGAATGCCTACGTATGCAGACTGTAATATGTTCTGTATTAATGCTATTTTTCCAATTCTGTAACCTGATTGATATTTGACTAATGAATAAAGAGACAAAGAACCTTAACTTTTGACTAGAAAATAAAACCCTTTAAAATACTCACAACTCTCTTTATTGGCTTAAATATTAATTGCATTTTTGATTTTTCATTTTTATATAAAGTCTCCTGAAGGTAATACATGGTGTCAAGGGCCCAACATCTTTACAGCGGTAAATAGAGGTAAATTAGGTTTTGCATTGAGAAATTACTGTGAAAATACCGCTGCATCAGTTTTTGGTAGCTAGAGGAAGGTTATTATCAATTAGTTTGGTGATTAAGGATTATTAATATCACCATCAACTATTTGACTAATGGTCCATTGACCTTAGGAGGAGAGTTAATCTGTGAAAATTAGTTCTAGAAAATAATTGCCCAAGTTAGATAAATGTCCAAGTCCTGATTCCTGACTCCAATGCTCAGAACCTGAAGTCTGGCAAAGCAGTACTGGAAGGTGATACAAGAAGGCGATTGCTGGAGTGGTGTGAGTATGTGAAATGTTGTTAATGTGCTAGGATGTATTTTTTAAGTGTTGAAAATAGTAAGGCTTTTGACTGTTGGTGAAATTTTGCTCATTTTGAATTGATGGTTTTATTGATTATATTGGTAATTTCATAGGACAGGATTTATTGGTTATTGATTACATGTTTTAACTCTTCATGTTAAGTAAGTTAGTGTCTTGTTCTATGTTGTCTGGAAAAACAGGTATGTACACCTGTGGAAATCCCGGGAAGGAATAGCGGGTGGTAACTGGAAGCCACACTGCAGTGAGGTTACTCGTCTGTTGGAAGTAATACTGAGAAGCTACGTAGGGCTGGCAGTGTTACAACAGGGACCATATATCGTATAAAAGTGAGTGTGAATGGTAGCATAAGGATTTTACCTGCGAAGTCACTGGCTCTACTTCCCAAAAGGGGTATCCAAGTAACAGGTCTTATCTGGAGCTTGAGAGAAGGGCAGGGTAATGGAATTTGTTACACTTGTCGACACAAAAGAAAACTCTTGAAAAGGTGAAAACTATCCTTTATTTAGTGGAACAGACAGAGTAGCGAATGTTTTTATGTTGTTACTAACAGAATTTTGATTAAGAAAACTCAGAAAAATATTGCCGTAAGATTTTGTAAAGGAGGGGTCAGTAGCAGGAGGAAAACTGACGTCACAAAGAGCTGCGCTGGCACTGGACAAGACAGAGGGTGTGTAGAGAGCTCTGTTTGTGAAGGGAGGGTCAGTAGTAGGAGTTAAACTGACTAAAACTGTCAATTGTGGCAGGATTGGAGAAAATAAATTGCATTAAAATATTGCAGAAATGGAATTGTTTAAAGGTTTAAAGAAGCTGTTAGGAGGTAAAGTGAAAAATGTGTTTATAATTGGTGATGCTCCTGAAGGAACACCCATGCATTTTATGTCTACCAATTTGGGACAAAATTCATGTATGTGGGTTCACCAATGGTGCAAGATTACTGAAAAAGAAGGGCCTTTGAGGTTTCCAAAAGATGGTACTTTTGAATTGCAAATTATTGACAAATTAAGGGAAGTGTTATGTGAAATAAAGACACCATCTAGAGCTGCACAATTTGAGGCTTTAAGCATGTGGGAAAAGACAGCAAGAGACAAAGCAAGTGAGGATAAAAAGTTAAAGCACCAGATGCAGGAGAAGGGAATTAATGATGATAAAAAGCCTCAAATAAATAATGATTCAAGGGATGAAATAATGGATGCATTGTTAACTGAGTGTCCGCCACTTTATGTGGTTCCCATTAAAAATACTGAAAATAGTGTACCAGTAAGTACTACAGTGGCTACTGTTTCTGTTAAACAGAGAGAAACACAAATTGAGAGAACAGTGCAGACATTTCAGATTGACCCACTACCTGTTGATTCAGCACTGACAGTGATACCTCCAGGTGTTACTGCTTTAAATGTGACTGATTCAGTCCAGATATCACAAACTACAGATGCACAGGCAATGCCTAGAAAAATTGTGACTGTCCCAATTAATATTGCCCCTACTCAAAAGGTTCAAAGAGCTGCAGAAGGAGTGATTATGGCAGGGTTTATTTCAGAAACTCAGAATTCACAGATTATTGAACAGAAATTACCCCAGACAGTCCAAGCACTGAAAGGTGGGGGAAAAATAGTCTTTACAACATCTGCAGCCCAGGATAAAATGAATATATTTGAAGATGGGATTTTTCAAACCTGCTGTGAGGAAGCAGCAGTGCTTAAAAAGATAGAGAGCATGGGGGACCAAATTAACCCAGACCATGGAAAAGAGAAACAGCTTAGGGGCCGATTCCGATCTCGGCAGGAAGCGCACCTAACACTATACGTCCGGAAATAAACCAAGCCGAACGCGTGTTTCCCGACCGATTCGAACATTCGCACTAACGAGCAAGTACGATGCGCATAACTGCCCAGATCCCGACCCAGCCAGCCAGCTCCTGTTCCCCGCCCGAGCCGGATCCGTAAACGCAGAATCGAGTCGCACGGAAGCAAAAATACAGCACCTTCCGGCCGGACCAGTACGATGCGCCTTCCGTACGCGCCGAACCCGTCGCTACGTCCGGCACGTCAGAGCATCCGGGAGAGCCGCACATAAGCTCCGATTCGCGCCACAAGACGATCCACGGCTATGAGACGAACAAGCCTGCTACGAGTACGAGTCGAAGCAACGAGAAAGCCGAACGAGACGAACCAACCATGAATCCCATCGCACAGGTCCTACCAATACTCTACATCTATTACCGGAACAGGTACGGACGCGTATGGCGCAGACGGTAAGTTAAACACCCACTACACAAACAAACGACACGTACCCGACATATAACACACACACATAGGGATGCAGAAATGACTTACACTAGCAACAGCAGAACCATAGGGGTGGGATGGCTATCACCAATGCCATATACACCCATAGGGGCCTGGATGCCAACCACTACGACCACCCCTACTCAGGGGAGCTGGATGCCTCTCACTACTACCATCCCCACTCATAGGGGGATGGATGCCTACCACCAACACCACCCCTACTCATGGGGGGCTGGATGCCTACCACTATCACCACCCTACTCATGGGGGGCTGGATGCCTACCACTACCACCACCCCTACTCAGGGGGGGCTGGATGCCTACCACTACCACCACCCCTACTCATGGGTGCTGGATGCCTACCACTACCACCACCCCTACTCAGGGGGGCCTGGATGCCTGTCACTACTACCATCCCCACTCATCGGTGCTGGATGCCTACCACTACTACCATCCCTACTCATAGGGGGATGGATGCCTACCACTACCACCACCCCTACTCAGGGGGGGCTGGATGCCTGTCACTACCACCATCCCCACTCATGGGGGGCTGGGTGCCTACCACCACCCCTACTCATGGGGGGCTGGATGCCTACCAATACCACCACCCTACTCATGGGGGGCTGGATGCCTACCACTACCACCACCCTACTCATGGGGGGCTGGATGCCTACCACTACCACCACCCCTACTCAGGGGGGCCTGGATGCCTGTCACTACTACCATCCCCACTCATAGGGTGATGGATGCCTACCACTACCACCACCCCTACTCAGGGGGGGCTGGATGCCTGTCACTACTACCATCCCCACTCATAGGGTGATGGATGCCTACCACTACCAACACCCTACTCATGGGGGGCTGGATGCCTACCACTACCACCACCCCTACTCAGGGGGGGCTGGATGCCTACCACTACCACCACCCCTACTCATGGGGGGCTGGATACCTGTCACTACTACCATCCCCACTCATAGGGGGATGGATGCCTACCACTACCACCACCCTACTCATGGGGGGCTGGATGCCTACCACTACCACCACCCCTACTCATTGGGGGCTGGATGCCTGTCACTACTACCATCCCCACTCATAGGAGGCTGGATGCCTGTCACTACCACCATCCCTACTCATGGGGGGCTGGATGCCTACCACTACCACCACCCTACTCATGGGGGTCTGGATGCCTACCACTACCACCACCCTACTCATGGGGGGCTGGATGCCTACCACTACCACCACCCCTACTCATGGGGGGCTGGATGCCTGTCACTACTACCATCCCCACTCATAGGGGGATGGATGCCTACCACTACCACCACCCTACTCATGGGGGGCTGGATGCCTACCACTACCACCACCCCTACTCATGGGGGCCTGGATGCCTGTCACTACCACCACCCCTACTCAGGGGGGGCTGGATGCCTACCACTACCACCACCCCTACTCATAGGACGTGTAATGCATGACACAACCAGCATACTCCAACATAAGGAATGTCAGAAAAACACATCCCCCCAACACCATGACAAGCGTGTGTAGTCTGTGTCAAATGCCTACAACACTGAACATGACATTGAACATACAATGTGACCCCCTACCACATGTGTCACACATAAATGTGTGTGACCTCCACAATGCAAGCAGACCATGACCACTGTGGCAATGGGGTCTAACACCCCATCATCACAGTGACCAAAAGGTAAGTGTGGGCTCCATAGCTGAAGCACATTTTGAACATTGTGGCAATGGGGTCTAAACCCCCATCATCACAGTGACCAAAAGGTAAGTGTGGGGTCCATAGCTGAAGCACATTTTGAACATTGTGGCAATGGGGTCTAAACCCCCATCATCACAGTGACCAAAATGTAAGTGTGGAGTCCATAGCTGAAGCACATTTTGAACATTGTGGCAATGGGGTCTAAACCCCCATCATCACAGTGACCAAAAGGTAAGTGTGGGCTCCATAGCTGAAGCACATTTTGAACATTGTGGCAATGGGGTCTAAACCCCCATCATCACAGTGACCAAAATGTAAGTGTGGGGTCCATAGCTGAAGCACATTTTGAACATTGTGGCAATGGGGTCTAAACCCCCATCATCACAGTGACCAAAATGTAAGTGTGGGGTCCATAGCTGAAGCACATTTTGAACATTGTGGCAATGGGTTCTAAACCCCCATCATCACAGTGACCAAAATGTAAGTGTGGGGTCCAGAGCTGAAGCACATTTTGAACATTGTGACAATGGGGTCTAAACCCCCATCATCACAGTGACCAAAATGTAAGTGTGGGGTCCAGAGCTGAAGCACATTTTGAACATTGTGGCAATGGGGTCTAAACCCCCATCATCACAGTGACCAAAATGTAAGTGTTGTCATGGAAAAAGCTGCAAATGCCAAACAGCATGGATGATTCCTGGTCACAGAACAACAAACACATCAGTGGCATAGTAGTGCTTGTGTCCCATAGCAACATAGATTGGGTGAGGCAAACAGTGCAGTGCAAATAAGACATACCTTTGGCCATGTGCAGACAAACATCACCCATGGGGGCTGACATTGTCAACATTCATCAATAACACAATGACAGAAGTGACCATCATAATGCAGACCCACATATCTGCACCAATGGACACACAAATGTAGATATCCTGTGGAGACTGTAGATGTGAGGCGAACAAATACCATACCAAGGCAGCAATGGGACATACAAACCAAGATCATTGTGCTGACTGATGACCTAGGAGTCCCAGGGAGAGCAGGGAAAACCCACCAAACAACATACAGCCAATGGCACACTAAAGATATGCCAATGCAGTGGTGCAGATGCACAAACACAAACAGGCAGCCTCACACTGCATATCAAACACAACAGGTGATGGGGGGGTGTGCCAGTGTCCCCAGGCAACCACACAACACATGAGGAGGCCTGAATCCCAATTACACAGATTTGTATACAGTGCCACACAAAAGTAACTCATGGATCGGATTCCCCTATGTGGGCAATCAGGCATTGTTAGATGAGAGGGAGCCCAAATTACACATGTCACACAAGCTTGTAGGAACAGCAACTAACACAGCAAGAGACAGACCCACCACAGCACTACCCCCAGGGACCCCACATTGTGGTGACACTGGCCTGCATGATAATCCCACTGTGATGACAAAGCTAGATGTCGTTCACACTGTGAACAACATGTGTCCTGAGCAACAAACTACCATCACACCTACCCAAGCACAAATCAATCAGCACGGCCTGTCAGCCAAGGACAATATGGAGTTAGGGGTCTAGCCGTGCAACAACTCTCATTTGCACACACTCAACACCACACACCTTGATCTCCACCAATGTGCAGCAGTGAAGCTCACATGGACTGGTGACATTGCACATGCACCCATGACAATCCCAGGGGTGGCGGTGGGAACTAAGGTGCAGAAACCCATCACACATGGCCAGTCAACAAGACTCGTGAATGTCTGACACACTGCACAGTACGCCGTACATGGGCATGACGTCAAATCCACACCAACCAATGGGATCCCGGCCACAGTCACACACCAATGAAGAAGCCAAGGTCACCCACAAAGAACACACATAGACAACTTCCAACATTGCAGCTCTGACCCTGAGGAGTGGCAGCAGTCACACACACAACGTGTCACAATCACTGAAAGCTACCACAAACTGTAAATTACATGACTTGTGTAACCAACAAGTGCCAAGGGGAATCCTGACTGTGTCTCATCTGCATTTGACCACAAACTCAGCCCTGACAGCAAACACACCTATGGATGACACCCTGATGACCAGTAATGTGCCATGCACCCACATCCCAGAGAACCCAGGGCGAAGATTTTAGTGGAACATAGGTCAACTCAGCAAGCATCACAAACAGGAACATCACTAGGGATCCCAGCCTGCGTAGCAAAATGGAAGTGAACACACACAGACATGCTCACACAACACACACCTTGGGCTCAGGCAATGTCACGGAATTACACACTGCCATGAGGGGACTCCACTCCTGTGTAAGGAAAGCTGTGCCATACGTTGTCTCTGCAGGGCTCTATCATGTCAGCAGAACACTTGGTCACTCAGTCAACAATTAGCACAAAATAAAGGCTCTCGTCACATCAGCCAGGTCATGGGAGTGTCACCGAAATCATCTGCACAGATCCAACACACATGTATAGCAGGTTGTACTGATAACACAGATGAGTCCTTCCCCATTGATGCCCAAACTTGCATGTCCAGTGGAGATGGTCACACGGTCAGGGAAATAGACAAATTGAACAATGGCAAGCACAACAGATGTGCAGGGGTGTAAGCCACAGATGTGACATTGCAAATAAAAGTAGGAAATCCCATTGGCAAATATTGAAAACATGACACCCTCATATTGCTGCAAAGGATGACATGGATACACACCAGGATAGGACACATTCCCCCTGGACCACATGGGGTCCTGCACAGTAACACTTCATTTTCCTGACATCAAAAATCTGCAGCAAGGGCATGGTTAGCATCATCAACATCATGTACATCTGAAGCAAAACCAATAGAGAACAGAAAGTAGCTTTATTCAGCATATGTGGCTTCAAAAGTGAAAGTCCAGAAAAAACACAAAGGCCAATGGCCAGTCCATTAGTAAAGTCCGAACAGGGTGACAGTGGCAGATGTCACCCTTTGCTTGCCTGCACTGCTACGGACCAGGGACATTCCCCTCGGAGGGGCATACGGGGGGGCAGGCCAAGCACCGCAGGGACAGGATCAGGGCTCACCAGAAGGAGGCAGGGAATGGGTGGTGGGTGCTGGAGAGTCACTGACAACTGCAGTGGAGGTGTCTGACATGGTGTGTGCCGGCACAACTGGGGGGCATGAGTCAGATGGTGTGGGTGTCGGCACGACTGCAGTGGGCTGGCCAGATGGAGTGGACAGGTTCCCCACTGCAGTGCCCAAGTCAGACGGGGTGGTAGTGGACTCCACTGCAGTGCCTATCTCCAGGGGAGTAGAATGGGGTTCAGGTAAGGTGGGCAGGACAGAGGGGGAGGACACGGTCTCCACACCAGTGGCACAAACATGCGCAGCGGGGGTGTGGTGCTGGAAGAGCAAGTGGTAGGGTGAGAAGGCCGGATCATTTTGGGGTATGGTGTATCTGTGGGTGGGGGAACCTGGGGCAGGGTGTGGTGGGGGAACCTGTGTAGTGGGGGCCTGAGGGATGGAGGAAGGAGACTGTGTGGTTGAGCTGCAGGGCGGTGGCGGGGTCTTGCTCTTCCGGGTCCAGGGGGTGTTGCGGGTGGGGGCCTCAGTCTGTCTGTGCCTGGGGGAGGGTGTCCGGGGGTGAGGGGCACTCCCCTCTGTGTGGGTGGACTTCCTCTTCCCCCTGTATGCTGGATCAGCTGGATCGGAGGGGAAGAGGATGAGGTCACAGAGGAAGAGCTGCTGTGTAGGTGGGGTTGCAGGTGAGGCAAGGGAAGGGGCCTTGGAGGGAGAGGTATCGGAGGACTGCGGAGTGACTGTGGATGCCTGTGTGTGTGTCTGTTCCCCATCCCCTGTGGGTGTGGTATCAGTCCCCTGAGGATGCTTGCGTGCATGTTTTGTCTTTGTTTTGGGTGTTCCTGTGCTGCTCGTGTCTGTGTGTTTGGGTGATTGTGCAGGTGTGCATGTGCTTGGGACAGGTAGGGTGCCAGGAAGTGTGGATGGGGCAGAGGTAGGAGGGGTGAGGGACTGTTGGAGGAGGGACACTGCTGCCGTCAGGGAGGAGTCCATGGACTTATTGCTCCTCTGTAGGGCAGACATGCCCGATGAGATGCCCTCCATGAACGACACCAGCTGTGTCAACAGAGTGGTGTGTGCATGGAGGACACTCAGCATTGCTGTCTGCCCTACAAGGAGCTGGCGAAGTAAGTACACAGACTCCTCACTCAGGGCAGCAGGGGACACAGGGGCAGGGGGTGCGGTGCCTGGCACGAAGGAGACACGCTCCCGAACACGGGAGCCTCCACGCACCTCTGGAATGGGAGCCGATGGGAGGGCGGTGGTGGTGGTGGTGGTGGGGACAGCAATACTAGCTGGGGTGTGGTGGCTGCTGACACCCGCCTCCACAAGGGAGTCATCCTCCGAGCTGCTGTGGTCCTCAGCTGAGGTGGATGGTGCTGAGGACTCCTCGGTGTGGCTCCCCTCGCCCTCCGTGCCACTGGGTCCCTCCGACCACTCATCGGCTGCTGACCCAGTCTGGCTCTGCAGCTCCTCCTGGTCCGTGGAGCTGTCCCCTCCTGTGTTCGTGGATGTATCTGCAAACAATTAGGGAAACAGACAAACATCAGTCACCTGCACTGACCGCACACACCACAGTAAGTACAGCACATTACAGAGCAAGCCCTGGCATCCTTAGTTGAACATTGCCAAAAGTGCTCAAACAGATTAGGAGAAGCCAATTGTCAGTCTGATGGTCAACCATGGCACTCACATCCCTCCTGGCCTCGCACCCATCTGTCTGGTGCCTGTCGGATGGTAATACCCCAGTGTGGACACATGCACCACCTACACAGTAGTTGGACATTGCAGAGAACACGGTGAAGTATGTGAACATGCACACATCACATCTCTTGCCACTGAGTCAGTACAGGTGTCCGGATAAAGGGATGGCCAGAGTCTAATTTGAAATGCATGTGATGCATACCAGCACCAGACACCATGATGCACCCATGTCCTGATAGTCAATGCCACAATGGGGTGCATGTAGCACATGTCACTCACCTGCAGGATCACTCTTAGGGAGTTTAATTCCATGGCACAGGCATGCCTGCAAAGTCATACATCACTGTCTCCAGTCACATGGGCAGGGCAGCCAGCCAACAACAGTCTGCACTGTGTCACAATCCTAGGTCATGGGGAATGCAAGTTCTGTAGCTGACAAGTGCACATGTCCATCCCCCACAAACCACATCATCTGAACTCTTATTTGTCCACGTCATACCAATTGGACATATGGGAGACATGAAACACAACCCTCTGAACCTGAGCACCTCACAGTCTTCTGTGAATGAGAAACAGCTGCCTGAACTTCACAGTCGCATACCCCAGTCTGCACATTCAAGTGATCAAACACCTATATGTCACACAAGTATCGTCTCCTATGGTCACATCTCAGGTGGCATGCTGAGCCCTAACCGATAAACACCCCAGTAGTCCTGACAACGAAGACACAGCACAATGACACAGAGGCAGACACCTGAGGGAACATTTCACTGAGCACAATGTGTCAGCTGATACACGGGAGTGGGAGTACAGAGTGTATTGTATGGCCTGGAGTAGGCATGACTGTCCTGCTCCACTTGAAAGAGGGATGAGCCCTGGACAGTAGGCAGGTGGCTAGGTATGTGTGACACACTTGATATACATACTCCTGAGGCCCAAACATTGTTCCCACCCGCAGCATGGGTGTGTGCCAAATACCCCAGGCACATGTGGTGAGTCAGATCAGCAATTGGACCACATATCAAAGTTACACGCAGATTACATGTCAGAACCCAGGCATTGTGTAAGCAATTGACCCACCCATGAAGCCCACCACAAAGCTACGGGAACAAATGCTGTCCCCCACCTTGAGCTAAGCAAAATGCAAGGACACAGCACCCAAGTGACACAATTTCCTGACTGTAAGGGCCACACCTGGGTATCAGATGAGGAGTGGGCATGTCACAATTGAGGGACATGGGTCCTGGACCACAAGACTGATGTACTGTGGAAGTTTAACCAGGCCAGAGGCGGGCACATAGCATGTCAGACAAAGTTCACAGTGCAGTCATGGACTCACCCCCTCCTTGCTGCTGTCTGGCCTTCAGCTGCCCATCCAGGTCAGGGAAGACCACTGCCAGGATCCTGAGCATGTGGGGGTCAGGGTCTGGTGTCCGCCCCTCCTGCGAGGAGGCGACAGCTTCAGCTGGACCCTTGCGATCCTCCGGGTCCAGCCCCGAAGGTCCTGCCACCTCTTCTGGCAGTTGCGGATCCGGCGCTTGTAGACCCCCACGGATCTTACTGCCCGGGCGATGGTCAGCCAGATTTCCTGCTTCTGGTGGGCATCAACCTGTGAGGATGACAAAGTGAAAAGGCCATTACTACACATGCAACATATCCGTGCATCACACATTTGGATATACATGTCTCAATCACAGGGGCATATGATGTACACAGGCAGTGCAACTATGACAATGGACAGTTTGCCAGCAGTTACCACATGGTATCATTGCCTGGGAAGTCAAACCTTGTTGGAATGCACTGTTACTGCACTATACCTGTTCAGTGCATGTAACTACACACTTTGGGGGGTGACAACTACTCAGTGAGCATGCTAGCCAGTGGCTTGCACACTGTAAGTCTTGCTAGTCAGACAACATGCACATTTAGTAAGGCAGTGGACAGCACACTCACCTGCTCCCCTGGTTTCCCATACAGCTTGCTGTACTGTGGAAGGAGGCTGTCCAGCAGGGCCTGGTTCTCCTCAGCGCTGAAGGCTGGGGCTCTCTCCACAGTACGTGCCATTGCAGTAGCCAGAGGATGCAGAGACAGCAGCAGTGTTGGTGGCAGATGTCGTCCTGGAGCATGTAGTGCAGGCAAGTGAGCTCTCAGGGGAACAGCCAGCATTATATGTGAGCTGCAGAGGCAGATACTGTCCCATGTGTCCAAAGTGATAGGTCCAAGTCATTTGCATCTTCTGAATCTGGCCAATCCATGGAATTGCACCACTTATACACGCCCACAGCATCCTTCAAAAGTTCAACTTCATGACACCCATGAATTTGCAACATTGTTGTGGCTGGCCAACTGAATTCACTGCATCAGACTCGTTAATGCTTCGAAAACGCGTCCGTTGCCATGCCAGGCCATAGCCAATGCGTGCGCACCGATCGGTCCATTGCTGTACAACGCGTATTTTGAAAAACAACGCGTACCCGTTCACATCACATGCAATGGCCAATGCGTGCGCACCGATCGGTCCATTGCTGTACAACGCGTACCCGTTCACATCATATGCAATGGCCAATGCGTGCACACCGATCGGTTCATTGCTGTACAACGCGTATTTCTGTCCACATCATATGCAATGGCCAATGCGTGCACACCGATCGGTCCATTGCTGTACAACGCGTACCCGTTCACATCATATGCAATGGCCAATGCGTGCGCACCGATCGGTCCATTTCTGTACAACGTGTATTTCTGTCCACATCATATGCAATGGCCAATGCGTGCGCACCGATCGGTCCATTGCTGTACAACGCGTATTTCTGTCCACATCATATGCAATGGCCAATGCGTGCACACCGATCGGTCCATTGCTGTACAACGCGTACCCATTCACATCATATGCAATGGCCAATGCGTGCACACCGATCGGTCCATTGCTGTACAACGCGTATTTCTGTCCACATCATATGCAATGGCCAATGCGTGCGCACCGATTGGTCCATTGCTGTACAACGCGTATTTTGAAAAACAACGCGTACCCGTCCACATCATATGCAATGGCCAATGCGTGCACACCGATCGGTCCATTGCTGTACAACGCGTATTTCTGTCCACATCATATGCAATGGCCAATGCGTGCACACCGATCGGTCCATTGCTGTACAACGCGTATTTCTGTCCACATCATATGCAATGGCCAATGCGTGCGCACCGATAGGTCCATTGCTGTACGACGCGTCCCTGTACAAATAACTCGCATATGTCACCATGGTTGTCACTGGTGAACGTATGCCAGCCACAATTACTTGCCAGGGTCTCAGGGACACACCTACAACACCACAGCCTGTCCACACTGTATTCTAAGGCATGTAAGGCTGCATTACCTGTGTGTGTATGGGGGTCAACCTGTGTTATTTTCGGTGGCACTTGGGGGCAGCCACTCCCAGGCTGTGCACGTGTTCATGAGGGCAGAATCCTTTGTGTGTTGTACACATGACCACTGTGATGTGCAACTGTTCAGTTCAGGGCATGTGGCATGGTCACATTTCCAGGTTGTGTATGTGTATGTCATGTCACATACACCCTGAGTCCCATGTGGGAAGGTATGTACGTCACAGGGTGACCCATTGCCACAATAGTGATGGCCCTCCACAGTCTGTGTGCATGCTGTGTTTCAGATGTCTCTGATTCAATGTGCACAATGGGAGACAGTCTCCACATCCACGTTGAATGTGCATCTACTTTGATGTTGTGCGTGTGTGTGTCACAGACGTCCATGTCTGTCCTGCAGAGGCAACAGGGGCCACTACCTGTGGGAGTCATGGTTGTTTTGCTGACGTGTACATGATACGCCATGTCATGCCACTGTCCATGTGGCAATACAGGGTCCCTGGGAATCTACCTGTCAATGAGCTGTGATGCCTGTGGCACATCTGTCCTCACTTGTCACTGTGGTGTGTGTTTGGAACGTGACAGCAGTACATGGGTACTGTGACACAGCCTAATGATTTCCCATAGCACGACCTGGAACTTGTTGTCAACACATGTTGAACTGAGATGTTAGATGTTGGCCATGTAGGTGCCATATATGTCCATACAGAACGGCACACACATCAAGTACTTGTGTCTTGTAATGATGTATCATGTGATATTGAGTATGGTCAATGCCACATATGTGGGGTGACTGACAATATTTCTTTGATCACCTATGCACTGCAGGGCACCAGCTGTCCATACACCATTTCCTGACCTTGCAACCATGGTGGAACGTGACTGCATCCGACGGTACCGCTTCAACAGGCCGCTGATTGAGGAATTGACGGTGCGGTTGGCCCCACATTTGCAACCTGGCCGGACATACCCTACAGCGCTGACCCCCAAGGTGAAGGTGATGGCAGCCCTACACTTCTTTGCCACCTGTACCTTTCAACACACTGTGGCGTCTGCTGGTGGGATGTCACAGACCATGTTCAGCCGTGTGCTACGCGATGTTTTGGAGGCAATGTTGAGATACCTGAACCAGTACATCTATTTCCCTAAATGTCAACAACTCACTGATGTCAAGAGTGACTTCTATGCCCTGGGGAGGATGCCACATGTCATTGGCTCCATTGATGGGACACATGTGGCTTTAGTACCACCACAGGCACATGAGCAGGCATACAGGAACAGGAAACATTACCATTCTATCAATGCTCTGGTGGTATGTCTTGCAGATATGACCATCTCACATGTGTGTGCACGTTTCCCCGGTTCTGCACACGATGCCTACGTGATGAGGAGTAGTCGCATCCCGAGGATGATGTCACAGATGCAGAACCAGCGTGCCTGGCTTGTCGGTGTGTATTGACTTTTTACCATTGTGTGTGTTCTGCAATGTTGTATTCCACCCTCTTTACCCCACTCAGCTAATGTGCAATTGTCTGTATGTAGGTGACTCCGGATACCCCAACATGCCGTGGTTGCTGACACCCCTCAGGAACCCTGTGACACCAGCCCAGATGCGCTACAATGAGGCACATGGTCGGACCAGGAGAGTGATCGAGCGAACATTTGGTCTCCTGAAGAGCCGCTTTCGCTGCCTGGACAAGACAGGAGGGGCCTTCCCATATGCCCCAGCAAAGGTGTGCAAGATTGTCATCGTCTGCTGCATGCTACACAACCTGGCAGTGCGGAAGGAGTTGCCTCTCATCCTGGATGACGATGACCAACATCCGCCACCTGTGGAGGATCCTGGCCTGGGCCACGATGCCAGTGATGATGATGATGATGATGGTGATTTCCGCACACAGCTCATCACCAACTTCTTCAGCTGAATGTGAGTATCCAGAGTTGTCATGTCAATGATTTGAGTTTGCATGATATGTGTTGGTGGTGCTCTGTTGCTGTTTGAGTGTGGCCATGTGCTACTTGACTGTATGCATGCAGCGATGTGTCCTTACAGGTAGTCTGTACTCCCCAACAGTGTTGACATGCTAACTTGGTTTCGTGTAGGTATCTTGTGACATGTATTGGGCATGAGTATTGCAGTTCTGTCCTGTTCTTCAGTGCTTTTGACTGTGTGTCATGTCTGTCCTTCACAGGGTGCTTTCAGAGTTGTTTGGTCAACTCGGATCCCCCGACACCATGATTCAACTTCCAGGGTGGAAGCAGTCGTTTCCCTACAGGTGATGTGCCCCACACCCCTGGACTTTATTTCTTTTACAATTGTTGACTGTGTGGCCACTGCCACGTGGGATTACCTTGCATCTGTAGTGGAAACAACATGTTGCAAATGTGTAATAAACCTGTGCTTCACTTTGGGATGTGCGTTGTTTGTGGTCACACATCTGACTGACATTAGCTTACTTCACCTGTGGGCTAGTTAACACAGACTGTGAATAGGTGTGGTGTCTGTGCATTCCACTGTATTTCCTGGCAACATCACCGTAGGCGATGAGTCAGATGGCCCTGGTGTGTATGTGTTGTGTAGCCCTAGTGGTGTCTCCCTCATATGTGTCACGTCGCCATGACTCACATGACGGTGTTGAACTTGCTGTAGCAGTTAGCATGCACAGTGTCATTTAGCAGATCATCATCTCCATTACGAAAACAACGTTGGAATCACAACAGAGGCAAGTATGGTGTATTAGTGAGTTTATTTACATACATGTGTGAGGATAGTGCACAGGATGGTGGATGCTGTACATTGGGATTGGAATCCAAAGTTCCCAGATGAGTTGGAAGTGTTGGTAGCAGAAATGTCCTGAGTAAAGTCCACAGTCATCTGATACATTAGTCCAACTTAAAGTCCCCATGTCATGTGGGAGAGTTGGGTTGCATTCGACAGGGTGAACAGTTTGCACACAAAGGTGGATTTCCAGAACAGGTGTTGGGTTCCTGGGGGATGTACATGGCCATCGGCCTCTCAGTTCTCCTTCCTCGGACGACCCCTCTTCTTTGGGGGGGACCCTCACGTGCAGGCTGCTGCAGTGCAGGGGACTCTCCGCCAGAGTCATCCTCCCTCCCTGTGGAAGTTGCAGTTGTTGCGGCACCAGATGTTGTGGGCACACAGGGAGGTGTGGCCATGTTGGTGCTAATCTGGCGGAGGCATGTCAATATGTCCCTATGCACCGCTGTCAGTTCTTGCAATGTGTCCCACTTGGACTCCATGCCAGACATGTGTGTCTCTACACGGGACATGTGTGTCTCCATACGGGAGATGTGGGAGTCCAAGCGGGCATGATGGGCAGCCTGCTGCTGTTGCATGTCCTTGAGGATCCCCACTACCTAGCTGACCTCTCCGGTGCTATTCTGGTGCGCTTCAGCAATGCGTACCAGTTGTGGGTCATCATGCAGTCCAGACCCCTCTGCAAACAGCGACCTCTGTCTACCACCCCTCCCACCACCCCTGGCCACACGTGCGGGACCTGCGGTGGCACGCACAGGTGACCCTAGGCCCCCTTGGGGGTTGGTATTGGGGTTGTTGTCCGTTGCTTCACGGTGGGCCGGGGTCCCTGTGCTGTTGTCATTGGTGGTCCTTGGTCTGTCCGTGTCGGCGGGGGTGGTCTGTGTGTTGGCAGTTGTTGGAGGAGTGGGTGCAGGGGGTGCAGATGATGGTCCTGCTGGTGCTGCATGTTGACTCACACCGGAGGGGCCAGGTAGGTCTTTGCCATCCGAGGAGGGCAGAGGCTGTTCCACACCAGAGTGCTCAGGGTCACCCGGAGCCTGGGACAGGGACTCCTCATCGTCTGCTGCTGTGTCCCCATCATCACCTGTTTTTGGAAGAGACACACAGTGTATGTTATGTTTCTACAGGCATCAATGGTTCAAACACCTGACAGTTGTGACTGTACCTCTGGATGCAGGCCTGTACATTGCATTGTCCTAAGTTGTCACATTCAGCGGTTGATATTGGTGTGGCACATTGTCCTGACAACATGAAGCATTTCAATGTGAATGTTGAGGTGTGTGCATGGCCAGCATTGGTGGTATTTGGTTGACATCCGGACATCCTTCTCCCTCCAGCCCAGTTATCCCACCATGAAGCATGCCACCCTTGCAGTGGGTGCAGGTTGACTCTCAGGATGTCAGTCAGTGGTGTCCTGCTGTTGGTTGGTGCCCAGTTCCCAGCAGGGCCTTGTGCTCCCCACAACAGAGCACCAGTGTCAGACATTTTTGAAGTGGCTTTTCACTCCCTGTGAGGTGTGCATGCTTCAGTGTGAGCTTGCCGGGCCATGTGGGTGGGGGATGTTGAGCTGTGACTACCACTCCCATCATGCTATTGCCTACACCCCCCTTCCCAGCATGCCCATACTTCCTTCCTTTTGAGTGGACTTCACTGTGTGTGAGTGTGACAGCAATGGCAAGATGGCTGACAGTGGTGTCCTGTTGTTTGTTGGTGCCCAGTTCCCAGCAGGGCCTTGTGCTCCCCACAACAGAGCACCAGTGTCAGACATCTTTGAAGTGGCTTTTCACTCCCTGTGAGGTATGCATGCTTCAGTGTGAGCTTGCCAGGCCATGTGGGTGGGGGATGTTGAGCTGTGACTACCACTCCCATCATGCTATTGCCTACACCCCCCTTCCCAGCATGCCCATACTTCCTTCCTTTTGAGTGGACTTCAATGTGTGTGAGTGTGACAGCAATGGCAAGATGGCTGACAGTGGTGTCCTGTTGTTTGTTGGTGCCCAATTCCCAGCAGGGCCTTGTGCTCCCCACAACAGAGCACCAGTGTCAGACATCTTTGAAGTGGCTTTTCACTCCCTGTGAGGTATGCATGCTTCAGTGTGAGCTTGCCAGGCCATGTGGGTGGGGGATGTTGAGCTGTGACTACCACTCCCATCATGCTATTGCCTACACCTCCCTTCCCAGCATGCCCATACTTCCCTCCTTTTGAGTGGACTTCACTGTGTGTGAGTGTGACAGCAATGGCAAGATGGCTGACAGTGGTGTCCTGTTGTTTGTGGGTGCCCAGTTCCCAGCAGGGCCTTGTGCTGCCCATAACAGAGCACCAGAGTCAGACATCTTTGAAGTGGCTTTTCACTCCCTGTGAGGTATGCATGCTTCAGTGTGAGCTTGCCAGGCCATGTGGGTGGGGGATGTTGAGCTGTGACTACCACTCCCATCATGCTATTGCCTACACCCCCCTTCCCAGCATGCCCATACTTCCTTCCTTTTGACTCTGCTTCCCTGTGGGGTAGTGTGCCTGTGCTGACAGGATGGCTGACAGTGTTGTCCTGACGTTAGTTTGGCTACAAGTCCCAGAAGTGTCCCTGTGCTTCACACAGCATAACCCAGGGTGGGGGTTCTTTGTGGGATATTTAATTAGAGTGTGAGGCAATGCATTCTCCCAGGTGAGTTGTGTGTAGTTTGTGTTAAGGGTGTGTGTGAGAACAGCTGCTGGTAACTATGGTCAGTGCTGTCAGTCCTCCTTCCCACCCAGCCAGATATCCCACCATGGAACGTGCTTCCATTGCAGGGAGTGCAAGTTTGCTTTCAGGATGTCAGACAGTGGTGTTCTGCTGTTGGTTGGTGCACAGTTCCCAGCAGGGCCTTGTGCTCCCCACAGCAGTACCCAGTGTCAGCCATCTTGTCAGTTCTTTTCCACTCCCTGTGATGTGAGCATGGTTCAGAGTGGTGTTGATGGGCCAATTGTGAGGGTGAGCAATATCTGTGACTACAACTCCCATCATGCTATTGGCTACACTGACTTCACCAGCATACACAGAATTCCTTCCTTTCAGTGAGCTTCCCTGTGAAGTGGTGTTGTAGTGGTGGCAAAATGTCTGACAGTGTTTGTTGGTTAGATTTGTGCCACTGCCTTGCTCTATTTGTTGTTAGGTTTGTACATGTCATGACACAGTTACATATCACTATGGGATGGCAGGTATTGTGTTTGTCTAACTAACATACACATCTTGGGATGATTATGTTTTGGTTACTGTGGCTTTGCTAACGGTGCATGGTTTGACTATCCCCTTGACAGTGATGTGTGTGTATTGTCACACGATATTGGGTATATTGGTTGTGTACTCACCATGCTCTGGGATGTTTGATAGTCCATGTACGCTCTCTGGTGGTAGGATGGCCCGCACCTTCTCCTCCCAGGGCCTGAGGTATACTGGTTTGGCAGGAGGGCCACTGCCGGTACGATGGCTCAAGGTGTAATCCTTCTTGAGTAGGGCCTTGACCCTCCTGCGCACATCATACCACCTGTTCTGGATGTCTTCCTTTGTGCGCAAACATGGTGATTGTGCGTTCACCCTGTCGACGATCCTCTCCTACATCTTGGTTTTCTGCGACATGGGGGTCTGTTGGACCAGTGTACCAAACAAGTGTGGCTCTACCCTGAGGATTTCATCTACCAGCACTTCCAATTCACTGTCTAGGAACTTTGTATTCTTCTTTGGGGGCATGGTGATGGGTGGTGGTGGGGATTGATGTGTGTGTGAGTGTGCAAGTGAGGGTGGGTGAGTGTCAGTTTTGCTGGGTGTATGTGAGGGTGCTATTTGTGAGGTGCTAATGGTGTGTGGCTTGTGTGATGGATGAGTTGTGGGTGTGTCTGTGGTTGCTGTCTGATGGTGTTCTGTGCTGGCAGGTCATTTGAATTTGTAAAGGATCATGGTAGGGATTTGTGGCCTTTATATGGGTGGAGTTGTGGGTGTGTCTTTGTTCCATGTTTTTCCCCCCAGTATTTATTGACTTTGTCATTGCTTGTTTGGCCCTTTTTTTTGTATTTTTCCTTTGTGGGTTTTGGGCATGTAGGAGACGTTCTTCTGACCGAGGACGCTGAAGTTGGCTCGTGCGGGCTTCTCCGAGTCTTTCAAGCTGTGTTTCTGCTGGATTTCATGTGCGGCGTATGCGTCGGTCGCGAAGTATTGGGTTGCTTCGGCTCGGTTTTATATGCGTGTCGGTCGTGCGGCTTGGGCTCCGTGCGACTCGGTCTGGTTTTCCACGCATTGCATCGTACTGCGCGGGTCGGAGTTCGCGGGTACGTTTCTGTCGGGTTCATTCCTGGTGCGTGTCGGTCGGTTCTATTCGCGTAGTTTCCCGGCCGGATAGCTGTTTTCCGTGCGGTTCGGTCGTTCGGCTTGTGTTCCGTACGAGTCGCTCGTGATTCACATGCATTGCATCGTACTACGCGGATCGGGCAGCGCCGGTACGTGTCGGTCGGAATAAATTCCAGTACCGAGTCGGTCGGTACGTTTTCCAGCCCGAATCGGAATCGGCCCCTTAGTGTTTTCAATTCAACATTTGAACATGAAGAAATTAACAGTCCCTGCTGTTTAAATCATGAAAATGTGAACCAGTGTCAGGAAAAAGAATTAATTTCCCTGAGTAAGGAAACAAATACATGTGCAGTAACTACACATGGTAGACTGACCGATTTGGCTCAAAAATATGAAATTTATGTTTCAGGAAGTTTTCCATTTCAGAAAAGCTTCAGGGTACATATGAATGATGAGGCAAATGAGACAATGTGTTCTTCAGGAATGCAATTGCACATTGCAGAAAAGAAATATATTTTTAAATGCAATGGGTTTGAGAAATTAGGAGACAAGTGGGCAAGAAAACATGAGAAGAAAAAGAAACCACCAGACCTAGCAAGGAAACTGGATAAGAAAAAGAAACCACCAGATCTAGTTGAGGAAAATAATAAGCAGAATGAGGGAGAAGCTTTTGCTTACTCATTGAGAGAAAAGGTGGGAGAAGTGCATGTTCATGTGCCACAGAACAAAAGTGAACTTGCAGCATTTCTGAACACATTCCCACAATTGAGAGACAAACTTATGATGTGGTACCCACAAGTTGATGGATTTGTTGAAAATTTAAAAGAGTTGTGCATTAATTTGGAAATGTTCTTTGACATTGCCATGCAGACTGAATTGTGGTTAGAATCTAAAGTTGTTGTGCAAAGGCCAGGTGAGGAGACAATAATAAGGGTTTGCATGAATGCACCATCATTTTCTGTTGTTATGGAGAAAAACGTAGCAGTGATTACTTTCCTGAAGGGCAGAGTGCCAGCAAAGGATGTTGATTGGGTACAGATTAAAAGAACACAGGATGGAAGTAAAGGTGTTTTGGTCTGTGCACATTCAGGTATGGATGTTGTACTGCTGGAAAGGGTGCCCTTTTGCCATCTTTATAACAGATTTGAGCATTGGAAGAAGAAATTTAAATTTAAACATGATGCAGCAGTTGGAAATGTACAAACACAGAGAGAAATGCAGGTGCAAGATGTGTCAGCCAAGCAAATGCAAATGTCAGTTCAGAAACAGGTACCAATGGCAGGAGTTTTTCAAGCCCAAATGGTCCCACAAAATATGGAAAATGCTAAAATTAATTTAAATAAGTTGTCCAGAGCAAATGTGAATTATTTTCAGAAACAAAATCAGAACCCAGTTCAACAGGTTGCTATATTTGAAAATGAGAGTTTTAACCCTAACAATTCTGAATTTACCAAGTCCATTGTGAAAGCAGTGGAAGATCCAGACTTAGTTGTAGGAATTTTAAAAGGAGAAATTACAAACCCAGTTTTAGAAGAATTTGCACCAAAAATAGGCCCATTTGAGGAAAATTACCAATTTGTTGTTTGTGACTCAGGCCTGGCAGGAAAACAATTATTTTACAAATTAAACAGCACAGATTACTGTACACCAGATAATATTAATTTTCAGATTCCTGATGAGGAGGTACATTTTAAAATGGCCCAACAAGAGACAGCTGTAGCATTGCTTTCAGAAAAGACAGTTGAAAAATTACCTTCTGATTTGAGAGAAATAATAAACAGAAGTAAGGGAGTTCACAGAGAAAGATGTCAGAATAATAAAATGTGCAGAACATGTCTTATTCAAATTAGAACCAGATGACATGTATTCAAGAACACCATCAGTTGCAGAAATTTTACCCATAATTGGATATAAACTGAGTAAAAGATTCTTCATGGAATTGATTGGAAGTTTATGTAACTTTCTGATCACAGGTTCACAGAAACTAAATGAAAAGAACAAATTAGTGCAGGAGATTAATAGCATAATTTTTCCATGTTGTCCTGTGGTACCGAATCCAGCCAATATATTTTTTCACATTCCATGTACTGAAGAATGGCTTACTGTTATTGATTTTTGTCAAGTTCATGTCACAGTGCCATTGCATGAGAATAGTCAGGAGTACTGTCAAAAAGAAAATGAATGTCTGGGACACATAATTGGAAAGGGAGCTAGAAAGGTGTCACCAGAGAGAGTGGAAATAATTCACCAGATGAATCCACCTCAAATTCAGAAAGAAGTCAGGAAATGTTTGGGAATGGTTGGCTGCTCTAGAGAGTGGTTACTAAACCTTTCCCTAGTGGCTAAGCCTTTACTGAGGCTGACACACAAGGATGTGTCTGATCCGCTTCCATTGGACAACAATTGCACCAAAGCATTCCTAGAGTTGAAAGAGAAAAAGTGTTGCGCCCCAGCACTAGGAATGAAAGTTTATTTAAAAGAAAATACACTAATTTGCAGTGAGAGGGAGGGCTGCGCTCTCTCAGTGCCTGTTCAAAAACATGAATGTGTTCAAAGGTCTGTGATGTATTTCCCAATGACCGTTGACCCCAACGTCACAGAAATGCCCAGCTGCCTTAATTTAGTAACTGTGGTAGATGTCAGTCATAAAAAGAGTGAGTTTATAATGGAATTTCCAATTATTGAAATGGTTGCTTCCTTTGTGGAGTTGTTTTGGGAAAATACTGTGACCAAGAAATGTCTAAATTCAAATGTATTTAGCTTACTGCCAGTAAATGAAATTGTTTGTGATCAAACTGAACCTAAATGTTTAAATGTCATGAATTTTTGCCTGAAACCAATATCAGACTTTAAGGATGAACGTCTGATTCAGCCCAACAATGTCCATTTTGTAGATGGCCTATGTTTGAAAGGTAATAATGACACATTAAAAGCAGCACATGCTGTGCTCCTTATACATTATGTTGTCAAAGCTTCATGGCTTTCAGTAGTTACCTCAGCCCAAAATTCGAAATTGATTGCCCTTACCATAACATGCAATATCATTTCTCAATTGGGAGTCACTGTTGTCCTGGGAAAGAGAAATGCTAATTCAGTTGCACAATATTGTATCCTGTTAGTCTCAAATGTGTTATTGCAAAAACTGATGCCCAGGTATAGATTGCCAGTTTCTCTGAAATCAGATCATAATGAGGTCTCAAAGATGATGTGTGCAGAACCACAGATTGGACAAAGATTCGATTGTAGCCATCAGCCTGAAGTTTCAAGCATAATAAAGCAACACAAAGACAGCACAGAGTTACACTTTGTAAAAGACTGTGTTTCAGCATCACGGAAGTGGCTTGAAAATGAACATGCAAATGCACTTGTGAAAACAACTGATGAAAACACTAGCCATTGCTGTGAAGGTCTGGATGATGTGGAGCGTGCAGTTTCTCACCAGATTGCAGCTGCTACACAAGATCTGCATAATGGATGGTGCAACAACTTTGATCTGAGAGATGCTGTGAAATGGAAAGGCCTGTTCCAAATGATCCTGGCAATGACTGTTGTGAAATGTGGTGGCCTTCCAAATTGGGTGCATGCCTCTCACACACGTACGGTCCCGTGTCCCTTTGATAAAACAGCTCCTCTTCAAGAAAAAATGCCGGCAGTGGTCAAAAGTCCACAGAAGAGGGTCAGTAAAGCTGTAAGGGAACACACAGAGTCTGAAGCAGCACTAAAGCAAGTGGCACTGCAAAAGCAAAAAGTGGAAACTGACTCAGATGAAAGCGGTGTCAAAAGGGTGAAAGAGTCAGGTGCAGCCTCTGAAGAAGAAATTAGTGCTGTGGGCCTACGAGTGGAGGTAGGAAAAAGCTGGCTGAAAGGGTATCCAAAAAGTTTGAAGTGGTCCCTTGAAAAATCATTTGCACCCATAGCTGAAACATCTGAATCTGATCAAAGTTAAAATAAAAGTGAAAGGATTGGATTGGAAAAGTGCAGAGAATTGATGGTGCTCTGTCAGAGTTTCTCAGCACCTGACTGGTCAAAATGCATGGAAAAAGTACAGAATGCCACACTGTATGAGCCACCTTGATGACAAGCTGGTGACAAGGAGCCAAGAATTGCTGAAACAATAAATGAGAACTGTCAAGAGCTGAAGAGAAAAGAATCTTTGAATGATGAAAGAAAAAGAAGAAAAGAGAAAGAAAAAAAGAAATAGAAAGGAGAACTGTTCTGTTGAATTTTCTTTTTTATTATTTAGTTACTTATTTGAGAAGAAACTAACAGTTCCAAGAAGCTACTTCCAGAACTCTGCACTAAACTTTGAGCTTGGCTATATATGATCTGATTACAGACAAGACTTGTGTTTGCCTTAGAAATAGAAGTAAAATTGTTATATGCTCAGCTTTTGCAATAAAAATGTCACTTGTGAAAATAAATAAGTGTGATGATTTACAAATCATTTGAGGTATCATGATTTGTTATCATCAAAGGGTGAATTGATGGAGCTCAGATTTCACCTATAAAATGTATGCATTATTATATGACATAAAGCTGCAGACAGCATTTCTAAAATGGCACGCAGATTTTGGTGCATGCAAATGAAAACATGAAAGAGGCCTGCAAATGAAATCATGTAAAACAATGCTCATTTAATTAATCATGGTTGTTTTAATGTGTAGTTTAGATTTAACCTCATTATAGAAATATATATTTAATTTAGATTAATTTAGAAAAAGTATCTTGAACTAGCAGATTTGTGCTGAATTAACACGCATTTTTGCGGTGTAGAAAACCACGTGATTTCAGTTTGCTTTAGTAGACTCAGCTTACTGCAGTTTTTGCCCTTGAAGATTAGAATGGAATGTGCTCCTCTTCCCTACCAACTTTCAATGAAAGGGCTTTGTTAATAAATCACGCCCTCCTGTTTCCGTCTCTTCGACCTTCACTATGTTGCATATTTTTTGTAGCCTGTTTAAAAAGTGGAGTGAAGAGAAAAACTGACAATTAATACTTTTTGTTACAGAAAAATGTAATTGTTTTTAAAATGTAAAAGGATGTGAAGTCATGTAATGAGGAACACGCCTGATTAATGACGTATCCAGTCAGCCCATGGGGAGACGATGTGTCTTGAAGTTCTGATTGGACCAGCTACGAGGACCAAGCACGTGGGCTTTTGCTTGAAATATGGCTTACAAGTGGGAGGGGTGGCTTTTTTGCTCATTTTTCCTGAGGGCCAGGCCCAGCTTCTGTGCTGGACACAGAGACGGGGAGGAGAGAGAAGGAGGGGCTGCGTCTGTGGGGGCTATTTTGCAGCTCCTGAGACAGAGAGACAGACCAGCACAGCGAGGCAGAGAGGGAGAGCTGAGAGGATCAGAACAAGTTTAGATTTTAGGTGCTAAGCTTTAAATTTCATGCTTTGACTAACTGCTTTTGAAAAGATGTATTTGTCCTATGGATTTATTTCTCTTTATGGGAGATTTTTGCCATTATTAATTATTGATTAGCCTTGCAAGACTCACTCTTTTCTTAGAAACTCTTTAAGAGTTTCTGACTGACAATGTTGCTCCACATTTTCTTCCTACATGAAATGCCTCGTATGCAGACTGTAATATGTTCTGTATTAATGCTATTTTTCCAATTCTGTAACCTGATTGATATTTGACTAATGAATAAAGAGTCAGAGAACCTTAACTTTTGACTAGAAAATAAAACCCTTTAAAATACTCACAACTAACCCTGGGCAAAGCACTACGCTACGCTCGCGTAGTTTGCGAAGTTTGCGCTACTTCGCACAACGTGAATTGCACGTAGCACAGTGCAAACACGCGTAGCGTAGTGCAGTGGTCATTTTTTGCTTGCTCGCGGTCCTCAACGTCAAGTTGGCGACCACAAGCAAGCAAAATGACATCCCGGCGAGACTTTTTACTCGTTCGCGATCAGCAACATCAAGTTGCCGATCGCGAGCGTGGAAAATAAAGCTCCCGGCGAGATTCTCAACGCGGGAGGTCAGGTTTCTCATTGCGAGTGGTCGCGTATGCTCGCGACCGCTCGCGATGAGAAACTACCAGTCTGCGTTGAGAAAGCTGCCGCTCGAGTAAAAATCTACTCGAGCGGCAGTAAAAGACAGCTCGCACTGTGCAAGATGCCGTTTTCAATGATTGCACAGTGCGGATAAGCATCCGGCACTGTGCAATCATCGCGAACAGCGCACTACGCAGTTCGCGTGGTGCTACGCGTAGCTCGCGTAGTGCGAACTGCACTTTGCGTAGCTTTGCGTAGCGCTACTTCGCGAACTACGCCCAGGCTTACTCACAACTCTCTTTATTGGCTTAAATATAAATTGCATTTTTGATTTTTCATGTTTATATAAAGTCTCCTGAAGGTAATACATGGTGTCAAGGGCCCAACATCTTTACAGCGGTAAATAGAGGTAAATGAGGTTTTGCATTGAGAAATTACAGTGAAAATACCGCTGCATCAGTGACGATCCAGTCATCATGAACATCACTCCCGGCCCAGAGGAGACGGAGACCAACATTATTAGACTATCCAAAATTGCTGCGAGGGATGTAGCACGGATACCACCAACACAGGTAACAACACCAACACAGGTAACAACACCAACACGACCTCCAGCTTCCATATTTGCATTTGCAAAGGCCCGGCAGGGACCTACATCCAGCTCAACCACCATCTCAGTAGGTAGTGGTAGTGTAACTGCACAGAGTCAAATTCCAGGCACACCCTCCAGTTCATCTGGTATTGAAAGTGGCACCTCCAGCAGCGCCAGAAAGTTCTGCTCCCCAGTTTGGGACTTCTTTTCGGTTAGCAGTAAGGAGGAGAACATTGCTATATGCTCAATTTGTCGACAAGCTGTTAGGCGGGGTAAGCTTGGTACAAACTATGGTACCGGAGGCCAACAAGTCATCTCAAAAAACACCACATCATCCAGTGGGAGGCTCACCTACTTCGCTTACAAAAAAGTAAAACTGCACCCATTGCTGTTGGTGGGGATGAAGAAGTAGAAGAAGATATGATCGCGGCAGAAGGTCAACAAGAGGGAGACATTTCTAGCCCTGTCCCCAGCACTGTAGTGGTACCTCCCACATCCTCAGCAACATCTCAGTGGCACCGTAGTAAAAGTAAGAAGAGTCAGACTCAGAGTCAGACTGAGACACCAAGGCAACCGAGTACTGCAATGAAAAGCAGTGCGTCGTTGAGCCTAACTGGGTTCAAGAAGACAGCTGCACCACAAAGGAAAATAATCCAGCCTACCATTGACAGCATGCTTAGGTCAGAGGGGCAGTATCAACGCAACCACCCAACGGCACGATTGTACAATGCGAAGCTGGCGAAAATGTTAGCGCTGGACCTTCTCCCTTTTTCATTTGTGGAAGGGGTGGGTTTCCTTGAATTTGTGTCAGCCATCTGCCCTAAATGGAAGGTTCCCAGCCGGTCCTATTTCGCCAGAGTTGCTGTTCCAGCACTACATCACAATGTGCTGGAATTGGTTGGACAAGCTTTGCAGCAGAGTGCTGTTCACAATATCCACCTGACAACAGACATGTGGACCAGTTGCCAAGCCACTGATTACATGTGCATCACTGCACACTGGGTCTCTTTTGTGGGGGTTAGAGAAAAGCTATCTGAAGTAGGTGATGTTGACACAGCTGAGATTTTTAATGCTACTCGGAAACATGCAACTGTAGCCATGTTCGCCATGGAGAAATCTCATACTGCTGCAAACATTTTGGAAGAGTTTAACAGCAAGGTCTTTGAATGGCTGCGCCCAAGAGGGCTTAAGATTGGTTTTGTTGCCACGGATAATGGCAGTAATGTACTTAAGGCCATGGAGGTTGGTGCCTATTTCAGGGTCCCGTGTTTGGCGCACTGCATTAACATTATAGTTCAAGACTTTCTGAAAAAAGAAGCCATAGTCAGTAACTTACTGACCACCTGCCGCAGAATATGCACTCATTTCAGCCATTCTTTTAAAGCCCGGAAGCAGCTGAGGATCATTCAACTTGACTATAGAATGCCAGTCAAAGCACTCATCCAGGAGGTGGCAACACGTTGGAACTCAACGTATTACATGCTTGACCGTCTGTTTGAGCAGTACAGACCAATCAATGAATATGTCATGCAAAGGGCGGATGCTACTGTGAAAGGCATGACCCTTCAGATGGACCAATGGTGCCTAGTTAAATGCCTGACAGAGATGCTTCTTCCTTTCGAGGTCTTCACACGTGAAGTCAGCAAGGAGAACTGTACTATGGGCCAAGCTATCCCATTGTTGCACATGCTAGAGCAACAGCTGAAGGAGGTGTCTGAAGCGTACATAGGTGTGGAGGAAAAAAAAGAAGCATATGAGTTGGTGGAGAGCTTATCCTGTCGCTTAACTGAAAATGCCAGGGTGCAAACTAAGATTTTGTCACAAGAACATTACCTTTGTGCCACAATTCTGGATCCACGGTACAAATCGGCACTGAACAGTAAGACATTACTTCCTTTTTCAGAAGTGGATGTTGCCCGGTACAAAACTTGGATAGCTGAGGCAGCCAGTAAATTGGAAAATGAACGGCTGGTAATTAAAGGCCCGCTACTCAAATCCACAACAAGTACTGCAGCAGGGCATCCGGCGTCAAGTTCAACTTCAGAGCCTGAGGGCAGTGCGTTTGGCTCACAGCTGTCACCAACACCAACACTATCGACAACAGCAAGAACCAGATCATCAGCCCCAGTAAAAATGGCACAGGATTGGTATTTACAGCAAAGACTTACTAGGTCCAGTGCTGATGCAAAGACAAAAGCGGCCGAAAAAAGTGTAGCACCCCTGAACATTGAGCGGATGGTCCAGGCCTATCTGGATGACCCAACAGAGGTCTACATTGATCAAAACCCATTGCGGTATTGGTATGGCAAAAGGGGCCAATGGCCAGTGCTCAGCAGGCTGGCGATAAACTATCCGGCTTGCCCTGTCCCAAGTGTCTCTTCTGAACGTGTTTTCAGTGCTGCTGGTTCCATTGTAACAGTGAAAAGGACCAGTCTCTTGCCCAAAAACGTGGAGAGGTTAACCATGATAAAAATGAATCAGCAATTTATACCACCGAATTACACAATACATGAATCAGCGCAGGAAGATGAGGACAGCGGCTCAGGTGATGGAAGTAGCGTGTTAGATGATGATTACCTACTTCTGGTTGAACCCCCAGAGTTTGAGGACAAGCTATACTTCCCTGATAACTAGGCTTCCACTTCTTACTGTCTTCCTCCCTTATTTACTTTTATTTGTGTGTCTGTCTTTCTGGTTGGGAAACTTTGAATCACAACAAATCCATCACCACCGTCTTCTAGTCTTTTATTGCCATATATGAGTTTCAGCTGTCTGCATTTCAGTCCACTCCTCCGAGTCCTGCTCCTCCATCCTCCTGAATCGCCCTAAATCTATTGCCCTCAAGCCAGATGATGATTGGATGTAGCATAACAGAAGAAAAAAGAAAATCTTGCCTCTTTGAGTCCCTCCAAAAGAAGTGGAACATGATGATGACTACTATAGCTATCCTCCTTTCCGAGGCGAGAGAGACTGCCCATTAACTGAAGATGAGAAGGAAAAGGTAATGAATGATGCCATGCATTGGACGCTGACTGAGTGATTTGTGTTGTTGTTGTTTGTTGTGCATGAAGTTAATTCATTGTGTACTATTATCTAATCTACACACTAAAAGTAACTCAAGGCAATGTTTGTTTCCCTTCTTGTTTTTTAATAACAAATTTGTACTTCTACTGCAGGCCGATCCATTGTATTTTGAATATGGAAAGGGGACTCAATCTGTACACTGCACACTGAGTTGGACAACACCATGATGATGACCACAGTGACATAATATCTTCGCAGTCACTCAGTAGGATCCGAGATGATTGATGGAATAAGTCAGGGCATTTCATGAGTGGCATAAAAGGTAAACAAGTCAACAACAACCACTGCAGACCTACATGTCTGTGTAGTGGTGGAGTCGAGTGTGGTGGTATGCCTGACAGCGGTGCATTGATTTAGTCACTTAATTTGTAAAATGCTATGTTGCTGTATACGTGCTTTGTCTGCCTCTGTCAAAAAATGTACGCTAAATGGAGGATGGGTCACAGGTGCCGTGGGCCCGCTCTGTCCTGTTGTTGTTGGAGGTTAATGCTGGAAACAGACTAGAGTAGACATGATGTATCCATGCCGCCTCTGAAAGTGTTCTTGTTGCACTCCACCATATTTGATGCATTTTTTTTCTACTTGATTTTTCAATATCCCTTTTGTTTTTCCATCTACAATTACAGGCCGGCCCTTACCCTGTGCTATACTGGGAAAAACAACTCACACTTACCTTACCAATGAATCTACATTTGCCAGGCAGGCAGTGGCATCACCCAAGATTGATGGCCGGAGCGTCCATGGAAGGGAGGACCAAGAGGAATGCCGAGCTGCAACTCCCCATTTTGACCAGGATAACATACAGTAACAGTATCAACTTTCATCATCGTTTAAATAATTTTATTCATTTTTTGTCTTCAATCATTACTACTGTGTGTTGTTATTATTATGTTTGCTCTCTGCTTATAATTCAAATTCATCCCTACAGCTATTTTTGAATTTTCTTTGCTATGTTTAAAAGTAAGCCCGGTACAACAGAACAGAAACTGTATGTACTTCGGGTCTCTCTGAGGGCAGACAGGCAAGGCAAATTGCATAATATACTGCTGCCCTGTACTGTCTAATTGTCTAGTAGTAGTTAGTAAGTACTACTTATCATTAACCATCAAGTTAGCATCATCATGCATGCATTTCCTTTTTCTCCCTTAACAGATTTATGGATATGGTCGTCTGTCAAGATTGTGTTTTGTTGTTTGTCCATGCGTACTGTTTTTCTTTGTCAAACCTTTCCCCAAACCCCCCTTCCCAACCATTCATCAAACCCTAACCCTCTTCCCCTGTGCTGTGTGATTTATTGAGGTGTGACTAAATTAAATGTACACCAATAATTGATCACACGTTTGCTGGGGGGGATTTGGCGAAAGCAACACTAGATCAATTTCAAGGCAGGGCGAGGATCTTCTTCTGCATGCCCACCCATGAGCAGTATATTTGCGAGGTAATTTTTTTACCAAAGGAACCTAATCCATCAGCATTAATTGCCGGCATCGATTGGATTTGTCATCCTACTACACACAGCACTAAAGGTTACGCTTCTGTCGAGTGTAGGCCTAATCGAGTGACTCAACACAACTACAGTTTGTAATTTGTTGTACTAGGCTATCCCCGCCACCCTTATGTTTTATTTACTTCGTTCTACTACTCCTCCCAAAGTCTCAGGCGACTGACTGTCTCATTTTCTTTTTTTGCAATTGCTACTGCCAGTGTCTACTACTACCACCACAGCCATGGCTCTTGGGAAACAAAACCATCATCGCCATGCACCCATCGCTGTGCCTAACTTAAACATCAATCCCAGGTAAGATAAGAAGTTTGGGGGAGGTATAATAATCGACTAGGAGGAGAGACTGACAGTACTAGTAGGACAAGTCACTCAGTGAGGGGTACCGCATCTATCTGTTTGTGTGTTACAAAATCGGTAGATTATTAAACCCGCACCGGCCCTGCAGCAGCAAGGAAACCATGTTTGTGACGTAAAACAGTAACCCCCCCACAAAACATTAACAACGTATTGCTATGTTTAAGTAGAAATATAATTTAATACCCTAACAAAAATAAACTATGTCAAAAATCCCACAACACCCGAACCCACCCCTCTCCCTAACCCCAACCAATGTCCAAAACGATAAAGTCCAACCATGTCCAAAATGTCTATAAACCCCAATGCAACGCCCAATTCCCACCCACCAAAAAAAAGGATTAAAAAAGGGGCAATGCAACGGGGTCAAGTTATTAGTGGGATCTTCGGCTTGGCTTCTCCAGGACCTTTAGCCTCTTCTTCACCTCCTCTAACTGCTCCTCTAGACACGCATTCCGGAGGAGCATGCGGCGCGCATATGCCCTGCAGTTGCATCCACGGGGGGCAGCAGTGCTGGATATTGAAGGGCGGTGGCGGGCGGCTGCCTGACCGTGGTGCTGTACCACTCGAGGGGCCTGGCTGGGGCCCGGGGCATTGGAGGAGGCTGCAGCTGCCGCCTCCTCCTCCTCCTCCGCCAGAGCCACCAGCCGCCGGTATTCTTGCCAGATGGCCTCGAGCTTCCGGCGCCGGGCCATGGCTGCCAACTCTTTCCTGGATGGTTTTGCTTGTAAAGGAGTAGCTATATCAAGAAAGAAAAAAAAACTATTAACCAATACTCTTAGCAAAACAGTAACACAAATTGATTCAACACATAGTGGCACAGTAGCACTAGCAAGCACACTACATAACATTTGTGGTATGTATCTATCCTCCCACTTCCTCGGCCTCTAACATTTGTGGGAGTTTCTGGCATTATACTAGCACTATGTATGGACTCGAGTAGACAGTACACCAGTCTTCTTCTTCTCTCTTGTTTTGCCAAATTAACGTAACTTTGTTGTAGCCGGCATGCCAGCTCAGTCAGCCTGCGTCCAAGACAAACATACTAGAGTCATGATGACGCAGACTCACGTTAGTTTTATTTACTACTGTCTGCAGGTGGGGAAGCTCGTATTTTTCTATTACGGGTGGCACTGGCCATACTCTGTTACATCAAGGGCAACTGCTTAATTTCACTTTCACCCTGCCCTGACTACTAGAAAAAGGCAGATGATATCTGATCCAATGATCATTGCTTATATGGGGCGACATGAGGTACTTTGTTTTGATTGATTGTGTAACCAGCCGATAGGCCACTCATGTCAGGCTGGCTGACCCAGTCGAAAAAACATTATCATAGGTAGGGAGTTGTCCTCTGAGTCGGAGGAAGGCGCTTGATGATAACTACATACATACACAATATATATGCTGTGCTTGCAAACTACTGTGAGTCAAGGGAGTATTCTGAAAATACAACTTATATTCTCCTCGGCTTTGCTACTCTGGCGTGGTTTCTTTCACATTCTCTTCAAACTAAGACTCTTCATCCAGTGACAGTCTCTACCTATGCTATCTATGATGAATACCATCCAGGCATCCATCCATTCAAAGTAAACGTCTATCATTCTTCCTAATCTCTCAACAAACCTTAGTTTGTTTCACCAACAACAAACATTTATTCTTTTTTTTTTTTTTAAACCACCACCCATGCGTCCTTTCCTTCCTTGCTTGCCTTGGCTTTGAGTTTGACCCAAACACCACTGAGGAGTCTTGCTATCCTCCACCCATACAGTTTCACCCACCCAGGCAGGCATCTTTTCTTTCACCTTCCACCCATCCTTCAAACACCCATGCATCTGATTCCTATCAGCCACCTATGCATGCATCCCACGTATCCTTCTCTGCCAGTCATAAATATTACATCTCGCCCATCCTTCCTCCTTCCACCCTTCTTTCCCTTTTCGTTCAACACACCCATCAAGGTCATCTGATCTGACTTTTAGTCTTCTCCATAAAACTTTCACAGCTGAGTTGAAGTCAGATAGAAGAGGCCATTGGTTACTCAACTCCCGCCGCTAATGCTATTGCTAATGCTAAGTAAAGGGTGTCTTCTTCAACCGTTGTTCACAACAACTTCTTACTATGTCTCAACCGTACAGTGTACACTCTTGCAGCGAGTGTAATGTCAATAAGTAAGGAATATAACTTACCACCGCCCGCCACTGCTGCTGGCTCACCCCCTGCAGCTCCTGCAACTGCTTGTGCCACATCTCCTGCTCCCTCCGAAATGGCTGCGTCGCCATCGCCGCTGGTCCCGGCACTCGTGGTCGATAGTACGCCTAGAAAAAACATTACACATTTTTTTAGATGCCATATACACCTCCCCCTATTTCTTCTTTTTCACTAGCAAGATTGAAAAAAAAGTTAATATATACATATACAACATACATCACTAGTACAAATCGGGTACTAGAGTACAGTAGACACTAGTAGTGTTATACCATGGTCCCTAGGGTCATTCCAGTCTTTGCTAAGTTAGCCTGAGCCATGCAACCATTTTAGCTTTGTGTCTTTTATTTTTACGCACGTTACCTTGCAGCTTGTTATGTAAGACACCTTTGAGCCCACATGAGGTCATACTGCTACTGTCTGAGCGCTGCGTACAAGGTCGAAAAACAAGCCACTTTGTTATGGAGTTCTGGTGGTCAGTCCGTATTGCTTAGCCATAACATGCTACACTTTTTGGCACGACTGAGAAATGCTTGCAAAATAGTAACGCGCACCATTTTTCTCATAACAGACGGAAGATTCCCTTCTACGAACCAGAGCTTTGCAGAGCTTATGATGTAACCAGTACTTCTAGGACGCTTCTTCTAAGGTGAGGGTCCCCAGAATTCGCTCAGAGATCTTCATTTATAATTTTATATAAACTATATTCCTACCAAGGGGAGGGTGGTTCTTCCACCACTGTTCAGTTATCATAATGATTGATTTCCCCTTTTGTCTTCTATGGACTTGTAGTTGTAACAATGTTTATTGTTTTAATCTTATGCATTTTACTGTTGGTGCTGGCTAGAGCTTGTTAGTTGAAAATAAACCTTTTGAACTTACATAGACTCTGTGATATTTGGTGTGGACTTACACGAGTGAGTGAGCGACAGGGTGTGCATTGCTTCCATGACTCTGAGAGGTCGGGAGTGTAGTGACTGTTATGTTCTGGGTTGTCTAATCATTGGGCATCTTCAGGGGGTTCGGGGAGCTAATGAGACACTATAGCTAGTCGGTCAGGGGATTGTGGGTGAGGTGTGAGGAAGGTCCAACCGCCTATCACCAACGTCCTATTTTCTTGTGCATAGTTCTGTATGTGCAGAACCCCTACAACAGTAGTAGTATCTCCTATCCTATCAAAAATAGTCAAATATCTGGTTGGGCATTTTGTTGGTTGGAATTGTCGAAAAAGCCTCAAGATTAAGAAGACTAGAAGAGGACAACCCAAAGGACGGGACTCAGTGGCTAGAGCGATTGGTGAATCTGAGTTTTATTTAAAACCTTTTAAATAAAGAGTGGCCATTTGGGCAAGCTTAGCTACAGACAGACTAATAGTAGTAGTACAGAGAGTCATAGCAGAGGCAGTTAGAGGCAGGGATAACAAGAATTTAGAAACAGATTGTGTAGATCGAAGAAGATTTTGTAAAATATAGATTTAGGAAATCTAAATAATAGTTCGGAAAAAATAAGGCGCAGTAAAAGTTAGGGAAGTATACTTATTAATATTAACAACAGGAGGACTTACTGGGGCCAGCAGCAGAGCCCTCGGTAGAGGAGCGGTCCTGGCCATCAGCTGCTCCCGCCAACTCCGACGACCCCGTCTTCTTGCCCCTGGGTGCTGATCATGAAAGATGTAAGAAAGAGAGAGACAAACATGGATGATTGGTGTGAAACAAATACAATATTTTAAAAAACGCTCAAACATTTATGGAAACAACAATTGCAATAAAATTGACCTATCTAATCTGGTCGACTAGTATTGCGGGATTCGCGGACCGTCTAGTTGTTAATATGAACACTAATCCAGTGTTCCATTCTGATTCCAGAATACTAACTAAGCCTAAGTACCACCTGACTGAGCCCACCTATTCCAGACGGGCCAATTGTTCACTAAGTCTGCATTTCCATTTATTTTAGTCCTCAAAAATGCATAGATGGAGGACACATGCATACATTTTTGCATACACCAAATTGTTGGTTGGTTGCTGCTGATGTTCTGCTAGTGATAAGCCTAGGCTATTATCACTCACTAAACAAACTACAAAGGTTCTACTAAGGACTGGGGTAAGCAGCACTCAGCAACACGTGACGTGACAGAGGATGCATCACGCAGACCACTAAAAAATTACCTACTAATAATAAGTAACTAAACCTATCAATCCACCACTATCTCTACTTAGTGGCAGGAGGACAAAGGAAGGACTAGAGTCTCTCTAGCATTACCTAACTTAACTTCTCTAAAGTAAACTCTTACATAATCAAGCCAAGGGAGCGCAAAGTTGCAAACAAGTAAGATTAGTAGCGCCGAGCACCTGTGTCATAACAATCACAGAAGATTTTTAAACGTAATTTACCTGCAATGTAAGCAGCAGCATTCTTGCTGTTCGGAAAAAAATATATTCGCAATATATAACACAGCGCAGAAGAACACAAAGGGGCCGATTCCGATTCGGGCCGTAAATCTCTCCGACCGAGCCGGACCCGGAGAGATTTCCGACCGAATCGGACCCGTGCAGTCCGACCGAACGAGTACGATACGCACGTATGCCATCGGACTCGAGTCGGTCGGACTCCCATTGAAGTCAATGGGAGCTGGTCGTACAAAGCGTACGCGGGCTCCCATTGACTCAATGGGTGCGATGCGGACAAGTGCGCCCCTACAGCGTGTACGCGGCGAAGCGATTCGCGCCGTACACGCACAGGTAGAGTGGGACCCATGGGTCCCCCTGTGTGCGACTTCGCGCGGCTACGCGTACAGGGGGTCCGACACGGACCCCCAAAGTACGGCTCCGACAGCTCTTACGAGCCGGAGTGCGCGGCTCGGTCGGACTGCTCGCGGCGCGCATCGTACTTACCCGGCCGGGGAACGTCTCCATTGCGCGGTGCGAGTCGAGTCCGAGCGAGTCGGTCGGTGCGGTTCGACCCGGGAACGAGTCGGTCGGAGCGGTCGGGACGCCCGGACGAGTCGGTTGGCGAATTCGCATCGTACTCGCTCATCCGGACGCGCGTACGAATCGGTCGGGAAATAGGGCTCCGAATCGGATCCGGTTAAGCCGAATCCGATTCGGAGCCCTACCGACCGAGATCGGAATCGGCCCCAAAGTAGTAATATTAAATAGCTGCTGACCAAGCCCTGGGACCTCCACTCCTAGCAGGTCCAGCAGGTCCTGCTCCCGGTCCAGGATATCGGACCACCGGTGCCTCAGCTGGGTATCGGTGCGATGGACACCAGAGCAGCGAAACACTGCCCAGCGCACCTTTCCCCACCACTGGCTACGCTCCCGGAGCCCGTACCCGGACCCAGGCCTGCCGCCTGCTGCTAGGGTTAAGGGGAGGTGGCGCTGCACAAAAAAAACAAGTGCGGCCACCTCCGCCTCACCAAATAAGGCTCGTTCCTGCACCCCTTTTGGGCGCCGCCTTCCGCAGGGAAGGCGGTTGCGGCTGCGGCTACGGGCCTTGCCCTTTCCCTTGCTGCCCCCGCTCTCTCCCTTGGGCATGGTTCTGGGACTCGGGGGGTGGAAAAGAAACGGGAGGAATTAGAAAAGTAAGTAAAAGAAATGAAAAAAGCAAGTTATAGAAAAAGAGTGAAAAAGAAGTAGAAAAAGTCACAAAAAAGTTAAAAAAACTCAAAATATAGATTCAGGAAAATACAGAGATAGATAATGAATAAAAACGATTTAAAAAAAGTGTACAGAAACAAAGGATTGCAAAGATAGAGGGAGGATAGAAAAGCAGGCCCAGAACCATAGCAATAGACTGAAAAACAAGATGGCCGCGCCCATTGCGACCGCATGGGCAACTTCGCGCGATATTTCCCCCCCGAGCATGCAAAAAGCGTCGCAAACACGTAATCGCGTTCCCGAGCAGGAAATACTTATCGCGAACGGGCGGGAGCACGCAATACGCGACCCGGAACAGGAAATAAGCATCGCGAGCGGGCGGCACAAGTGAAAAACAAGATGGCCACGCCCATTAGCGACGGCATGGGCAAGTTAGTGATAGAATTCCCCGCGAGCACGCAAAAACACATCGCGAACGGGCGGGACAAGCAATTCCGCGTGTTCGCGGAATTTCCGGGTGCTTGCGGAGATTTTTTACAATTTCGCGAGAATTTGCATAGCGCGACTACGCAAATTCCGCCCACTCCTAATATCAACTCAGATGCACACTGCACCTCCACTGTCCTTTTTTGGCACCACCACTATGAGCGAAACCCATGGCATAAGACCAGCGGAGCTCTCAATGATGTCATGCTTCAACAGTGCTTCTAGTTCTTTCTCAACAGCATCTTGCAAGTGGAAAGTGACTCTGCGGTGCCACTAGGCAACAGGGTGAACCTCATCATTGATGTCAAGTCGCACTTTCATTGTCTGGAGCCTGCCTAGGCCATGAAATAACGATGGAAACTGACTCACAACTTCAGATAGAGTGTGGAGGTTGTAATTGAGAGATATCAGTCCCATGTCAGCAGTGGTGGCAAAACTGAGTAGGCATGCACTGGAGGAGGCTCCTTGAAGAAAGTGAATTGGCACTTGAACTGATACTGTCTTGTGTCTCATTGTCACTAGGTAAGATCCTTAACTCTAAAACATTGTAAAAGCAGCCCATGTGTATACTTTCATGTTTGATGGACTGAGGCATGTCACAGAAGATAGGCTGCTGAGCTTTTTTGACATGCATGATTTTAACCCGCACACCACAGTCTATGGTAAAGGTTATGGGGCAACCGTTGACCTTTATTGTAATTTTGGGGAATATCCAAATTAATTCTGTTGTTTCATGTGGTGGTTTGCCTTTGTCTTTTGTTCTTCTTTGCTGGCAGCAAAACTTACATGTGCTTGTTGTTCCTTGGTTGATATCATTCACGCACATCCATCTTCTTCACTGGCACTCGATAATGACGTTAACAAGCCTTTGTAGATGAACTTGATGATAATTTTTGGCTTTGTGGACCATTCTGGCGTCTATTTTCTTTTCTCGCTGTGACGTAGTTAGTTTCACTTTGCAAACCACTGTGAAAAGGTTTTCTTTACCTCAACCTTTGCTAATTTGTCCTATGGCAGGACATTTGCTTTCATATGGAAATGAAAACTCACATTGTAAACACAACTTTTTCTTCTTTGTAGACATCGACTTGCATGCACCTTCCTTGTAGTTGTGCCTGCTGTTCAGGACCAACGCTGATTTATTTTGTGATGTGTTCCAGCTTCCATATTAGTGTCTTGTTGATCAGCTCTTTCCTCGGCACTTGCAGCCATTAGTACTTTCTCTAAACTGAGCGTCTCTTTAAGCATGCGTCTTCTGAAAGAGTCTGAAAGACAGCTATCGATGACTTGGAGATGTATGGCTTCTTCATCATTAAATTCACTAAACTTGTAGTGTTTGATAAGCACATCAAGTCTTTCAACAAGCTCATTTGGCGTTTCACTAGCTTGCTGTCTTGCTTGATTGAAAATGTACCTTTCATAGTCTACATTCGGCACAGATTGAACTTGGCTCCTAATGCTTCCTTGATTTAACGATATTATACTGCATCAGCTTGTGATATTTTCTTTATCACTTCTTTCACTCCATCACCAGCAAGGTTCTATAAATATTTAATGATTTTCTTATATTCTACTTCTTCTAGGACATCTATGAAATCATCGAACGTCTTGATCCAGGCAGTCCACTTGGTGCCAATATTCTGCTTCTTAGCGGTGTTGAATCGCAGTGGTGGCTTCAGAAACACAGCTGCATCATACTTTGTGCTCTTTTCTAATGCAGATGAGAGCATATGTTTTTCAGACAGCTTTTGCTGTACACCTGAATATGCACGTTCTGTAAGTACCAGCCTTGAGTTTGGGCCTCCATGCCTGCTCGGAGATCGTTTTGGGCTTCCTTCTTCCTTGACGGTGAGTGAGTTTTCTGTTTCTCACACCTGGTTGTCTTTGCTGTCATCTTCCTTCTTGATGGTGGGTGGCGGTTCTGTCTCTTGCACTTGATCAGTGTTGCGTTTAGCTTTTTGCATCGTACCTGGTTGTGGCTGCCTTTACCGTTTTGCTTTTTATTAATGATGGCTCTGTGTTATGATGTGGCACAATATCTCTTCATTTATCCTTACCAGGGGTTTCCTGGTGGGCACTTAGAATGCGCTCCTCCGCATGGCGTTCAACTTCATCGAGGGCCATATAACGGCTGGAGCGGGGCTTCGACTCTACACACAACAATGTCATACTGCTTCTCATCGACTTGGGCGCATGTGGTGCACATGAGCAGTTTTCTGTAGCTTTGCAAACTCTCAGTGAGCAGTCTTGTTTCTTCAGGGCTCAGATCCCCTACTCATCGCCAGTTGTAGTGTCCTTCCAAGCCCCGGGAGCATACAAACGAATATGCCACACACAGAGCTCTAGATTGTATGTCTTTATTCCTCCACATACAATCATACACTGCAGTCTCATTATGTCATTGCCGTTAAAAACCACACCTTAACACCTCCCAGCATGTTACATAATTCCTTGTCGAGTCTGCCCAGAACTGTAAGGGTCCTAGAGCGCAAAGTCTCACAACACTACACAAGGGTTCATAAGCACCCCCAGGAATGGAGGAACAGGAGCATTTTACTATGTAAAATGCTCCATAGGCTTTGTGGCAGCATTCCTCAGGATTGTAATAGTTGCAACTTGCAACTGTTATAATTCAGCCTGATCAGCTAAAGTGTAGACTCCAGACAACTCAAGCAGGTCCAGAGGCTTACAGTATTGCTGTGCTACTTCAGGTGGGACTGTATAGGAGAAGGAGGTGTGTCTAAGTTCAGGCTACCCTTTATGTTCAGTTATGCAACCTGCTAGGATGCCACACATTTTTGCACAGTCACAATGAGTGCTTTGATTTCATATTTTATATTCACACAAGTAAGAGCATGTGTAGTTTACTGCAGCACTACGAGCTCAGTTCACAGAACTCCGCTACAGGTTTGTCCAGCTGCCATTAGGCACATGTATTTAAAAATTGGGTACAGAGTCGTTTGGAGCGAAGAAGCCAAATGCAATGAGGGGACAAATCAGACCAGCAGTGACAGCCCCAATTTCATGATTCTCCTTCTGAAAACAGACATATCCTTTGCTACCCCTGGCTTTTTTGAGAATCAATGTCTGTGTTACAGTATTTATCAATTGCTTTCTTGGCGCAATCCTTTGCAATCTGGATTGCAGCACAAAACTGGCCTCAACATTATGATAAACTTGATGTTCAAAGGTTGGCTTGGTAAATATACCCCAAAGGGTACTAAGATTCTTTAAGTTATGGAATAGTGTCAGAGTACTGTGAGTGCATTACTGGTGTGCCACAGGAGCTTTGGTAGGAATACATGTGCCAATATCAATTTTTAGAAATGATCTCACCCAAATCAATTTTAAGCATCTGTGTTGCATGTCTTTGGAGAATAACTTTGGTCCTGCTAAGAAACAGAATTTTATTTTAAGACAAAGACCTGGGAAGGCGGATGTAAGTATCATTAAATCATTCTTAACTTCTTGACTAACATGGGACAGTAGCAATATAATTGAGACCACTACTCAGTGGTCTAACGCAAAATGATGAGTCCCATCACAAGCTGTGGCAAGGGGCTACTGAGGCTCTCATATCTTGCAGAATCTCATAGGTCTTCAGCTGAAGTGCCCCTCGTGATACACGGGCTGCCCTTAATACTTACCACCCCACCAGCAAGTGAGTCATGTTTTCTATGTTTTTAATAACAGGGCAGCTGCAAAAGTGGTAAGGGTTGCCCTTTGTAACTTTTTTCTCATGGTAAGGGAGTATCCAGGAGTCACCCCCACCAACTGGCTCCTGAAACATACACAGCTGGCACCTCAGGTGAGCACTTCCTGGACCTACGGAAGAACAGAAGAGGACTGGACCTGCTGTTTGAGACCTGTGTGGGGATCTGAAGGGCTGAACCCACTCCCACGTGTACCCAGGACTAAGAAGTGGACTCCAAGAGTCAGTTGCTGACCTCCTGTGTGGTTACAAAGACACAATAAGCTTCAAAAGGCCTTTTTCCTAAAGTGGCCTGCTGACCAGTAGCAACTAAAAAGTGGACTAGATCCTGCTGGTAGACTATGCTTAAGTGAGTACTGGCCCTAAAAGGCTGTTCTTGAGGTCCTGGTAGCCTTTGAGGTGACCAAGAGCAGATACTCCAGAAAATCTGAAATTTTGGTACTTGAACAATGTTTGGCCTTCCAAGAGCTCCAGAACTTCAGTAAAACCTCACTTCAACAATAGCTGATTTTGAGAGGACTTTGTCAGATTCAGTTCCAGGCTTGCCCTGCTGGAGGATTTTGAGCGCCATAAAAAATTCTAGGGTCCTGATTTAAAGTGTGGCATCGCAAATTAGACGGAGTACCCTGGCTGCCAAACCCTGGGTCCACCCTCTTCATTTAGAGACAGGTAGATTGTGAAGACCTTAAGAATTCCATTGACAGAGCCCCAATTGGCTCCATAGACAGAATACTTCCTCAAACCGACCAATGGAGTAAGGGCAGTCAGAGGAAGGGCATTATACTGTCCACCCAGTGTAATGCCTTTTTATTCCAGTCCGTAACTAGCAGGAAAACTTCCAGGATGCGGGGTCATTCATTTTTTGGATTCCAAAAACAAATTACCGCTTTGGGATATTTAAAAAAAAAAAAAAAAAAAAAAAGTAAAAAGTTGGACTGTCGGCCATCATGGCTGACCTCCCTTCAAATTTTTCATACATTAACAAGAACTGGCATGATAGTGGTTCCTGACAATGTAGAAAAAGTGCATAGGGTCAGTGGACATTTCTAAATTTGGATGGGGGAGGTCCATCGGGGTGGTAGAGGTAATGTCCTCCACATCCCAACAGAGTAAACCTCATCCGCCAAACAGTAAATCAGCCCCTAAGTCCGAAGGTAGAAATCTTGACCAGGGGAATGTGCGAAAAGTATCTGCACAACGCGTGGAATTCAACAACCGCTAAATTTGAATTTCTCCCTCTCAGAGCTTCTCCCACCAAAACCAAGGGCATCAGCAGAACATTGTCCCATCATCATTCAACTCTGAGAGGACTTCAATGGATATAGCTTGCAACCTTGCACCTCTGGGGGATTTTAACTTCCATTTCAGAGACTAAGTCAGAAGGTAAAATCTTTGACTGGGACAAATCCACTCAGTGTATTTGACCCACGCTCCATAATCGTCAGGCTGAAATCGCGCCTACATCCCAGTCAACTGAGAACATTGACTACTGATTGGCGCTTTACTTTTCCTTAAATAAAGCTTGTCTGCTGTGTTCCATAGCTACCAGGGGCTTGAGACCAGGTTTGAATTATTGAAACTGTGTTTTAGCCTGACAAGTTTGGGGTCTTAATTTTAGTGGTGGATTCACACCCACCCTAATAATTAACTCACTTTCTTACAGCAGCTTTTGGTTTATTACTTATTGCTGTTCAATCCAGTTGACCAAATTCATCTTTGGCAGTGAAGAAAAGGGGCTGAAATTGTACAGTTTGCCGCTACCTTCTCCTAGCTCAGCAGTTCATTTGCATATATTCCTGAAGAAATTGATTGAAAAGAGCTGGAGAGCAAAAAGTGTGACGCCTTTACCATATTTTGTTTATGTTTTTGTATGGTTTAAAACTATTTGTATTTAAAACTATCAACTCTGAGTATAACTTCTATGTGATTATCACTCTTATGATTTATATGTTTTATTAGTGCCCTAGCTCTTTTGTGTTCTTTGAAGATTGATGTACTCAAAGTGAAATAAAAATGAGGGAACGGAGAAATGTCATCATTACATTCTGTCCCCTAAATGCATCGCTAAAGATTTCTTGCCACATCAGTCAGTGAGCTGGGCAGCTGTTTTCATTCCAGTCATACATCATATTGCATTCCAAGTTCTCAAATGTGTACACATTGATGAAATGAGGTATACAGTGTTTTTAGGAAAGTGATCAAATATAATCACGGGGAAGAATTAATTGAGACATATTTGGACTGAGAGAGGGAACATTTCGAATAGTGTGAAGGTCAGCAGTCTTGCATTCGTATTTTATAAAGCAAGAATGATTTATATAACTCCTTGTAAAAGATATTATACACATTATACAAAGAAATAACATCTAAAGGTGACTTGTAGTTTGCACACAACACTCTTTTTTTTCTTGACTCATCAACTTGCCACAGGAACCACATCGCAGCACAAGTTTTGGAATGAAGACCTACAGCCCTGAGAAGTAGTGTTGCAGATGGGAGGTGCACAAGAACAGAACCACAGTGACTGGCACACAGAGCCTTTAAAACTATAAAATGTGCAGGAGCGATGCAGCACAATTGACTTTGACTTGTAAATTTGCACACAGTAATTTCTTCACTTCACTCAGGTGCCTTACCTACAGCCCCACCCCATTCGGATAAGGAACCAAGGGGCATATTTATCATACTTTCACGCAACGCAGCAAGCTACCTTGCTGTGCAGCTTGAAAGGGAAATGGTAGGAATATGCTGTATTTAACATCATACGGTGCATTCCTCTCCATTCCTTTTGCTGTCGCACATTTGGCTGCCCAGTGCCAACGCAGACCTCCTAGCACCATGGTGGAAGGGTGCCTGCATTGTAAGAAGGATTGTTTTTGTGCAGGAAGAGGCACCTTCCTGTCCAAAAGCAATCCTGAGAGTCATTTTCCTTTTTCTATGTGTGCTGCAGAACACAGCACACAAAGAGGAAAGAATTAGGAGAACCAAGGATATTTCTCCTAATTATACCTCCCCTGGGGAGGCGTAGCATTTTGTCGCATTTCCAGGTCTACCACTCATGGTAAATCTGGGAACACCCATGCACCACCCATGGAACGACTCCCTGGGGCAGATTAATGCAAGGCAAGGTGACCTTGCATGGCTTGATAAATCTGACTTTAGTGTTGCGTCGCCCTTGTGCCCCCTTGCATGAAGCAAGGGCAATGCAACACTATGATAAATATGGACTCGAGTGGCTGAGAGAAAGCACTGCAGAGAGAGGGTGCACTAGAAGAGAGGTATATAGTGATTGACTGACAAAATCTTTAAAATCTAACACTAGAAAAAGCAGCATGAAACATAAATGTGCACACTACAGTTTCATTACTTGGTTCAGCCTTAGACACCTCACAAGCAACATGACCCTATTTTGGGGAGGAACCATGATCTGAGTGTGTCACAATCGTGCCATTTGGTTGGAGTGCCAAATAATAAAGGACCAGAAACACTGTTTTTCCTAATTGGTGGGTGTGAAGGTTTGAAGACTACCATCTTTTATCAATCATTATAGAATATGGCATCTCCAGTTGAAAAACAGATTGCCCTATAGACTGACTATAGGTAGGGCCAAAGAAAATCTTATAAATCATGAAAATAAGATGGATTATGGATACTCCTCTAACCCCTTTATTCATTCATAACTTGTTTTCTAAGATCTCTCAGTCTTTACTGAATGAAAAATCCATCAGTTCTAAGAAGGCATAACATGAGGTAACACTCCCTCTAAATGAACTCAGATGGCCATGGATGAAATTCACTGAGTTAACTCTAAGCGCAAGGCAACAGTAGATGTGCGATGACTCACAACAAAGAATTAATTATCAATCAACTATTGCATTTTTAAGAGAAGCCTTGGAAGGAATATTAGAAGAGTTCACTTCTGAAGGTCCGAATTTATTTTTATCAGTTCATGTCAGATGAATTTTACTCCCTCCCAGTGAAAGCATAGACAAAGTGGGCCCTGGCCCAGGGCCCCAGTCGTTTAGGGGGCCCCCTAATAGAGCAAGTTCTGTTCTTCAGATAATCTTGCCCTGATGACCTTGAAAAGTTCTTGCTTTAAATACTGTTTTCCTTTAATTTATTTTTGATGTGGGTGATGTATGGGATTCTATTACAGACATTTTGCAGAGAAATGTTTGATTTTCAACACCATGCAACATCCATAAAAACGTGTCTTTTAAATCAAAACAGGACTTCACATGTGAGAAATGGGAGGGGGAACAAAGATTATTTGCAATAATATTAGTGAGCTGCTGTGGTATTATAATATTGAAAATGCACATAACTATCCCTGAATATTAGATGTAGACACATTTAGAATTTGGACCAGTGTACCTGTGCACTGTCAGTGACCTGGTCAAAGAGGGCATGAAAGAGCCTCAATCTGATCATAAATACAAAGATGTTCCGAACAGGGGCCCCCAAAATAAGTTTTGCCCCGGGCCCCAGAAATACTTAAGATGTCCCTGAGTGAAAGGAGACAACACTCGCATTTATGGCTCATAAACGTGCGAAAAGCCCCTAGAGATAGCTATTTTTCAGAATAGGTTCCATCTAGGTTACCATTGTGGAGGCTCATAATTTACAGTGGCAAAAACTAGATATCCAGATTAATTTATTACAATATCTTGCTTCTTATGTTATTTCAGCTGATGCCAAGTTAGATTTATTAAGCTACAGGGTGAATGAAATCCCAAGGATTTCAACTAAGATCGCTTCAAACTATTGCTAATCTAAGAAAGAAATTCTAGGGATTTTCACTGAGATCACTTCAAAATCAATACACTCCCCAGTAACAGACAAAGTATGCTCCTTAATATGCTACACATACTAGTGGACTGGTGGATGAACGGAAAAAGTTTGCCACTGCTGCTTACTTAATGTCTTTTGATAGAATGGCCACTGTAAGGAAAATCATGTATGGCACACCCAGTCAAGTGGTAGAGGTCAGCAATGGCACTTAGATCATTCAGGAAGGGTATCTAATGCTATAGATTTAAAACTAACATTGACCATACTCTAACGAACAAGTCGCAAAGAGATCCTGTTTATGCAAAGAAGGTTCTGAAAGTCTGGCTTACTTACCTGCATTATAAAGAAAACATGAAATGATTTGATGGAATCAGAAACATTCCTTTTATGTGCAGATCTGACATATCCTACACTCATTAGCAAATACTATTTCAATTTTAGCTTAAGCTTTTTAGCACAGTATTTTGAAAATCATGATGTGCCCCAGGAATCTAATTATCCAAGCCTTACACTTCAGACTATTAATAAGGGGAAAAACAGCAAATGCACCAAGTCACCATTCATCAGAGTCCAAATGGAGTAATCGGGAATGTGCCTTCAATCCCAGTACCCCCAGTGCCCAGTGTCAAGGGCAATAAAGAAGATAATAAAGCAGAGTCAATTTCTGTAGATCTTAAGAACACAACCACAGTATTTTGAAAAGAAATCACCACTCCTCCATCCTATGGGGACTTTGTAAAGCCCACTTACATCATCTTGAGTTTTAATCACTGTGGTCCTATTTCAATATTAAATCCAAATACTCAACTTTATCACTGAATTGTCAGATGTGACAATCCCACTTGATTTCCCTCAAGCTGATGAATGGCTAGAGAAATATATCAAAAACATCTGTATACCAAACCTTGTTGGGAGATGTAGATTAGGTACAAATGCAGAGCTCCTTTGGCAAGTATTATGCCAATACTAGCAACAGAATTTAATATTAGGTCAAAACCTTACTTTTAAATATTAATAAGCCACCCCTATGCAGGCTGTACTGTCTATAAGACAGGATCTATGGTATTTGAAAAGTATGGCATGTAGAAGTTTAATGTTAAACATGTCCCTACAGGGAAAAGGTCCCAAAAGCTATATTCACCACAGCAAGCCTGGCTGTTCCATAAGAAAACCATAGAATGTAATATTAAATGTATTAGCTTTCAGTTGCAGCCCTCTGAGTGCTCAAGCTTGAATCAGGTTTGAAAACTGCTCTCACCTCTCATAGCAGAAGACAAAGGCCTGGGTGTGGGGAGGAGTTTCTGCTCCTCTGGCAGGATCACCATTTGAGCAGTGCCCAGGAACGTAATTAACTTCCATGAGGCCTACCCAGTTACCGATGTCAGATGACACCTGAACATACCCCTTCTTTGTTCTCCCAGTCAGCAGGCTCCAATCACAGTGGGAGGGAGCTGCTCCCAGAACTGATTTGAGGTGACCACAGAGGAGGGGTTGCTCATTTTCCTCTGGGGTGAACACACAGGATCTCCACAAGAGGAGAAGGGTTTTACCATCTTGAATTTATTTAGTGGGAGGGACTGTGGGACGGCTTGCTGTAGGTCACCCAGGAAATGCTGCAAAAGTGGGTAAATGTAGGATGCTGGCTCTCTATATAATGTACTAAAACGAAGTACACTATGCAGAGAGTCCAGTGAGTCAATTATTGGTTTACAGAGGCAAAAGTAGATAATACTAACGCTCTATTTGTGATAGAGGGGGCGAGCAGTTAGGCTTATCAGAGGGTAGTGCTAATCCTTTGTTGTACTCACAGAGGCAATTAATGAGACACACACTCAATAATAAATCCGAGACCAATTTATAAAAATAGCATCAATTTTTATATAATTTTTAAGACCAAGAACTTCAATTTACTGTAAGTACTTTCAAAGTTGCAATTTTTAAGAGGTTTGGAAAATATATCACTTTTGTGCACAATTACGCACCATTGAAGTCAATGGGGAATATCAGAATAATGCATATAAATTCAGGCAAGGCTTTCACAAAGTTCACCTTCTTGTTTTAGTCCAATAGCAGGACCAAGTCCAAACTTCCAGCAGCAGCATATCAAGAGTGTCCCAGGGTGTTGCGGGTGATGGTAGCTGGTGCACTGCAAGGAAGGGGGCCACCTAATAGACACTGCACAGGAGGACTTAAAGGTAAGTCTGGTGGGTCCCACTCAAGGGAGGAGGTTGCAAGAGTGTCATGACCATGGAAGCATGGAAGCACAGCTGGATCATCGTTACTGGAGCTGGTCAGGCCGGGTGCAGAGCAGTTAGGTCAGCTGTGCGCAATGCATTGAGAGGTCCTCGTGGTAAGGAGCAGGCAACTTGGAGAGAATGTACCTCTTTGGTGCGGATGCTAGTTGGGAGTCGTCACAGAGCAGCAGATTGACAACCGGACATAGAGGGATCAGTGCCTGCGGTGTGCAGGGGAGTAATACACTTCACTCCAAGGGAAGTTCTTGGTGATTTCTCAAAGGCTGGAGGAGCTCTGGGGTTCTTGGAGTCTTCACAGGTTCAGGACAAGACTGCACAGTCATGATTGTTGAGTCCTTGAAGCAGCAGGCAGGGCTTGGAGCCAATTTTCTCTGCATCAGGGCTTTAGTTCTCGGGCAGCAGCTCTATTTGTCTGTGTCTTCTTCTTGTCCATTGAATCTAATGTTCAAGGTCCAGGGATGCCACCTAAATACTAAATTTAGGGGTGTTAAAGGAGGAGACTGGTAGTAGCCAATGGTTGTCTATACCTTATAAGTGACCACTTCCTGCGGGAAAGGGCACTACCCTAGCCCTGATAGGTTGTTTACCCACCATCCCAAGATGGTGGATTTTCAGAAGAGGGGTTCACATTGCCTGCCACACCTTAGGGGTGGTGCTGGCTGAATGTAGATACTCCTCATCTAAAATGTTCCCGCCTGTCCTCTCACTAAATGTGGAGCAGGACAGGGGGGATGGCATCCCCACAATCTGAGGAAGCCTGGGCTGAACTTTAAAAGTTGCATCGCATTTGAAGCTTCCCACTCTGGAAGACCATTACGGTCTGGAGGAGGTGTGAAGCACCTCTGCCTAGAGCAGGCTTTTTTTCTGGCCTCTGAGAGCACAGGCTCTCACCCCATGATGTCAAAGTGTACTCCTCTTTCCTAACAACCTGAGAAACCTGTGACTTAGAAATGTTTTTGCTCCAAAGACCTACAGAACACTAGGACCAACTAGCCAAGCCAATCTGAAGAAGGTGCTTTGCCACTGGACTGAATATTCAGGTTTCCCCCGCTCAGAGCTTTTAGAAGCAACAAATCTGATTCAGTTGGACCTCATGGAGAAGATATCTTGCCTCGTTGAGCCTTCTTCAGGTACATCCTGTAGCCTTGCCCCGCTGGAGGAATCTGTGCTCTAAAAAAAATAGCTCAGTGTGAACATAAAAAGCTTCACTGGGTGAAAGTGCCAAAAGTTAGTGGCTGGTGAGGGACCTTCTTTGGGTAAGAAATTCAAATTCCTCCCAATCGGGGTTTTACCCCAAAAGTAAATGGCTTCATGAGGACCTCATCCAACAGCTATCTGACCTTATGGAGCCCTCCTCAACCACAGCCGGCTGCCCTGCCCCGCTGATGGTTTTTGACTTTCATTTCAGAGACTGAGTTTGGAGGTAAAACTTTCGAATGGGTTTCTAAAGCTGACCTGCACTCCATCGCGTTAGGACTCTAATACAAGGGGTCTACTTCCATAATTGAGTTTCCTGATAAATTATAGCATTTCTTATTGATCAGAAGGCCTTTGGGATACACCAGTCTTTAGTTTGTGGTGCTGTTTAACAATCAAAATGCCAGTACATCCAGTCTGAAAAAATGGAGGGTCCATACAAAAACATCACTTTCCAACATTAGCACTCACGCAAAACAATGCATCATGTTTGAAATGTTTTCCTGAGATCTTTTCTGATTAACAAACAAATAATGTTTGCAAGTGTCCTGAACATTTTGCATTAGAAACTATTTTGTTGCACTTTTCACAGCCATGTTTTCCTGAGTTTGACCAAACTAGACCTGACTCCATCTTGAAATTTGACATGGCTGTGTTTCTTTGCTCTCCACACAAAGCAGAATGTGCACTGTTAAAATACTTTGTTATGATGTTGTTGTTGGTGAGCATAGTAAATCAGGTTATTGGTTAATGGGGGTGGAAGCCCCGCCCTGGCAATAAACACAATCCCTGTCAGGGTGAACCACAAACGTCACTAAATTAACCTGGGGATATCCCTCTGGTAGCCTGGCACAAAAGCAGTCGGGATTCACTTAGAGGCAAAGTGTAAAGTATTTATGCAGCATACAAACAGTAATAAAGTGAAAACAGAACATAAAAAAATGTCAAACCAATTGAGAAAAATCACAAGTTCAAGCTGACCGTAATGGAACGTAGGCCAGATACAGGGACCAGGATATTCTTGCTAAAAAAAGTTACCTTCTCAAATTCCAGCGCAAAGAGTGAGTCCAGATTGTTGTGGAGGAGGCCACGACGAGAGCGTCGTGGATGGTCATCGCTGTAATGTGAACAGTAGGCTGGGCATCGCAGATGGTCGTTATTGTAGCGTGAAGATCCAGTCAGACGTCACAGACAGTCGATGATGGAGCTTTGCATTGGTGGTCACAGCTGACTTTTATTGATTTACCTCGAAGTGGAGATCTCATGTTGATCGACGTTGCTGAGGGTACTAGTAGAGCAAAGAGGCTGGTTCACAGAGGTTTGCATTGGCAGTCATCATGGGTGGCAGAGACTCAGCGGGAACAGGCCTGTTCGCAGTTGTTCAGAGCCCACAACTTCATATTTTCACTTTTCTTCAAAGGATGAGCTCACCTGATGCCAGCCAAGAATCCACGACCTGGGGAGGCACCTGTTGGGGATCAGGAACACACTCCAGCAGAGGCCATCAGGGCTCAGGCAGGTCCAGTTGAAGGTCCAGGCAGGTCAAGTGCAGCAGGTCAGTTGGGAAGTTGCAGGGAGGCTTCTGAAGCCTGCTGCACCCTGTAGCTCAAACAGGAGGTCAGCCAACTGACCTGTGAAATCATTCAGGTTAGCATGAGATTAAGGGACCAGTTTTCCTTTCCAGAGAGCAGGGCAGTCCTCAAGCAGCAGGGCAGGCCTCTGGGAGTCAAGGCAGTCCTCTAGCAATAGGTTAATACTCTGGTAGCAGCAAGGCAATTCTCTGGAGAGCAAGGCAGTCCTACCTCTGTAATGTCCACAGGTCCAGTAGTGTTTTGAAGATTGACTCTGGAGGTCCAGTGTTTATACATGGCACCAGTCTTTGAAGTGGGGGTCCCTCTACTAGCCCCCTTCTGGTTCTGGAAAGGGCTTCCCTTCCCCTGTCAAGGCTCCAAGGAATGTGGACTGACAAAAGATTAGTGGCAGGTTCCTTTGTAGTTGCCGGAGGCAAGCCCTTCGAAGTGTAAGTGGGAAAAGGCACAGCTCCACCCCAGCTCATCATATCCTGCCCACAACTAGTCTCCTTTGTGTCAATGTCTGGGAGTAATACACAAACCCCAACAGTAGGGCCATTCACAGTCATGTGGCCCAGGACACTGGTAGAAGGTACAAATGGTTAGGACAAGAAAATGCCAACTTTCTAAGAGAGGCATTTTTAGAATTATGACTTAAAACCCTGCAATTCATTTGAGTGTAAACCATATTTGTATCTTCCCAATTCAATGTTATCGCTTGTTAAATGTAAGTAGGTAACCCAGTGTTAGTCAATTGGAGGGATAGGTCTCGCAACAGTGAAAAACAACTTTAGGAGTTTTTCACTGCCAGGACATGTGAAACTTAAACACATATGTCCAACTTTTTAAATGCAATGAACCCTGCCTTTAGGGCCTACCTTGGGGGTGACTTATTTGTAATAAAAAATGAAGGTAAGGTGTAGGCCTGATAAAAGGAAAAGGTTTATTTTGCCAGGTTGAAACAGCAGGCTGCAGTGGCAGGCCTGAGATGTTTCAAAAGGCTACTTTAGTGGGTGGCAAAAGGAGTGCTGCTGGCCCACTAATAGCATTTAATGTGCTGGCCCTAGGAATCACAGGTACTACAATTCACTAGAGACTTAGATTAAATGTGACAATTATGTGTAAGCTTATTTTACTACAGAGTCCTAATGTCAGCAAAGACAGTTCAGCAATAGAAGGCATGCATCTGGGGGAAACCCTGCAAAAAAGGGCCAGGTACAACAGTGACCTTTAGAAGAAGAGTTCCTTCCAGAATGTACCTGTTAAAGGTGCTTCCTTCCTTATTCAGTGAGTCTATTCATTTTATAAGTTAGTCATTGTTTTGTTTGTAACTAGATTTGTACTATCACATTTGATTACATTAGGTCAAGAGGGGACTAATTATTATTTATTTTTTAATTAATTTTGAGGAAGGTGTTGAGCTGATGTTATGTATTGCTGCATTCTGTTCTGAATTGTGATTCACTGAGCCTATGTAGTATTGTGCTCACCTTATGATGACTCTTTTTGTTGTATCTTTCCCTATAAAAGAACGCTAATTTTGGAGAAGAGCAAGATTTGCTTTGTGATTTGCCTTGCCTGTCTCAGAGAGCTTTCTCTCATTCATGGGGAGAAATACTCTTGATTTATTGAGAAGACTCTATGTCAGACCTCATGCTGCATTACTCATCTCTGAAAACTAATTGAGCTTTATGCTAATGCCCTATTTGAGCTGCAATTTATCTTTTGTAATGATTCTGAATTTTGAATAAATCATTATTTCTAACTTTTACTTGACTTGAGATGGCTTATTTCACTGACTATGCTACTTGCTTTTTAGACAATTTTGATCTTGTTAGGTGCACATTACCTCATATGTGCTTGAGGCTAACAACGCCCCCAATTCTGCAAGATGGTTTATCTTATATCTTATTGGATATTCAAAGATAGCGTGAACACATGACTCAGACCTGGACTATGATGCTGATTGAAAAAGCAATATACACTGGCAGAGCAATGACCAACTAATTCCCCATCAATCGAAAGAAAAAGAGAAAGTCCTTTATCACCCCATCCACACACTGCGAAAGCACAAATCCCTTTCTATGAAATGCACTAACCTCAACCAATATCACATTGTAACACTGGAAACATTCTCTAACAGACAGTGAAAACACCAATAACCAACAGACAAGACACATGACAATTCCTCCAATTTGATTGATGGTGTTCCTGATACTGCACAAAATCTCACCCACATAGAGAAGATTCTTGGATTTTATAACCAATATGGTTAATTTTACACAAATATGAACATAACATAACATTACATAACATAACATTACATAACATAACATCACATAACATAACACAACATAACATAACATAACATAACATTATAACATAAATTCAAACTTGCCTGCCAGTTACACTTCTTATGTTGCAAGAAAGGACAACTGAGAAACAGAGGCATAATAGACAGTTGGCTGATGCTTGCTTCAGAAACACAAAAGCTGCAAGAAGCTTACTTTCCTCAAGAGCCCAGCTGAGAAAATCCTACTGAACATGCAATGGGCCATGCTGATGGCTTCTTCTAGAGTGAGTCCTGAAACCTAAGAGGTGTTCCGAAGCTCCTCGGATCTTTATATATGTGTCAGAGCATACTCCTCCTGCCTTACCCTAAAAGCTGGGACAATTTTTTCAAAACTATTTGCCTGGAGAACTGCCAGAAGAAAGTGACAAACATGCCACATCAGTCTGACAAAAGTGCATTACCGCTGGGCCAAAAATTGAGGTTGCTTCCACTTGGAGCTTTTCTCCAGTAGTAAATCTGTTTCAGCGGGACATCGGGCGAATGTTTCCAGCCTTGTGAAGCTCTGTTTGGCTACAGCTTGCAGCTGTGTCCCCATGGAGGAATATGAGTTCCCAAAAGTGACTAAGTCAGACGGTAGAAATCTTCACCAAGTGAAGGTGCCAAAAGTATCCTGGGGCAAAGGCCCTTCTTTGGGTGCAAATGTAGCATTTCCCCTGCTCTGAGCTTCCCACCAAACATCAATGGCTTCACCAAGACTTCATCTGATGGCTATCCAGCCTCGTGGAGTCCATCTCAGACGTAGCCTGCTGCTTTGCCCCAGTGAGGATTTTTTACTTCTATTTCAGAGACTAAGGGCCAGATTTACCAAATTCTCACACAACACAGTGCAGCAGCCAAAAATGCTGCACTGTGTTGCAAGAGAAGGCGAGAGAAGCAGAGCACCATATCTACAAAGATATGGCACTTTCCGCCCCTCTCCATTGCTCCGCCGCAGAATTTTGCTGCCAAGTGCCAGGCACACAGCTTTGCGCAATAGTGCAAGGGTGTTTGACTGAATCTAGCATAGGTTTTGTACTGGAAGGGTATCCTCCCAGTACAAAATACTATGCTTAGACTACATTTAAAACTTTTCTGGCATTGTATGTGTGCTGTACAGTGCAGCACCCATGCAAAGTCGGATAAAAATGAGAAATGAAAAACTTTTATCTTTTAACACTTGATTTCAAATGGCGTTATTTTTATGCAAAACCTTGTCTCAAATTTTTGGTACATGGGTTTTGCATTAAAAACCATGGGACGTTGCATGGGAATGCCAATGTACCACCCATGGAACGCCCACTTGGTGCTAAGTAATGAAAACCAAGGATAAGCTAACAAGTTTTGCCCTGAAAAACAAGTTTAAAAAAAAATATTTTGAGCTGGTTGTAAAAAGTCATATTTTTGGTTCCAATTATTGGATTTCAGTCATTTTGGTGTCATTTCGTTCAATAAAACATTCTATTTTTTCAGAATCCAAGTTTCTATATCTAAGCTTGTCTCCTCTGTGCCATAGATACCAGGGGTTGAGCTCAGGTATAATTTACTGAAACCTTTATTAGACCTAACAAGAATAGTAACAATATTACTTGCAGTCGATTACTATTCACCCCAACTAATTATCTACTTTTTCACATTGGTGGCAGAGGTGGGATTCCAACTCATGCCTCCAAATAGATTGCATGGCTGGGTGAAGGTCAATGTTGAAAATTAAGATGGACTTTACAATTTGGGTATGTCAGAGCACATCTTGAGTAATTGTTCTTCAGAGTTACACAAGCATCTAGTGGACTCCGAGCTGACTGACCCCAGAGTGCATGGAAGGTCAGCTGATGGTTGGGCACACATTAGGGTGCTGAAAATATCCAAGGGGGTGACCCTAAGAAAGGGGCTCCAGGCCTACACAAAGGAAAAGAGGGGAGCAATAAGCCTCAAAAAGAAAACTTCTTAGGGTCCCAAATGTCTGACTAAACTAAAAGTCCTATCTCACTCCTGACAAGCATGAAAGTGGGAACCCAGAGGGAAAGAAACCCTTTGAGAACAGTAAGTGCTTTGACTGGGAAATAACCTTTACATCGTGGTCATTAGACCGCGATACCTTTACAACGCGGTCGTTACAACGACCACGTTGTTAGAACGCGATGCCATTACTACGCAAGTCATTACATCGACTTGCAGTAGATGGCTCTCTAACATAAGGAATAGTATAATTTACTATTCCAACACCTTCCCTACTGCTGCGTAGGCTGGAGTTGGAATAGTAAATTATACTATTCCTAATGTTAGAGCGCCATCTACTGCAAGTCGATGTAATGACTTGCGTTGTAATGGCATCGCGTTCTAACAACGCGGTCGTTGTAACGACCGCGTTGTTAAGGAACGCAATGTGATTGCATCCGTTGTAGCATGCTATATTCCTTTGACTGCCAGCAGCCAGGGCATAGAATGGGGGATGCCTCTTGCCCAAAACTGAAAGCTAACACTGATGGGCACTCCACAGGCATGACTAGTATAGCTGTGGGAGAGGACTAATGATATGAGGCCTTTATGGCCTTTAATAGGGAGGTGAACCGAGATGGCAAGCTGGCAATCCCTGAGGGTGGTAGGTATTACTGTCACAAGATCACAGTGAATGGGCACTCTGTCACTGCTCAGAGGGATACAGGTGCCAGCCACACCTTGGTGTTGGAAAGGCTGGTATCCCCAGATAAGTATATGCCAGGAGAGGTTTGCAGGTTCGAGAATGCCAGTGGGAGAGAGTCTGTCCACCATGTGGCCTTGGTATTCTTAGAATGGGTTTTGCCCAGATGAGGGTAGTTGTCAATACTGACCTACTTGTAGACTGCATCTTTGGCAGTGAGCTCCCACAGGTGAATAAAGAGCCCAGGGCACCCCGAAAACCCAGATTTCCGGGGGTACTGTGCCTAAGTGAAAGGTGCAGAGGCCCTGGAGAAGAGTAAGGGGTAGGAGGAGGAGGTGTCCATGCATAGTGGGAGAACCAGAGAGCCTTGGTTACCTGCTCTGATAGGAGAGGACACCTAGACTGGCACTGGTGAGGTCACTGATAACCTGGAACTTCTGTCTGCACTATCCCATAGACAGGAGCGAGAGGACCTTGGCCAGACAGAATCCCCCAACACACCATCAGAGTGTGTCACCCTTTAGGGGGAATTTGTGTCGACCTTAAAAGTCCTGGATTGCCAGGCACCTGCTTATTCTCATGGTACAGACCCTTGCATTTGTCACCCCGAGTGGGACGGGTATGCCCAGACGTGGGTCCTGTGCTCTCCATGCCACTCGAATCAAGCTATCCTTGCTGAAGAGGGGTGAAACCCCGAAACCGGTCCTAGGATGCTTGTTTCCAGTCCAGGGAGGACCTGGCCTGGCAGTTCGGGCTGGACTGTTCCCATTGGGCACAGGGTCAAGACTGATTTGCATATGGCTATGTTCAAACTGGAATGGCATGGTGAGCAAAAAAACGATGGATTTAGGCCCAGATCTCTGTACTTGGGTGAGTGTATGACATTGTTCTGCAATCTGTCCATCAATTGTTGTTTTTGCATTTGTCACCCCCGAGTGGGACGGGTATGCCCAGACGTGGGTCCCGTGCTCTCCATGCCACTGGAATCAAGCTATCCTGGCTGAAGAGGGGTGAAACTCCGAAACCGGTCCTAGGATGCTTGTTTCCAGTCCAGGGAGGACCTGGCCTGGCAGTTTGGGCTGGACTGTTCCCATTGGGCACAGGGTCAAGACTGATTTGCATATGGCTGGGTTCAAACTGGAATGGCATGGTGAGCAAAAAACGATGGATTTAGGCCCAGATCTCTGTACTGGGCTGAGTGTATGACATTGTTCTGCATTCTGTCCATCAATTGTTGTTTTTGCATTTGTCACCCCGAGTGGGACGGGTATGACCAGACGTGGGTCCCGTGCTCTCCATGCCGCTGGAATCAAGCTATCCGGGCTGAAGAGGGGTGAAACCCCGAAACCGGTCCTAGGATGCTTGTTTCCAGTCCAGGGAGGACCTGGCCTGGCAGTTCGGGCTGGACTGTTCCCATTGGGCACAGGGTCAAGACTGATTTGCATATGGCTGGGTTCAAACTGGAATGGCATGGTGATCAAAAAAATGATGGATTTCGGCCCAGATCTCTGTACTGGGGTGAATGTATGACATTGTCCTGCATTCTGTCCATCAATTGTTGTTTTTGCATTTGTCACCCTGAGTGGGACGGGTATGCCCAGACGTGGGTCCCGTGCTCTCCATCCCACTGGAATCAAGCTATCCTGGCTGAAGAGGGGTGAAACCCCCAAACCGGTCCTAGGATGCTTGTTTCCAGTCCAGGGAGGACCTGGCCTGGCAGTTCGGGCTGGACTGTTCCCATTGGGCACAGGGTCAAGACTGATTTGCATACGGCTGGGTTCAAAGTGGAATGGCATGGTGAGCAAAAAAACAATGGATTTAGGCCCAGATCTCTGAACTGGGGTGAGTGTATGACATTGTTCTGCATTCTGTCCATCAATTGTTGTTTTTGCACAGACCCTGATAGAACAGAAGTGAGAGTTAAAGGATTAAAGGAGGGTGTCTGCAACCTGAGACTGTAGCCCCCGACTCAGGAAAAACCTAAGATACCAAAGGGATCTTAGGAGCAAGTGGGTGACTCCTTACAAGTCCCAAGGCTGAAGGTGCGGCCCACTCCAGGTACGAGATTGGATCTTCAATCTGTCAGTGGATGACTGAGGGCCTGGTTCTTGACACTGACAGCTGTCAGTGGTTTCTCCTGGTTACTTTCCTTAGGAACAGCACTGACCCTCACTTGGAGTCAGAAGCTTGACCTGGGAGGCAAGATGGACCACATCACCTTGTTGACCATGGTGGTGCTGTTCACCTGCTGGGTCGTCTCTTTAGGTAGGCTACAGGTAGCGCCATCACAACTGTGGTCTACAGATGAGAATGGATTTCCATGGACCAGGTGAGTGGCTGAGGTTGACAGAGTAGTAGTACAGTCAAATGCAGACTTTGATGGTAGGCCTAAAACTGTTAGGTAGTACAATTTCCCATAGCACATGACAGGATGATGTGAGGCTGGAACTGAGCCCATCGATGCAGAACACTATTCTACATCTTCCCCGCAGAAAATCAAGAAGAACTGCCAAGGGAATGGATGTTGCTCCTTGCCTTCCCCCTGTATAGGAAAATGCCAGTTTTTTGTGTGGTCACCACTATTTTTGCTTGATTGTTTTTTGGACTTTGCGCTCTAGGAAACTGCTGTCTAATGTCCAATGAATGTGCTCTGACCCCAAAAAACATGTTAAGTTGGTGTACACCTGATTGGCATACTTTACTTACCAATACGCCTCTAGTATGTGTTATACAATTGTACCCAGGGCCTGCAAGTTAAATGTCAGTAGTAGACTGTAGCATATATTGTGCTGCCAAGTTAAAGGCATGTCACCAGTCCTACACCTTCAGCCTGGGTAGGTACCTGACAAAATAAGCAATTTTCTAGGCCTAACCCCTCTTTTTTAATACTTGTATGTCACCGCTAAGGTAGGACCGAAATACTCATAGGGCAGGGTGCATGTCCTCACAATGAAAAACTTACAAAGTAATTTTTGAACTGTGGCAAAGCTGACTCTCCCATAGGAAAGCAATGGGTTACATTATAACTAGGCTGTCTGGTTTTAGGTTTAAACATATAATAACTGATAAAAACCCCACCGAGAGGGAAATAACCCTCACCAGTGTAAATATATAAGCACTGAAAAAACACCCGCACAACCACAAACTTAATGTCATTCAAAGAAAGGAAAAGGAGAGTGAGAGAGTCATTTTTTTTCTTCCTGAAGGGCCCAATACAATGTAACTTTGTTATACAAGGTAGCAGCAAGAAAGACTGTGCTAACATTGTTCTGCTTGAGTTTTGTTGTTTAGGGATGTCAATAAAATATTGTTTCTTCTTCCTTTTGATTTTTTCAGTTTTGTGGTCTTTGGTCTAAAGTTGCAGGGTTTAGAAGCATGTTTTAGGTCTTGTTTTATTATTTTATAAACTGTATAGAATCAGGAATCATCGAAATCATATTTGATATTTTGTATGTGTTTGATTCTTTCCCTGATAGGTAAAATGGCTGGTTTCATAAGAATCTTTCCCAATATGTGCCATCACATTTACCCACAGAGAATGGGTAAAAACCCTTGATACATCCACCCCCAGTTTCTAGTGAGTCAGTATTGATAGTAGGTGAATTGCCAACACCTTAGGCTTTAAACATTCAATGCAAGGTATAGTGACAAGTATATGTGAAAAGAGTGCTATCACCAAGCATCTGGGATAGTGGTGAAAACATGACACCAGATTTTTGGAAAACATGGAACGCAGTGTCACTTGAAATGCTGCTGCAAAAAGGTTCTTTCCAAGTTCAACAAAGATTGGAGTGATATTGTTTGTATTTGCAGTGATTCAGCTACGTATATGAAAAAGTTGTTTGATGACCTGTCAAAACTGATACCTGAGCTGAAGTGCTTCCCTGTAAGAGATCCTTGCCACTTGTTAGATGGTATGCTGAAAGCATCCTTACAATCTTCAGAGTTAATGAAGAATGCTTTTGACTTTTTAGTCCATTTTGATGCACTGTTTTGATATGCGTGGGAACTAAAACGCAAATATTTCTCATTTTGTGCTTTGTGTGGCATCAAAGAAAGAGTCATCCCAACTGTGTCACTTACACTTAGCTGATGGTTCTCAGTCCAAGGGAAGGGGCTGTGAATGCTATATTATCCATGTGGCAACTGTTTAAAGACTTTTTGATGAGTAATGATGCCAAAGGCAAGAAATGTGAGGATCTTTGGTCACATATTGATAGAGATGTTAAAAGAAAACAAAACTATTCCACATTCTTAGATTTTTACAGGAAAACATAACTGCTGTAGTGGACATAATAACAAAATTAGAGTCTGAAAACACTCTTGTCTGCCAGGTGTTCAGCATACTTGATGTAGATGTGAAATATCTCCTTGAGAGTAGGCTGGACGACACCTTTAGTGAATTTGGCACTGCAACAGGTTCCATGTTAGTATGAGAAATGGCTTGCAATGATGCATAGAAATGTCCCTTCACCAACCATGGCATTTGAAGTCAATGAAACCTCACTGTGGTACTCTGTACAAGTTCTAGATCCCTTCCGTAAAGGGAATCTTCTCCGTAGTTTCAAACGTGCTGCTTCATTTTTGACCGCTTCAATAACTCTGAAGGCATAAGCGCCCAGTTTAACGCAAATGTTGCCGAACCTGCCCAGAGAATCGCAATCTTCAAGTGCACCAGTATTGGCATAGACATCTATGTCAGTGGCCAGAGTTAGCAAATTGTGTACTGGCTGTTTTGGCATTGCATGTCTCAAGTGACAATGTTGAGAGGGCCTTTTCACAGAATTTTTTTACATGGGAAGGAAAGAGCGAGCGCACCTGACCAAAGACTCACTGAAGAAGTATTGTATGGTGTACTACAATAAGTTCGATTTGCAAAAATGTATTTGGACCTTGTATACAATGTACATACACTGTCTATATACCATGCACTATCAGTGCAGAAAGCAAGCAATAATAAGAGCAAAACGTTCCATAAGCACTGGAAAAACACTGTTTCTGTTGTTTTTAATGGCGGAAAAATGTGTAACCACTGATAACCACTGTTTTTTTAAGGTATTGAAAACACTTGAAAACACTGAAAAAACCCCACCAGAATTTACCAAAAATAGAAACTGAAAACAGGAAAGCCTAATTATAACACTTTATAATGCTTAACTTCAGGTTGGGCGTAGCTAAAAAAATAATTCAAGGACTCATTTTAATGGTAATTTAAAATCCAAGTTAATGGTCAAGTTGGATTTTATATTACTATTTTGAAAATCACACTTTTAAACCGTTGTCATTTTCCTGCTTGAGCCAAATGTGCTTTTCTGCCAATGTGCATTGTCATCCAGGAGCTAAATGGCTACTTGATTAGGTGTGAAATGTCTCCCAGAACTCAGACAAAGGGAGAGCAGTTGGCCTTCTCCTGACAGGATGGCCATATAGACTGTGCCCAGGAACTTAATTAACTTCAAAGGATGCCTGCACTATCACAGGCAGGAGGTGTAGCTCACACCTGGCCCAGCCCACTCTATTGTGCTGCTAGCCAGCCAGGCACCAATCCATGTGGGAGTGGAGCTGCCACCATAACCAGTTGTAGTGACCACAAGGAATGCTTTGCCCATTATCAATGCTACACCTGTGGATGGGCACAGGGAGCTCTGCACAGGGGAAGAAAACTTCTGCCTTGGTGGTTGTAGGTAGAGAGATGCACTGTGGGATTGTTTACAGTAAAACACACAGCAAGTTCTACAAAGGGGTCTTTTACCCCACTTATTAGACAGTGGCTAGGAGTTTTCCTCACCCACAGACTAGCCCTGGGCATAAATGTGTCAACCCCCCCGTACCCACTTCAGAACAACTGTTGGCCTCTGGAAGGCAGAAAAGGAACTGCACTTGCTGTTGTGACCTGCAAGGAGAACCCTAAGGGCTGAATCTGTGTCCACTTATACCCAGGATCAAGAAGTGGAATCCTAGGGTCAGTTGGCTTCAGGGACTCAAAAGCTGTAAAACTTCCAACTGGGATGAATTTGTTCTCTACGTGGACCCATACTCCATGGCGGTCCATCTTTACTCGTCCTAAGGTACTGATCAAGTGCAATCAGATGGCTGTGCTTGGTGCATAATGCCTTTTGTCACTATTTTTATCTAAAATTTTAAAAATTCATATCTCTGGAAACGTTTCCTGATTTAAAAGGTGAAAGATGAAAATAATCTAGAGACCTAATCAGTGTCCTTACATTTTTTGTAACAAATGATATTCAGCGATCAGGGCTTCTAGTTGTTAAAGAAATGTGGTAGACATATATAATGATTTAGAAGCAAAATCTGTCATATGTCTTTAAGACTGTTTCACACCCTTTGCCTCCACTTTTATCCTGGTGCAAAACTGTGTATATAATACATGGGATTCTGTAATCCCTGTATAAATGTACTTATTTCTTTATAATTGGCGACTAGTGATGCACTGAGTCATGGATTATAAAGAAAAGACATCAGAACTCGATTATTATAAGTTATTACAGTTGAGTTCTGACATGGAAATACCTGCTGCCAGAACCAGCAGCCCAGGTGAAAGACAGGTCAGGTCATGGAGCATAATTGAAGCCGCTGTGTAAAGCATCAAGCAGAGAGAATATGTTTATTTTTTGCACTCCTTAGATGGATAAAAGCTATAATCTTTCTGCATGTTTCTACACATTCTGCGCTACTGCAGTTTTTTTTAAAAACAAACTGGCTTGTAGTAAAGTTTCCAATATCTGTTTGCAACAAATATCGAATACGTTTTTGCTGTGGTTAATTTTGCACTAGAGGATTTATTTTTATTCTTCATGTTTGGAAACATATTCGCTCTTTCATATGAAAGAGCCATGCACCAAGGTTTTAAGTGGTTTTCACGAAAGGTGATGGTGTGACCATGTTTTACATGGGATAATGTACCCCCTGGCATCCATGGTAAGGATATTGCAAGTCACCTCGGAGTTCCATAACCTTATGAAAGAACTCAGCCTTCGGCCTCATTCCTCTATATGGCTATGGAACTCCTCGGTGACTTTCAATATCCTTATAATATATGGCAAGGGGAACTTCATCCCTTGCATAATGTCGAATGGACCAAACATTTTTTGCTCCATCCCTCATTACCTTATCTGATGGAACAAAACAAAGCAATCTTAATTAGCGCTATTACATGTCCTTGAACGTTTGTGCATATTTTTTATTTTTGTGCTGCACTATTGTATTATGTTATTGTTATGTTCGACTGTAGTTGTTGTGTTGCATTATGTTTTGATTGTTTTTTTGGGGGAGTCCTCTATTGTGCTTACTGTGTTCTTTTTTACTTTGTATTACTGTTTTCAGTAAGGCACTGTAACAACCTTAGAGATGCCAGTAAATTCTGTTACATTTCCCAGCTAAAGTAGCACATTCCTTTAATTTTAAGTGATAACAATGATTTACCACTGTCTAAGGTTGTGAAATGCCTCTGATGTAGCTTTTCAACTTTTTAGACACCAGTCAGCTCAAAACAGCAGCAGAGGCCATGTCTTAAATTAGCATTCAGAGTCCTCCAAAGGTTGTCTGGCAGAACATCATGAACAAAAATATTGAGACACAAATATTGTCTCAAAATTATCGTTTACGATAATATCATGTTCGTATGCTTTTAATGCAACCAACCAAAATATTGTGTCAAAAATATTGCGGAAGAGGATACTATTGACCAGGTAAGAATATTATTTTTTGTATACATATTGGCTTTAAAGTGATTACGTTATAACAGTTAACTAGTAAAAACAAAATATAATGTTAAATAGTTCTGATCATCTATTTAACATATATATGTGTGTATATATATATATATATATATAAATATGTATGTATATTCATATTTCCTACGCATCTGCCATGTTAACAGACAACGCGCAGTTCAAGTCTGCGGTAAGTGTGTAACTATTTTAATGAGAACGAGCAAAACATCCAATGTGTTTCAGCCATGAAGCTTTGCTCAATTAAACAAATATATTTAATTTACAATAAAAAAAGATTTACAATATACATTGGATTAAATATAATTTTAATAACTTCCAACCTAGTTTCTCTAAAAATGAAATCTATATAAATAAAATAACAATTAAACAATTCACATATTTAATAATCAGGTAACCATTTAAATGAAAATAAAAAGTAACTAAGATTAAATCATTATAATTTAATTAACATCCTTCACTATTTCCTTAGTAACCCATCAACCCTCTACTACATTATAAATATCTAATTAAAGAAAAAAATACACATTTAAAATTATGAACTATAGTTCACAAAATTGTTACAATTCTACTAACAATATTAGCAGGTAAAATTATTTTACTAACTAGTACATGTTGAATTAGTTAAAAACTATAATTATTAGTAGTATATTATGGTAAACTATATTAAATACAACAATATTCTTAAAAACAATATTATATACCAAAAGAAAAATATATTCTTACTTTACATATTCTGTTCAATGATATTTTTGTCATCACAATATCTTTAACACAATTTTTTAATTTGATATTTTGATCATTCACCCCTTCCAAGTCTGAACCTACAGGCAGACCTATCAAAACAACCCTGTTTGACAGGAAAGAACCCAAATATTAAATATTAAATAAGTCAACCGTAAGTATGTCTTGTAACCCTAAACATAGGGTGGCCAATATTTAAAAGTGGTATGTTCAAGAAGTTAGTGTAGCCATGTACCCACATTTAGCCCCCTAAAACTAAATTCACTGTACAAAGCTGTAGCAGCTCTTCTGATGAACACTACAGTTCAGATATAATAGTTCTGCTATCTTTGATTTGAGACAAGCTACCAAAATGATTCAACCTCTATTTTTGGTATTTATTAAAAATAAAATTCACAGGTGAAGTCAGATTGTTGCTAAATATTAAGAAGAGGTAATTTTTTTAAAAGTTAGACTTTATTGATCTAAACCTCCACTAGGCTAATTAGCATTAGCTCCTAACAGCGGATCCCCGTCCGTGTTTCCCCTTAATGAGGTACGAAAACTGTGTGAAACAATGGCTCAGCCCTTTAGACAGGAAGACCTGGGTGTCAGTCATGTGACTGCTTTCAGCTCAGGAAGGCAGCCCAGAGAGATCAGGAACTTCATTAACTTGAAGAGAATGAGGCCTGCCCATTCACAGTAATGTGGAAAGGTAGACCTAGTGGTTAGAAGCATTTGTTTTCTGAGCCATCTATAGCTAACTTGATACAAGCCCAGTAGGAGGGGGAACTGGCCCACAAACTAGTTAAGTGTAGTTAAGGAGGAGGCAACTGCTCATTTTCTCTAACACATCCCTGGATAGAACATTAGCAGCCTTGAAGGGCAGCAGGGTGCTGCCTTATGGTAGTGTGTAGTAAGGCAAAGAGGATGCACTTCAAAAGTGGAAAAGGGTGCCCCTGGGAACGTTTTTCTCATTGGTATTTGAGTCTCCTGGGCTCACCCTCACCCACTGGCTAGTAATGATACAAAAGTGTATCTCCCCCATAACTCATCAGAACACATATGGGAATGAGGAAGAACAGAAGAAGACTACACCTACTGTCTGTGACCTGAGTGGAGAGCCGGGTGGTTGGACCTGCTCCCACTTGCACCCAGTCCTAAGAAGTGGAATTCAAGGGTAATTTGACTGATCTCTTGTGTGACTACAGGGACCAACAGCATCTGGACTTGGATTCGACCATAAGTACTATCCCAGAGATCTTGGCAGCCTTAGTAGAGTCCAAGAGGAACTTCTCCAGAAAGCCTTAAAAGTCTTAACTTAGAAATGTTTTGACCTTCCAAGGTGTCTGATGTGTCAGAGGAAGCTTGCAGCAAAGATGCACTGGATACAGCTTCAGGGTTGCCCTGCTGGAAGATTTTGAGATCCATATAAAAGACTAAGGGGCATATTAGCAAGACCCACGTTAAAATTATCGCCGTTTTAGCGGCAGGAAACTGCCGCTAAAACGGCGATAATGGGCTTGCTAATATGCGTTATGGAATTCAATAGAAGCCCAGGTTAGATGTGCAGGACATCTAACCTGGGCTTCTATTGGAAATCTATAACGCATATTAGGAAGCCCATTATCGCCGTTTTAGCGGCAGTTTCCTGCCGCTAAAACGGCGATAATTTTAACGTGGGTCTTGCTAATATGCCCCTGAGGGCCTTATTTAGAGACTGGAGGAGTCGATAATCTATTGCAAACTTGGCAGATGTCCTGTCTGCTGTATTACATGTTTATTATAGGCAGTGACACTTGTAATACAGCAGAGGGGATATCCTCCACATTTTGAAGAAGAATGCCACTCGCAAAATTGTAACTCATGCATTAAGTCTGAAGATACAATTCATGACTGGATGAAGGCGCTAAAAATACCCGCCTGATGACAGGACTTCGGCAGACATAAAATTTGAATTTTCCCATGCAGGGCTTCTCCCACCAATGTCACTCTGACTTCAGAAGGACTTTGCCAGATACAGCCTTCAGCTTTGCCCAGCAGGAAAATTTAAATTTCTATTTTAGAGACTAAGGGGCCGATTCCGATTCGGGCAGGAAATCTCTCCGACCGAGCCAGACCCGGAGAGATTTCCGACCGAATCGGACCCTAGCAGTCCAACCGGACGAGTACGATGCGTTTGCATGTCATCGGACTCGAGTCGGTTGGACTCCCATTGAAGTCAATGGGAGCCGGTCGTACAACGCGTACGCGGGCTCCCATTGACTCAATGGGTGCGAGGCGAACAAGGGCGCACCCTACAGCGGGTACGCGTCGTAGCGGGTCGCGGCGTACATGCACAGGTAGGGGGGACCCATGGGTCCCCCCTGTGTGCGACTCGCGCGTCTACGCGTACAGGGGGGTCCGACACGGACCCCCAAAGTATGGCTCCGACTGCTCTTTCGAGCCGGACTGCGCGACTCAGTCGGACTGTTCGAGGCGTGCATCGTACTTACCCGGCCGGGGAACGTCTCCATTGCGCGGTGCGAGTCGTGTCCGTGCGAGTCGGTCGGAGCAGTCGGCTTTCGCGAACGAGTCGGTCGGTGCGGTTGGGTCTCGCGAACAAGTCGGACGGAGATTTCGCATCGTACTCGCTCGCCCGGACGCACGTACGAATCGGTCGGGAATCAGGGCTCCGAATCGGATCCGGTAAAGCCGAATCCGATTCGGAGCCCTACCGGCCGAGATCGGAATCGGCCCCTAAGAATATAACATTTTTGACTGAGATGACTCACCTGGAGCATTAAATCTCCACCCCATCACGGTCAGCCTGAATGCCTGGGTCCCGTCAACCACGAACAGTAACTTCCAATTGGTGCTTTACCTTTTTGGACTTTTTTGTCCTAAAACTTTAAAAATCCATATCTCTGATTCCCCTTATTGTATTGTAGTTGCTTAGTTGTCACTTTTCGTATTAAACGTTTCTCTATGTTTAGAAATTGGTTGTGGGATTATTTTTATTGGCACTACTAAATATTTTACACACCTTTTCTTACATTAAGCCCCTCTGCTCTGTGCTATAGTTCCCAGGGGTTAGTCCAGGTTTATTTATTGATACTTGTGTATTGAACCTAACAGAAGTTTGGATTTATGAGTTGGGAAGAACTTGCGTCCTCTCCAATTAATAACCTATTATCTTACAAGCAGCCTCTGAAAAAACGTGTATCTTTCCATGACAACATTATTTTTAGAGCTTTATGCTTGTCCCACGTCTTCACTATTGTAGCATATTCATCAACACTAGTTGCATTAATCTCCACACGTGGGAGACGTGCTCTCTTGGCATCTTCAAGTGGTGCAAGCCCCACAAAGTGCACTCTTGCTTTGCCTCCCTGGCACTCCTCCTTGCCAAACGTATCCTCACCTTGCATTGACGATCCCTGACGACTCCTTCTCTGGGTGCCTGGTATGGAGCGGTCCGTAAATGGGGTGCAGCGAAGTCGGACGCCCTATGATACAAAGAAATCCGGGGTCTTCCCAAGCAGCCCATCTCCCCTTAATGGCCATCCCTTCTTTTGCAGTTTCTATAGCACACTGGGAATGTGATGATCTCCCTCTGTAATGGTCCTGCACTTCTCCAATACCTGCTTCCACTACCCACCATTGCCCCCTCCAACTTCGCTTATTCATAACATACTGCATCACTCCTTTCTCACTAAAAGACCCTGCCCGAACAGCCACTGTATCTTTGTCTTAGATTGCTTTGACGACACAGATCGCACTGTACCCCCTCCCCCCAACATGCCCCTCTACCCCAGTTTGCACACCAAACCTTTTGTTACGCAGAACACCTGTACATACGTACGAGCGCATGTTGTATACGATATTGCACCCACTGTACTTGCTTGCTGGACTTGCATGCTATGTTTCCATCTGCATATGCCACTTTGACCCTTTATGGCAAAATGTGATTCCATCATTTTAAGCTGTCGACTGTACCTTTCTCTACATGTTTTTAGAACCCAATAAAGATTTTAAAAAACAAAACAAAATAAACACTAATTGCGTTACCTTCCAAAACTGATACTTTTATTTCTAGTCTAGGTAAATGTTCGAGGACATTCCTGTACAATTCTGAAATAGTGACAGACAGCTTTTCTCAGTAAAAAAAGGCCACCATCAATTGTCTACAAATATGTTTCAAGCATCTCCTTCCATTGTTGTTGTTGGTCCAATGGAGGAGTCTAAGGCAGGTCATGAAACTGAGCCGGAGGTTGCTGGCTTTCCTTGAAGAGTAAGATGTAGCTGTGTTGTTGCAGAAATGTTAAAATAATGAAAAAAGTCCAATGTTTATTATTTTGTGTTCGTTTTCTTAAAATAAATGCCACGCTGGTTGTGCAGAGGGTACTACAATTGTTCGGATTGTGCCCCCTCTCTGAGGTTGTAGTAACTAAATACTACTATTATCGAAGATGCTGTCTAGATAAGGAATGCAGATGATGGAATAACAATAACAAGTAGCATAACAAGTAGCATATCTAAGTACCTCAGTCATAAATAATAAAATATTTTTCCAGTAGGTGGTGATAACACCAGATTCCAATCAGCACAGCATTTCCAAATGTATACGATTATGTATGGTGTACTTTCCTCCTTTGTCCCACAGCCAATATGTTGCACTGAAGTGTATGGCAGGTGCACCAAGTTGATAAGACAACAGAGGTCTAATAGCTCAAAATGGCGGGGAACATACATACTGGCATATGATGCAGAGCCACAGCCGCCTCCAAGTACTTTACTGGAGGGCGAGTGCTATAGCTGGAGCGGTGACACGAAAAACATCGAGTGTGAGTTGCACTCCCTTTATGTTAGTGACTCCACTTGTGATCAGACCAAGACTGACAACAGGTGGCCACATCTACTACTCTTCATTCAAGGATCCGCTGTCCTGAGAATGTGGCATGGGGGACGCCATCCACACAGGCCAGATCACCCTGCCAACACCAAAGAGATGACCAGTTTACACAAGTAAGAAGGAAACTCTTTACTGAGTGCACAAGTTCAACTCAGGTACAACCACAACCAGGAACTGCCGCTCATGGAACACCACCCCAAACTCCCACATGAACATTTTGCAGCCCTTCTGACCCGTGTCCACCGCAAACCTTCAAGACAATTCTAACTACCTCTGCTGCCACACCTGTAAGAAGAATCATCAACAATTCCTTAACTTCTGGAAAATTTCCAATAGAATTCAAAAAGTCATACATACGCCCATTACTGAAAAAAACAAACTTGGACCAGCTGAACCCTGACAACTACAGACCAATTACAAATGGACCTTTCCTGGGCAAACTGATAGAAAGAGCAACATTTGCCCAGATGTCGCAATTCATTGAAGATAATGCCATACTTTCAGACTTCCAAAATGGGATTTCGTCCAGGAAGAGGCACAGAATCTGCCCTCGTTGCTGCGCTACTTCTCTTGGACCTCTTGGCGGCCTTTGACACGGTTGACCATGACACTCTTATACAAAGACTCTAAGAAGCTGGCATAGAGGGGACTGCTCTTGACTTGAACACATCCTACCTTTGCAACAGAACTAATGTCATCCATACCCCCCTTTCTCGTCCAAACCGTACTTCACAAAAGCAGGGGTCCCTCAAGGGTCTATCATCTCGCACATGCTTTTCAACATCTACATGAAGTAATTACCGGCACTGATCAATCAATGATACATCATGTGCTGTAACTATGCAGATGACACATAAACACTCCTTCAACTGGAATGCCCCAAAGACATTGGAAAGTCAGATATTTTCAGCTGTCTCAGAGCTGTGGATCAATGGAGGATGTGGAGCCATCCCAAATTGAATATGATCAATGGATGATGTGGAGCCATCTCAAATTGAATGCTTCCAAAACAGAAATACTCACGTGTGGCGATTGGAAAAATTTCGACCCGCTCGCCGTCTGGCCTGATGATCTGGGAACACCGCCTAAAGTATCAAAGGAAGTAAGAAACATCGGAATGACCATGGACTCTAAGCTATCAATGAATGCCCAAGTAGACAAACTAGCAAGATCAAGATTTGTTACTATAAAAACTCTGCAACAAATCTTCCCCCATTTGGGATTTCCACACAAAGTCCAGGCTATCATCCCTGTTGTTCTGTCCAGACTTGATAACGCCAATAACCTGTACCCTGGATCACCTTTAACGACTATGAAAAGACTAAAATGGATTCAGAACTCAGCTGCCAGACTACTCTTACATATAAATCTGTAAGACCACATCACCCCTGCCTTGAAAGCCTGCATTAGTTACCGGTCGCCAGAAGATCCACGTTCAAGCTGCTTTGTATCACCCACAAAGGGATACATGGAACAGGACCGCTCTTCATCAGGAATAAAATCACCAAACACATTCAACAAAAGAACCTCTGCTCTAGAGTGGCACCTCGCCTCAAAATCCCAAAGTACAAGAAAAAAACCATGGGTGACACATCCTTCTCTTTTCAAGCAGCCAAACTATGGAACTCTTTACCCCCCAACATAAGATCCACAGATAACCACCATATCTTCAGAACACAACTCAAGAATTGGCTCTTCCCCACATAATCACCATACACATAGCTGCCAAGGTTTCAGATTGCTTGTGTGTGACGTTTTCATAATTTCAGTGTATTTATGAGTGACATTCAACAACTATGAGTGACACTTTCTCGCGAGCAAAATCAACCAATGAAGACAGGGGAAACATATAAGTATCAGAAATTACACCCATTTGAGCAACGAGAAGCTCTAAGATCATCTTAAAACTGCTGCAAAACACCAGAAATGGAAGGGCTGTAACTTCGCAGGAGGGCCTAGTAGTGATATATGAATGCCAAATTGCTGGTTTATTGAAGTAAAAGAGCTTGTGAAGAAGTGCACCACAGTTGCAGACTACGGACCCTAACTATGGTCTCCAGGGCGTCTCTACTAAGTATGAAGAGCAAACCCTGAAATCTCAGGTGTGGAAAGAGATGTCCCTATGGGTTCCTTGCACTGACCCAGCTATCTGTCTGCTGTCACATTCTTCCAAGCTTCTTTTGTGGCACTCCTGTCCATGTTTGTGTTCTCTACAATTCAAGAACTGCTGTACGTACACCACTAACAGCAGTGACAAATCACGGACAGGTCAAGTTACATACAAAGGAGCAGAATGGAGAGACGGGAGGAGGAAATACAATGGAAAGAGACGGGGAAATGAAAGAATGAGCGCAGCAAGGAATGGCAGAAAAATATAATAAAGTATATGAAATTAGTGTAATAATGTGCAGAGCTTGAAAAAGGCAGCAAATAAAGAGAGAAAGGGCAAAACAACATGAATTAAAAGTCAATTACAGATACATACACCAAGATTAAGAGATGGAAAAAGATGATGGCGAAGAAAAAACAAAGGGAACAGAGCTAGAGAACAGAAAATAATGGCAAAATGAAACCGCAAAAAGAGATACAAATCACATATAATACAAATACATGTAATGAGAGATTACAGCCATAAGGAAACCATGTTTAAAATAGAGAAAAGGGAAACGAAAGAACATAGCAAGTGAAAAATATTATAAATCAAAGTTGCAGGTTAAAATGTGAGTGGGAAACCACAGTAAGTTTGATGCAAATATTGGAGACTGCTGTAGGCACTAGGTCACCAGTACCTGGACGGATAGTTCACTGGAGGTTATTATAGACTATAGATTTGTATATCTTGAGAATCACACGTTCTAATACTAGCCAGAGTGTTCAGTGGAGTACTTACGACATGGTTTTTTTTGCAACTCTAGGATGCAAGGCTGTAGGGCCCGAAAATCACAGGCTTTAATACCAACTAGAGTGCTTAGTGGGGTAGTTCCCCTATTACAGCGATGTTTGTGCAACTTTGGACCGCAGGGCTGTAGAGCCAGCAAATCACAGGTTATAATACCAACCAGAGTGCTCCGTGGGGCAATGTACCTAGGATAGGATTCCTGCTCACAGAGGGGTGTCCTGTCAATCGTGCCTACCGTGCCTGATGCATAGAGTCTGACTGGACTCCACTACAACCCGCGTCAGAACCTCAAACCCTGTCACTGCTCTTCATTCAGGGTTGTGGTTTAAAGATGCTGACACGTTCACGCAGGTACCACCGCTGCTGCTCGTCGCTTTCTGGTCCCCAAAAGGGCACAGATATATATTATTCTCCCTTCTCCCTGGCTCTTACACATTTGTCTACTGTGCCAAGAAGTCAGCTCTACCTGCTTTGTGAACAAGCATAAGAGCAAGCTAAGTGCTTAGCTAAAGCCGGCCCAGACTCCAGTGCCCAGAGAAGTGCAATCCCCAAAGCCAACAGGTGTCACTCCCACTGCAGACCTAAAGCTGCAGCAGCAAATACTGACAAACAGATGCAGTCCTGCCAAGTATCACGCATCGGGTGTGACTCTAACGCATTTCAGTGTGGTGTTCCGCATCACCGCACTGAAATGCATTGTCACGCATTTTTAATGCTACTCTGAAACTCGCCTATGCCAGGGTGCTAGCGCGCGCGCCGGCGCCTGTGACAGCTGTGTGCCGGCTCAGTTGCTACCTGCTGCAGACTCCCTTGCCAGCAGCTGGCTCAGACAGTTAACAAACAGTTAAAGATCTGTCTGCTCAGCTCTGGCTGAGTGCGCTATAAAGTTACAATCTGCCCTGGCTGCATTTAATTCTCAGTCCCGCCTGCGGCGCAGCTGTCAATTACTGACCGACACTCACTGCCGAATTAGACTCGACGGACCCGGGCGGGCCTGCCCTCAGCTCAGCAGAGGTTGCTACTGGCTGTGCTACGGCGCTGTGGTGGGGGGGATCATTCGATGTGACCCCACGTCCTGGAACACAGGAAGCGAGGTCGTCAGAAACGGCGGGGGACTCGAGGCTGAGAGAGACAGTGAGTCGAGTGCTGCCTCAGCCTGCGCATAAATTAATAAATACCCCCGGCCGCGACGTGGTTGGACCCGCCCGGTACCATCATAGCGATTGCTGACACAGTGTAAATGTCACTCACTGCGCAAATCTCCTTGGTTTTCTAATTTCTAATTTTTTACTTTTAGGAGAACCTCAGTCTATGGTTACAGCTATAGTTACTGCATTCATTGTAGTCTGGAAAAGTTGAGGTCAGTCCCTTAAAGCGGAGGATCGATTCCCACGACCCACCCCGCCCAGGCAACTGCGGCGGCCGAGTCCTGTGATGTGAGGTTCCAGAGCTGTGCTTTCCTGTTACAAGCTATTGATTTCCGGTGAGATTGTCACCTGGCAGCTTCACGGATCACTCTGGTTCGTTTGTAGTACAACACGCATGGTAGTGATTGAATTGCCGAATCATGGTTGTGGTATTATCCTAAAAAGAAGGCTTAATGGTTAAATAATTGGCGTTTATAAACTTGTTTGCTGTGAAGTGGATTTTGACCACAGTGTTATTGAAAGCAACACCAGTACGATGCGTGTGGCCTGATATATGGATCTGCAGTGTGAAATAACTGTGCCTTGTGAGGCTGCGGTTTGCCCTGTTGTTTAAAGTGCATCTGTTTGTCAGTATTTGCTGCTGAAGCTTTAGGTCTGCAGTGGGAGTGACACCTGTTGGCTTTGGGGATTGCACTTCTCTGGGCACTGGAGTCTGGGCCGGCTTTAGCTAAGCACTTAAGCTTGCTCTTATGCTTGTTCACAAAGCAGGTAGAGCTGACTTCTTGGCACAGTAGACAAATGTGTAAGAGCCAGGGAGAAGGGAGAATAATACATATCTGTGCCCTTTTGGGGACCAGAAAGCGACGAGCAGCAGCGGTGGTACCTGCGTGAACGTGTCAGCATCTTTAAACCACAACCCTGAATGAAGAGCAGTGACAGGGTTTGAGGTTCTGACGCGGGTTGTAGTGGAGTCCAGTCAGACTCTAGGCATCAGGCACGGTAGGCACGATTGACAGGACACCCCTCTGTGAGCAGGAATCCTATCCTAGGTACATTGCCCCATGGAGCACTCTGGTTGGTATTATAACCTGTGATTTGCTGGCTCTACAGCCCTGCGGTCCAAAGTTGCACAAACATCGCTGTAATAGGGGAACTACCCCACTAAGCACTCTAGTTGGTATTAAAACCTGTGATTTTCGGGACCTACAGCCTTGCATCCTAGAGTTGCAAAAAAAACCATGTCGTAAGTACTCCACTGAACACTCTGGCTAGTATTAGAACGTGTGATTCTCAAGATATACAAATCTATAGTCTATAATAACCTCCAGTGAACTATCCGTCCAGGTACTGGTGACCTAGTGCCTACAGCAGTCTCCAATATTTGCATCAAACTTACTGTGGTTTCCCACTCACATTTTAACCTGCAACTTTGATTTATAATATTTTTCACTTGCTATGTTCTTTCGTTTCCTTTTCTCTCTTTTAAACATGGTTTCCTTATGGCTGTAATCTCTCATTTCATGTATTTGTATTATATGTGATTTGTATCTCTTTTGCGGTTTCATTTTGCCATTATTTTCTGTTCTCTAGCTCTGTTCCCTTTGTTTTTTTCTTCGCCATCATCTTTTTCCATCTCTTAATCTTGGTGTATGTATCTGTAATTGACTTTTAATTCATGTTGTTTTGCCCTTTCTCTCTTTATTTGCTGCCTTTTTCAAGCTCTGCACATTATTACACTAATTTCATATACTTTATTATATTTTTCTGCCATTCCTTGCTGCGCTCATTCTTTCATTTCCCTGTCTCTTTCCATTGTATTTCCTCCTCCCGTCTCTCCATTCTGCTCCTTTGTATGTAACTTGACCTGTCCGTGATTTGTCACTGCTGTTAGTGGTGTACGTACAGCAGTTCTTGAATTGTAGAGAACACAAACATGGACAGGAGTGCCACAAAAGAAGCTTGGAAGAATGTGACAGCAGACAGATAGCTGGGTCAGTGCAAGGAACCCATAGGGACATCTCTTTCCACACCTGAGATTTCAGGGTTTGCTCTTCATACTCAGTAGAGACGCCCTGGAGACCATAGTTAGGGTCCGTAGTCTGCAACTGTGGTGCACTTCTTCACAACCTCTTTTACTTCAATAAACCAGCAATTTGGCATTCATATATCACTACTAGGCCCTCCTGCGAAGTTACAGCCCTTCCATTTCTGGTGTTTTGCAGCAGTTTTAAGATGATCTTAGAGCTTCTCGTTGCTCAAATGGGTGTAATTTCTGAAACTTATATGTTTCCCCTGTCTTCATTGGTTGATTTTGCTCGCGAGAAAGTGTCACTCATAGTTGTTGAATGTCACTCATAAATACACTGAAATTATGAAAACGTCACACACAAGCAATCTGAAACCTTGGCGGCTATGCAGATGCACTTTAAACAACAGGGCAAACCGCAGCCTCACAAGGCACAGTTATTTCACACTGCAGATCCATATATCAGGCCACACGCATCGTACTGGTGTTGCTTTCAATAACACTGTGGTCAAAATCCACTTCACAGCAAACAAGTTTATAAATGCCAATTATTTAACCATTAAGCCTTCTTTTTAGGATAATACCACAACCATGATTCGGCAATTCAATCACTACCATGCGTGTTGCACTACAAACGAACCAGAGTGATCCGTGAAGCTGCCAGGTGACAATCTCACTGGAAATCAATAGCTTGTAACAGGAAAGCACAGCTCTGGAACCTCACATCACGGGACTCGGCCGCCGCAGTTGCCTGGGCGGGGTGGGTCGTTGGAATCGATCCTCCGCTTTAAGGGACTGACCTCAACTTTTCCAGACTACAATGAATGCAGTAACTATAGCTGTAACCATAGACTGAGGTTCTCCTAAAAGTAAAAAATTTGAAATTAGAAAACCAAGGAGATTTGCGCAGTGAGTGACATTTACACTGTGTCAGCAATCGCTATGATGGTACCGGGCGGGTCCAACCACGTCGCGGCCGGGGGTATTTATTAATTTATGCGCAGGCTGAGGCAGCACTCGACTCACTGTCTCTCTCAGCCTCGAGTCCCCCGCCGTTTCTGACGACCTCGCTTCCTGTGTTCCAGGACGTGGGGTCACATCGAATGATCCCCCCCCACCACGGCGCCGTGGCACAGCCAGTAGCAACCTCTGCTGAGCTGAGGGCAGGCCCCGCCCGGGTCCGTCGAGTCTAATTCGGCAGTGAGTGTCGGTCAGTGATTGACAGCTGCGCCGCAGGCGGGACTGAGAATTAAATGCAGCCAGGGCAGATTGTAACTTTATAGCGCACTCAGCCAGAGCTGAGCAGACAGATCTTTAACTGTTTGTTAACTGTCTGAGCCAGCTGCTGGCAAGGGAGTCTGCAGCAGGTAGCAACTGAGCCGGCACACAGCTGTCACAGGCGCCGGCGCGCGCGCTAGCACCCTGGCATAGGCGAGTTTCAGAGTAGCATTAAAAATGCGTGACAATGCATTTCAGTGCGGTGATGCGGAACACCACACTGAAATGCGTTAGAGTCACACCCGATGCGTGATACTTGGCAGGACTGCATACACAAACAGAAAAATACAGCATATACCTCTGTATATAAGCATTTATTTGCACAATAAATATGTACCTATATATGTGTATTGCTTTGTATAAACGTGTATAATAATTATGTTTTTAAAATATAGATATTCATTAGTTCTGCGCAACAAATGTACATATTACTGATAGTTACATGTTTCTATGTTTTTAACATGTATATAAGTGACTGCATAAATAAGTACATCTTTTATCATAACTATTTATCTACAATTGCTTCACTATTGAATTACAAAAAAATTAATAATTAATTTAAAGTACAACACTTGAAAGCCGGAGTTTATTAAATGCATCTTTAATCTACATATACTGCCTTCCTTATGCATATATATACCTTCCATGTACTTACGTATCTATATATTTATTACGTTTCTTCTAATTCAGCATATTCAATGCACTACCCTATTTCTCACCTTATACCGCTCTCAATATATACTCTACCTCCACTCTCTCATTCATCCCTAGCCCCATTCCACTACTATGATCCCCAAAATAACCCTTTCTAGACTCTTCCCTACTCTACCCTTCCTTGCATCATCTCATACCTCTTTACTATTCAGATCTCCCAAACAAGCCTTTCTAAACCCTTCGCTCTGACTCTTCCGCCTCCACCTCCCTTTTTACTCATCCCAAGCCTCCTCCTACTGCTATGAGCGCCCAAAAAAATAATTTGAAATCCTTCCCTTTTCTATCCATCCACTATTCTTTTCAGTCCAAATAACAGACTAACATGCCCACCATTCAAATGAATTTCATATTTCACTATACTAATTAAACACTAATCCTTTATGGGTTCCGGAGTAGCGTGCTACTTGCCGAAAAAGCACTTCAACACCTTATCAGGGGTAGCAAGCACTATATAAATGCAAACCTTTTTTCCCTCTTCTATCCCTCCACTATCCTTCTCAATCCAAATAACTGACTAACATATCCATCACTCAAATTACTTTCATATTTCACTATACTAGTTCACCACTAATCCTTTATGGGTTCCGGAGTAGCGCTCGACGCCTCATCAGGGGTAGTAAGCGCTATATAAATGCAATTACAATACAATATATTCTACATGCAATCTAACCCAAGCGTTTGAGTTTAGTGAACCTCCAGGAAACGTTAAAACAATCATGACATTTCTAATTTCGCGTCATGTCATTGTGCCTTGTTTCCTTAGTTTTGTGGAGCGTGTAAGAGAAATGTAGTGAACCCTGGGTGTGTTGCTTTCACATTTTGCAAATATAGAAAAAACAACATTTCCCGTGGGCCACCTCAGTTCAGCAATGCACAGCAGGAAGACAAGCAGCCATTTTATCGGGTGTAATTCTTTCTGAGTTAATAAACTATGCAATAATAAACTGTCAAATTATGTCCAGTCGAGGTACTTTCAGTTTACGGAAGAGCTAGATGTATAAATCGGGTTCTCTAATTAAATCGCTGTAAGGTCCTGTTACAAACTAACACTAATGCAACAAAGAGTGCTCAGCCAAACAAAACCCTGGGGCAGATTTACAAGGCCCTTGCGCCACTTTTGCGTCACTTTTCCCATGTTAAAAGTGACGCAAAAGTGGCCCAAGGGGCTTGTAAATCTGCCCCCCTATATTTACATTAGAATTACATTTTACCAGACAGTGTTAATGAAGAGGGAAGCTGTGCAAATATAAGTTTATTGAGAGGAGAATAAGTACGAAGTTAAAACATGTTGACGTGCAAGAAAATCCCTCTGAGAATCAAAAGTGCGAGATCCTATGCAACACCTCCCACGTAAATCTTACAATTTCTGAGAACTCAAATCTAACACTAGCTTCTCAGCTATCAAACTGCAGGCATGATTGTGCTTGCAGAAGGAAATAATGTTTTGAGTAACCGCAAGAAACTCTGAACTTTTAGCATTTACTTTGAATGGCACATATGCGGAAAACTAATAAAGCAGATCCTGCAGGAAGCATCTCAGCTGTAATTGAAGGGAAAGCTGATGCCACAATTAGTGATGTCATTGTATGTTTTTGAAAACACCATTAATGTATAACACCTGCATATCAATCATAGCAAAGCAATGAAAACAATATTGTTTAACTGTGTCGTGAGTTCCATTGGCTGCACGCAGAAGACCTTTAAGACAGCAGTAAGAAATGTGAGGGGTGGTCTTACAGAGATAGGTAGAGGCTGTACAATGTACAGTAAACTTTTTTTTCAGAAAATGGATGGCATTGCTAGACTATGTTCGAGGGCTTGGGCTACTGGATATTGCAGAACAACAGTGTGGGATGCATGGCCTATACCACAACACAAATACATGTTTTGTGCAGCTTAAAGAAATTTAAGTACCACAAACGACATCTCCATCGGTGCAGTCCCCAAAATCGAAAGTATGCTGATGGTGACTACCTCGCATTTTTAGGGAGCTATGGAACACAAGTCCAAGCATGCATGCACCACATGCTTCATTTGCATGCGTTTACTGCAGCAGTGGAGTCAATTTAATGCATGATACCTAACTCACTAGTCAATAGGCACCTCTCACCCAAAGGGAAATCAGCACATTCAGGTACAACTCCATTGATATGCCTAGGATGGGCACTGAGAAACACTATGGGGCATATTCTCAAGGACTCATCGCCGATTTATTGGCACTTTAGCGCCGCAAAAGTGGCGATAGATTTATCTCCCAATTCCCAAGCTGGTGCAAACTGCCGATATCGCCAGTTTTCCAGCGATAGCTTCCGCAAAAACATCGCCACGGATGAGAGCGACAACTAACGCTAATGATATGCAGAGTAGGCGTTCCCGTGCAAAAACACACGAAAACACCACTTCGCGATATTCTCAACGACCAGCCAGATCTGCGATGCGATCCAAAAACAGGCGATAAGGCGCGTTAGCAGCAGGGATTTAACACCTGCCTTTTACTGGTGTTAAGCAGGACGACAACCTGCAGTATGAAAGGGAGCCCAGCCCAGAGCCACATCTGACGACCAGCACATGTCATGGAGCCACTGATCATGCAGCTCGGAGACCCAAGAGGTCCACAACACCCACCGCCACCACCCCCAGGCCCCTCCCCGGACCACCCCCGGACTACCACAGAGGCAGCGCAGAACAAGACAGCGGACCTTCCTAAAACGCACCAGCCTCACAGACTTAACGCCAGAGGATGTCATTGCCCACTACAGGCTCAAAAGGACAACCATCCTCCGCATCCTGACCCACATTGCCCACAGGCTGACGGTACCAACACAGCGGACAACCAACATCCCTCCGCAGACAAAGCTGCTGGCTGTGGTGCACCTGTTGGCCTCTGGTACCTTCCAACCAACAACTGCCAGAGTCGGAGGAGTCTCACAGCCAGCCCTATCAAAGTCCCTCACACCTGTCTTGGATGCCATCATCAGCTTGGTACCCCAGCACCTTCACTTCCCCCACACTGCGCAGGAACAGCTGGAGACCAAGCAAGGCTTCTACGCCATAGCTGGCTTCCCGCACTTGTTGGGGGAAATTGACTGCACACATGTCCTACTTGTGCCCCCTGCCGACACTGCACACAATTACCGCAACAGAAATCACACGCATTCCATCAATGTGCAGGCAATAGTGGACCACCGGGGACTCTTCACCAACGTCGTCGCCAACTACCCAGGCAGTGTGCATGATTCCTACATCTTCCGATAGTCCATCATCAACCAGCGCTTCCAGGATGGCACCTATGGAAATGCACTGCTCGTTGGTAAGTACCAAATGAACACACCACACACCTCAACTCCACAATCATGCAACTGACAACTGTGGGAATGCACACGTTACAAAATCACATACAACATGCCAAACAACATGCCCACCTACCAGACACGACAACACAAGTAACTGTGGTAACCATGGCCAGCCATGTAGACAAACCATCCACTTCATGGCACCTCTGCCACACAATTGCAGAATGTGGGGAGAGGTGGGAACCAAGTCTGTGCGAAGGAGGCAAGTGACCCATGAATAAGAATGTACACAATGCCAAGTGTGGCGGTGATGTGCTGGACAGACTTCAGTATGCAGAGCACAGACATGTCCATGTGGACATATACTGCTGGTGTTTGTAGTGTTGTGGACAGTGGACGCAACCATGTCACCTCAGGCAGTGGGGAAGACCTTGGACATGTAGCTATGTCGTCCCCCCCTGTAAGCGTAAGCGGAGTGGGCTGGGCCGGAGTATGCCAGTCCAGCGTAGGAGTGGGAATAAATAGCCTGGGGCCCTGGGCGTGGTTCACTTCTGGGATGGCCACCAAAGTAAATACTGCATGTGTCTCTGTGTCCGCCATATCCTGATTATAGGCCTACACACACGTGGCCGACCACCTTCAACGGCCAATATCACAGTGTCGTTGTCAGGCTTGTGGACAATTCGCAGACAGTCATGACAATGGTGTGTCTTAGGAGTGCAAGTGATGCAACCGCGCAGCGCACACAAGTAAATAGGCTCGGGGGGAGTGAGGAGCAGCTGTGAGGCAACGTAATACACATGGATGCCGCTCATTTGCCACAAGCAATACATGTCAAACATGAATCCCAAAGTCGCACACATCACACACCACTAAACTAATAAGCCTGCCAACACAGAATGCAGAACCACCGATTGACACATATCTCTGTCCCCTGTCACAGGTGATCAAGGATATGCACTCTGCCAGTGGATGATGACACCCCTCCGAGACACGAACACCCAGGCCCAGAGGCAGTACAATGCGGCCCACAAATGCACCAGGGGCATTGTGGAGCGCTCATTTGGCATGTTAAAGTCACATTTCAGGTACCTGGACATCACAGGTGGAAGACTCCTGTACACCCCGGAAAGAGTGTGCAAGATGATCATTGCATGTTGTGTGTTGCACAACATATGTGTACGCACCAATGCCCCATGGATCCAAGTGCCAGATGAACCGGACGATGATGATGATGAAGATGAGGCAGGTGGACCACACCCCAGTGCAGCTGCAGCAGGATTAGCCCGAAGGAACACAATCATTAACAATTTCTTCACATGAGCACGTCACATTGTGACTGTCCTTAGCAATCATGGGCAGGACAAAATGACCACAGGCACAGCATGTGCAAATACATTCATTCCAACACACATTCCCTGTGTGCTTGTCACTCCTCTGCATAAGCACATCACTCTGACAAGTGTAAGTGCAACATTTAGTGCTAACAATCTCACAAATGGCAATCAGATGGTGGGTGTGTCACCTCTGTACAGAGAGGCTGTTTAGGGTGTCACGTATTCAAAATGCCATTTCAGGGTGTCAAAGATAGTACGTAATCCCACTCAGCAGCGTATCACATGTGTCCAAATTCATGACATAAAGGCTGTCATTTGTGACCAAGAAAAGACAACAGGGCGTCTTTTGGGGTCAAATATGTACCACCATGATGCAGAGAGTTGCACCCTGTGACTCAAGTCCCACAACATTAGCAACATGGACGTGAGGGGGAATCACTGCCCCTACATTCATCCATACTTTCATACTTGATTGAACATAGACATGACACATCTGTGTGAATTAGAATGTTTTATTCACATTCGGTGGAGTGTTGAAGATGGAGCAGTACAGGGCCATGCAAACCCCACTTTACATAGTTGCCCCATGGAGGGCCAGCCAGAGTCCTTTAGGGATTGACAAGTTCATCGGTAGAGGAAGAGTTCAGTCCGCAGTCTGATTGCTGTGTCATTGGTAACCAAACAGAATATGGCAGTCCATGTCGAGGTCCAAGGTGAGTGTCGCAGAGTGTATCGGGGGACAGTTGAAGGTGATGATGCAGAGGGCAGAACCAAGCAGAAACAGGCCATATGGCGGAGATGAATGCTACTGCTTCCTTCTTACCACTAAGGCAGGATCATCCGCATCTTCGTCCTCTGATGTCTCATGTGCCTCACATGTGGGTGGTGGGGTTTTGTCTGCAGCACTGTGTGGCACTGACACATCAGGGGCCGGAGGTGGATTGTCTGCCGCACTGTGAGGCACTGACACTTCAGGGGGCGGAGATGTGGATGGAGTAGTAGCAGCAGCATTCATCCGTGCCAGGCCTTGTGGCAGCAATGCCATGATGAGGGTCTGCAGGGCATGGAAGAACCCAGCTACATCTCGCTGGTGTGCAGCCGTGGCAGCCATTCTTTCCGCCTGCATCCGCTCCATGTTCTCCATGATCCTCCGCATGTGTCCCAACTCCCGGCTGACATCGCTGGAGCCACTCTGACTAGACAGTTGTTCTTGTCTCAGAGTCAGGACTCCAGCGATGTCAGCCATGGATCGTTGGAGAGCATGGAGCGGACTGTGGGTGTCCGTTAGGGACTGTAAGTGGTCCCTGATGGGACTTAGACACCCACATATGGCATCTAGTTTGGCTGCCATCAGGTCGAACCCCACCCGATCAGCCATCTTCTCCTAGCACCCTAACACACGGCGTTGGAAGGCCATGTGTTGTTCATGGGGGTCCTGGGAGACAGCCGTGGTGGTGGGTGCTTCCTGCTGTGTGGTCTGTGCAGGGGGTGAGGTCTCCTCGATGCAGCTGGGCTGCCCTGATCCTGGAGGTGAGGTGCCGAAGCTGTCCATGAGCTCTTGGAGGGCGTCGGTGTTGATGTTGGGGAGGTCCTCTTCATCATCAGTGTTGAGTTGTTGGGTCTGCTCTGCAGGAGGTGTTGATTCTCCCTCTGCAATGTGAAGGGGAGATGCAGTTTAACATTGTGTTCACATGTATGTTGACGCATTGTACAAGTTTACATACAAACTGCATGACAATGTACATTGTGACTGTTTGGGAGGAGCTGCCTTATTGATGCGGGACAGTGGACATTTCGACAACATCACGGATGTGTGTTTGTACTTGTACATTATCATCTCACATTTCCCTGCTATGCCAAATGTGATTGACCAGCTTCTACACACAAGCGGCACCAGTTGTGTCCTCTGTTCTGTTGTGAACGTGTTGCAGTTTGTACCACATTGTTGTCAATGTTGATGTGCTCTGAATGTTATGTGTGTGTGCTGTATTTTGGGAGACTCGCCCCTGCAGCTTTGATTTTGCTGCCCCTTATCCCTTTACGGAGGTGTGCCTTTGACTTCTGTGCTTATACAGTGCTGAGATGTTGCATACTTGGGTAAATTGGGCTCTTGGTGGGAGTTGGGACTCTGGGGCATGGTTTGTCCGCAGATGTGTTGTTGACGTCAGGGGTTGTATGTGCACCTGGATGTGTCAGAGTGTGACCTGCTCCTTTACGGATGTGGTCCACACTCAGCCACCTCAGTGTCGTGGCGTGCTACATGTCATGATATAGTGACTGCAACCATGCTATTCGTCATGCAGTGTCACTTGCATTGTCAGTGTGGCTCACAGACACGCCGCTTTGCTGGGTTTGGCACATGTGCATGGGTTGGTTGTGAGATTGGTGATGTGTGGGAAGGGCCCCCTCTGGGCACATAGTCGACAGGGGCCTACTTGCTGTTTCTTGGTGTGCTGCAGTGTGACAAGGGGATCAGGGACATGATCCAGAGTCATTGTGGGTGTGCACTGTGCTATACTTAATTGTGCATGTGTGCCATTGTGCCCATCTCCCCCCGTCCCCCCAGTCCCTGGTCGTTACTCACCCTGTTGCTGTTGTGTCAGGTCATGTTGAGCAGTGTCCGGTCCCCCAACTCCTGCCACCGTCTCCACACTGATGACTGTGGACACCATTTCCTCCATCTCATCCTGCTCCTCCTGTGGCGCTGGACTCCCACCTTCAGTCTGCATTGCTGCCGAGTTTCTGCTTGGTTTTGCGCTTCACATCATTCCAGCGCCTCTTGACCTCTTCCATTGTCCTCCTCAGCACTCCGACTGAATTCACCTTGTCCACGATGGACTGCCATATTCCATTTTTTGTTGCCAATGACACAGTGGAGGTGACGAACAGTTGTTGATGGTGTTCTATCACCTCCGTTATCAGGATCCTGTTTTCCTGCGGACTGAACCGCGTCTTCCTCTTCTTCTTCTCCTTGCCCTTCCCTGACCCCGAGGTCCCAGGCTGGTCCTCCGTGGGGCTTGTGGGGTTCTGGTTGTCCTCTGTACTTGCTCCGGCTACCTCCATTGTGCTTCGCAGTTGTTTTGGTTTTGTTTGTGGTTTTTTTTCTGCTTTTATAGTGATTTTTCCCGCCTGACGTGTGTGAATTGCAGGCCTGGCGCAGCTTATCGCTGATTTTTTTATCGTGGCTGGGCCCATCGCCACTTTTTTCATGTTCGGCTTTAGATTTTTATCGCCGTCCCGGTAATTTTGTCACGGACATTTGACGCGTTATCGGGAAACTATCGCATGTTACCGCTGTGTTGAGAATAAGACGTTAACACAGCGTTATTTTCCCGCGATAGACAGCGATATGAAAAATTGCGTTAACCTATTTTGGCGATGATTATCGCACGTTCTTGAGAATATCCCCCTATGAGTCAGATACCCATATCACCTGCAGGATGACACCAGTGCAAGCACAGTGAGCTGGCAGCAAATGGGTTAGTCATATGTGTTTAGCTAAAGATTTTGGGTAATCATGGTCCTGATATACAACCCTAATGTGTGGCTACAAGTGCTTCAATTCACAAAATACGTGTGTTTGCGACCACAAAGAATAGGCTTTTACTATGTGCTTGTAGGAAAGTGGGTTATTAGTAGGTGAGGGTACTCACCATCGACTAGAAATAATACCACAATTACTAAATAGGTCTAGTCAAGTCTCAGTAAGGTAATCCTTGCTCAACTCTTGGTAGCTTGGCAAATGAGCAGTCAGGCTTAACTTAGGAGATAGGCATGTGTAGAGCATTTAATATCTCAAAACCAGCAAATAAGCAAAAGACACAACACAATATAGAAATAGAGAATAGTCTTATCTTTAAAATGACACCAAAATAACAACAATCCAAAGTAGGGAACCAGAGATATGAATTTGTTAATACTAAAAGAACGTGTGCATTCTAGCGCCAAAAAGCATAAAGTGCTACTCGCTGATATCTGGTTGAGCTGGATCGGGACAAAGCCAAGGTTTTAGGCCGACTGCGATGGAGCCTGGGTCGGATAGGCTGATGGCTAGGTTGCGGTCAAAAATTTACCTTCAGACTTGGTCTTTCTCTTGGAGTTTTTCTCTCTACGACGAGTCCTTGGGTTCCTGGGATATGGTGTTCTATTCAACGACAGCAGCCTGCCGTAACACAATGCCTCGGCAAGCCTCTGTAAGTGTTTGCCTTCCACGTCGATGGCAAGGAGCTCTGGAGCTTTCAGCAGAACAAACCAGTGCAGTCAGGTCGATTCACAAGTCGACAACTGCGAATTGACTCTCAAAGTCGAGTAGGTCTCCTCCTGGACCTTTTCTGCAATCTTGTTTCTTGTTGGATCGGTTGAGGAAAATAAGGGTCCAGTAGCACCAGTCAAGGGTTCAGAGACTGGATTGCCGCTTGGGGGCTAGGACTCAATCTCTCACAATGCACATGCACAGTCAAGGAAAATTCTAGTTGTGAATGGTCACCTGGGGTGTTCTTCTCTTTGGATTTGCAGGGGACTTTTTCCAGCTCTGTTGTACCTGTTGCTGGTCAGGAAGTCCACTCCTTTCCCTTTGACTCAGGCATGGTCCTTTCTTGGTGAAGACATGTGAGTGCAGCAGGTACAGTCTTTCAAATTGCAGACCATATATGGCACAGTCCAGGGGTCCAGCAGGACAGTCCTTCTTCTTCTGTTGTTCCAATCAGTGATCTGGAGAGCCTCTGCAGCTCCGCAATATTTATCCTCCATTCTGGGCTTGCGGGGGGCACCCCAATCAATGGGAATAAAGCTGACTCCCCTGCTATTGCCCCTTCCTGCGAAGTGTGGCATATTTTTGACTATATTCTCCCAAAAATTAAAATGGGGAGAATCGATCCTTCATGTGTGTGTCTGTGTAACTCAACCCCGAGGCGTGGCTAACATCTCACTTCCCCTTCCAGCCCAATCATAAGAGGCTGCTACAGGGCTGCTTTAGGTAACTTCAGGATAGTAAGTTCTAAAATGACTTTCCTGCAATAGTTGTATCAAATCCGACCTTGGCAAATTGTTGGATTTATTGTAACCCTTAATTTAATACTTTGAATGGAATTGCTAGCTAGCTCCATTGCAAAGATAGACTTTTATAAAATGTAATACATTCTTCCACATGTTAGCCTATGGGGCTAGCAGCACTGCAGTAGGAGAAAACTACTTTGGATGCTTTTCCTTACCAGGGAATGTAAAGGATCTTTTATATTGTCCCTGCTTCTTATAACAATGTACCCTACTCCTAGGGCATCTAAGTGTCAAAAACCAACAAGGTTCTCACAATTTTCTTCAGATAACTCCCAGGAGCAGAATGTAGACTTTTTCCAAATTCCGTAAGCAGGCCTTCCCGCGAACCCCTGAACTACAGACGTTCACATGAACCCCACCGGGGGAAAGGGGACAGAGAAGAGACTGCCTCGCTTTTCCTCGGTTCACTTTACTGTCTTTCTTCTACGCCCTTCTGGGTGTCTCTCTTTTCCTGTATTCTTTTCTTGTGAACTGTAAGTCAATAACAGGATACCATTAAACTTCTTTCTAAACTCTACTAAATTTCTTTTCTCTTACACTCTCAATGTACATTCTCTTACCCTCTAAGCAAAAGGCCTTAGCTTCTCTTCTTATTCTTTTTCAAAGGATGTATTTCCAATATATACATATGTCTTTACTTTTCTTTTGACTCCCTAGTGTGTGAAGCTTGTTAGTACTACGGAGTCAATTGCCTTGCATTTGCATTTTACTCTTTTTAATTGATTTTTTAATCTTTTCTTTTACAGAGTATACTTGCGGTTTGCGGACTCTGGAAAACAGGAACCAACCGAATACCAAGGAATTCTCAGGTAAGCTTCTTTTCTCTGTTCAGTTCTTTATCTTTTTTCTCCTTCAGTTTTTCAAAATAATTCTGTGACTCAAAACCTTAACTAACTGACCGACGCCACGAACACGAACACTACCCTATTCTAGATACTACGCATGCTTGAGAAATATCTACTCTATCACCTGACTAGCTGAGCACTTGCGCGGGAGATGCACACTCTGACACGAACGTTGGTGAAGTGCGCGGCTCCAAACTCTGCAGACGCACTTCACAGCCGAGTCTTTCCTCGCGCCTTCAACCAGTCGCGAGAGACTAGACCGGCAACCCTGGTTGTGTTCGTCCACCTCCTGCGGGTTCTTCCGTACACCCTGCAGCCGGTTGCTAAAACTCTGAGTCTCTTACGAGCAGGTAAGCATTCATGGCTCAGACTACTGCGAATGATGGTTGCGCAACAAACAGTATTGGTTCTTGATGGCGGAACCCTGACAGTACCCCCTCGCAAGGCCAGGCCTCCCGGCCGAGGCTTATGGGGGTGTTGCCGGTAAAAGGCCTTTATTAATTTAAGGGCATGGACATCAGTTTGCTCTTCCCACGATCTTTCCTGGGCCCATAACCTTTCCAGTCTATCAAATAGTAAATCTTTCCTCGCACTAACTTCGAGTCTAGGATTCTCTTGACTTCAAACTCTTCTATCCCTTCCATCACGAGAGGTTGTGGAGGTTTAGACTCTTTTAAGTAGGGTGATACTTTCTTTAACAGGGATATATGAAATACCAGATATATCCTGACCTGTGGGGGAAGCTTCAGTTTATAGGTTACTGGACTCATTGCCTGTTCTACTGGGTAAGGACCTACAAAGCGGGGTTGAAACTTCCTGTTCCCTTTGAGTCTCAAATTTTTAGTATTCAACCAAACCCTGTCTCCCACCTGCAAGATTGTTTCTGGTCTTCTTCTCTTATCGGCATTCCGCTTATAACTTTCCTTTGCCAAAACCAAATTCCTTGTCGCTGACCCATGTACCTCAGTCAGATGTTGGACTAAATCTTGCACTGCAGGCACCGCTACTTCTTGGGCTGAAACGGTAGAGTTCGGGTGCCTCCCATAGTTTAGGTAAAAGGGTGAGTATCCAGTGGAAGCATTTTTTGCATTATTGTGTGCAAACTCTGCCGTCCAAAGGACGTCTGGCCAATCTCCCTCCTGATCTAATAGGAATAACCTCAAGTATTTCTCTAGCTCTTGATTGGTTCTTTGTGATTGCCCGTCTGTTTGCGGGTGGAAACTCGAGGAGTACCTAGTTTCTATTCCCAACCTCTTGGTGAAGGCCCTCCAGTAATGAGAAGGGAATTGGGATCCCTGATCTGAAATTAAGATTTTAGGGATTCCATGAATCTTTATCAGCTTTAGGTTTAATAGTGTGGTTAGCTGTTTTGCTGTGGGATTGCCTTTCAGGGCAACAAAATGAGCCTTTTTAGAGAAGGCATCCACCATTACCAGAATCGAATTATACCCCTGACTAGAGGGAAACTCTTCTATCAAATCCATTGTGATGGTATGCCAAGGATAAGGAGGATTTGGTAAGGGTCTTAATAAGCCCTGGGGAGCCCGTCGATCCGACTTTCCTCGTGCACAAGTCTCGCATCCTTCTACATATTTCCGAACATCTTTGGTCAAATCTGGCCACCAGAATTGTCTCCTCAATAATTCTTCAGTACGGTGAATTCCCGAATGGCCGGCTAATGGATTGTCGTGGCAGTCTGTCATTGCCCATTGTTGGAGTTCTTGAGTGGGTAGGTATAAGGCCTCTGCATGAAAAGGTAGTTGTTGGCGAACTTCTTGTATTGGATTTTCTTGGGCCCAATCTTGGATTTTTTCCTGTGTCATTTCTTTCCTTATTTTTTCTTCCAATCGTTCCTCGACCACGGCTCTGATGATCTTAGCCTCCGGAATGATTCTCTGTTCATCTTTGGGGGGTTTTCTCCCATCAGTGTCAATACGAGACAACGCATCCGCTTTTCCGTTGTTCTTGCCTGGTCGGTAGGTAATCACGAAGTCATAGTCGGCAAAATACAAGGATCACCCGAACTGTCGTGGAGTCAAGGTTCTAGCTGATTTTAAAAATTGTAGATTCCTGTGATCCGTGAACACCGTAACCACATGTGTTGCGCCAAGGAGATAGTGTCTCCACTCTTGGAAAGCATCTTTTATAGCTAATAGCTCCTTTTCCGTGATTGTATAGTTGATTTCTGCTGGTTGTAATTTGCTAGAGCGATAAGCTACAGGATGCAGCTGTCCAGTTTCCTTGTGTCTCTGTGACAACACACTTCCAATGGCTTCTTCAGAAGCATCGGTTTCCAGGCAGAAGGGTTGCATAGGGTCTGCATGAAGTAAAATTGGTGCGGAGGTCAAGCTTTTTTTTAAAAATTGAAAGGCCTCATTGGCCTCTGTGGTCCATAGGAACAGAACTCCTTTTCTCAATAGTTTGGTAATGGGCACGACCTTCTGGGAGAAATCTTTGATGAACCTCCAGTAAAAATTTGCAAACCCAATGAAACTTTGTATTTCCTTCACCGTAGTAGGTGGGGGCCAGTTAAGCACTGCCTCAATCTTTTTCTCATCCATGGTAAGACCCTCCGGAGCGATGATAAATCCTAAGAAATCTACGGACCGGACTCCAAAGGCACACTTCTCTAGCTTGACGTACAGGCTGTTTTCCTTCAAACGTTGCAGTATTCTTTTGACTTGCAATTGATGCTCTTCGTCGGATGGCGAATAAATTAAGATATTGCCGATGTAGACAATGGCACACTGGTCAATGAATTCCTTCAAAACATCGTTGATAAAATATTGAAAAGCTGCGGGGCGTTGCAGAGGCCATACGGCATAACTTGATATTCAAACAATCCGTACTTCGTTCTGAAGGCGGTCTTCCACTCGTCTCCTTTACGAACTCTGACGAGATGGTATGCACCCCGCAAATTCAATTTCGTGAAAATTCTAGCATCTTTCAGCTGATCAAGCAAGACGGAGATCAAAGGTAGAGGGTAACGGTTCTTCGTAGTAATTTTATTCAGTGCTCGGTAATCTATACAGCTTCTCAACCCTCCATCTCGTTTTGGGACAAAAAAAAAGTGGAGAGGAGACCGGGGACTGAGAAGGACGAATAAACCCGTTATCCAAATACTTTTGTAGATAATCTTTTAGATGCAGATTCTCTGCCTCGGTGAGCGCATATACTGGGCTGCAAGGAAGGTTCGCGGCCGGCTCCAAATCTATCTTACAATCATAGGATCGATGTGGTGGGAGTTTTTCTGCTTCCGACTCATTGAACACTTCAGCAAGATCCTGGTATTCGACCGGAAGATTCACAGCTTGTACTGCACACACCATTATCTTGTTCTCGCACAGCAAGGTTGCTGGACCTCTTTTCCCAACTTCCAAATCCTCATGATAGCAATGTTCCGTACAGTAACTGGAGTCCAAAACCACTGTTCTCTCCCTCCAATTTATTGTTGGGTTATGTTCTGTCAGCCATGGAAGTCCCAATATTATTTGGAATTGCGGAGCATCGATAAGATTAAACTGAATCTTTTCCCGATGACCTTCTGTGGAGATAAGCTCTACAACTTCTGTGTGACTCACGATGGGGCCAGATGACAAGTTCGTCCCATCCACGGCTCTTACAGCTTCACTCTTAGCCTTAGGGATTGCTTCAAATCCCACCTTGGAGGCAAACTTTAGGTCGCAATAGTTTCCAGTAGCGCCGGAATCTAGCATCACGGCCACTCCTTAGAGGGTTTGTTCTCTGAATTTCAAGGTCATAGTCAAAATAAGATGCAGAGCCGAAGATTGCAGGGTATTAGCCACTTGATGTTATGTTATGTTATTAGGATTTATAAAGCGCGCGAATACCCGTGGGTGTCTTGGCGCTGAGAACAGTTGTGACCCTACTGGCTATATAATTCTGGAACAACCAGGTTTTCAGTCCCTTCCTAAAGGAGAGGAGGGAGCTCGCGCTTCTTAGCTCACTCGGAAGAGTGTTCCAGAGCTTAGAGGTGCCATAGAGAAAGCTGCGGCCTCCCCATTTCGTAGTATGAATTCTAGGCACTGTCAGGAGTTTGGCCCCTGTGGACCGGAGTTGTCTGGTCGGTTCATACCAGGTGAAAAGGTTCTGTAGGAAGACAGGACCTGTGAGGCTCAGTGCCTTATAAGCCAGACACAGAGCCTTAAATTGTATTCGTTGTGCCACAGGCAGCCAATGCAGACTGCGAATCGCCTTAGATACGGATTTGCATCTGGGGAGGTTGAACAGTAGCTGCGCTGCTGTATTTTGTACACTCTGCAGCTTGTTCAGGCACTGCTTCTGTATATTCATGTACAGCCCGTTGCAGTAGTCTAGTTTCGATTGAATCAGTGCTGTGACTACCGTTTTTCGAGTGTCTGCAGGAATGTAAGGGAGAATCTTCCTTACTTTCTTGATAAGGAAGTGAGAGGCAGAGACCGTGGCGTTTGTGTGCTGGGTAAGTGAAAGTTTATTGTCGAGCCACACTCCCAGAACTTGTTGGAGTTGTTTAAACCTTAGCATCCACCAGTCCAACTCCTCCTACTGGTGGTGCTGCAAGTTTTCCTTCTTGTAGACCTTGGGTTTCTTGGGACACCCCTTAACGAAATGGCCGCTAGTCCCACAATAAAGACAGAAATTATTTTGTCTTCGTTTATCCTTCTCTTCCTTCATAAGTGGCCCTCTTATCGTCCCAATTTGCATCGGTTCCATGCCTTGCTCTTTCTCGCCTGACCTTGTAACATCTGTTCTCACTCGATCAAATCTGGGAGTGCTTGGTCGAAATTCTCGTCTTTTCTCGCCCCTTCTCTCCGATTGTCTATAATCAATTTCTAAGACTAGGTCAATTAAAGCCGACACCTCCGTGGGGCGATTAGGAATTTGGGCCAGGGCGTCTTTCAGATCATCCTTCAGACCACGCTAGAACAGCGCGGCTCTCTTACATTCCAGCCATTCGGTCTCTATGACCATCTTATTTAATTGCGCAAGGTAAGTTACCAATTCTCGATTCCCTTGCCTTAATTCCAAGAGTTCGTTATCTGTTGCTTGCGCTACTTTCCTCCGATCGAATATTCGTAAAAACTCTTTTTTGAACTCTTCAAAGTCATACAAAATCGGTGCATCCTGTGTGACTAAGGGCATGGACCATGAAGCGGCGTCTCCATTTAGGTATGAGAGGATAAAGGCAATTCGAGACTGTGCATCAGGAAAGATGGTCGGACGGCACCTGAAATGCAAAGAGCATTGTGTGAGAAAAATTTGAGCCTTCTCAGAATCTCCACTAAACCTTTCTGGTGGCGCTAAGGGAATAATGGGAGCCAAGGAGTGCACTACTTGCGTGGTAGTCCCAGTACTCTGAGTAGAACTTGCACTTGAGGTGGCTGCACCTAACGTGGAGGGGTTAAACTTCACACCTGAACTCTCTCCCAAAATACGGGTGGTTAACTGTAAGGTTTCTTTTCTCGAAACTTCTATTTCAGTTTTAAGAGCCTTATTCTCTTTTCTAACTGCCATCAATTCCTGCTGAATTACTTCAAGAATCTTTCCAAGATTTTTAAGTCATAACCCTCTGCCATTGTGCTCGGGAGAGTGAGTCTACGTGGGCACTTCACTCTGTCAGAAAACCAACGAGGTACTCACGATTTTCTTCAGATAACTCCCAAGAGCAGAATGTAGACTTTTTCCAAGTTCCCTAAGCAGGCCTTCCCGCGAACCCCAGAACTACAGACTTTCACATGAACCCCACCGGGGGAAAGGGGAAGGGGACAGAGGAGAGACTGCCTCGCTTTTCCTCGGTTCACTTTACTGTCTTTCTTCTACGCCCTTATGGGTGTCTCTCTTTTCTGCTATTCTTTTCTCGTGAACTGTAAGTTAATAACAGGATACCATTAAACTTCTTTCTAAACTCTACTAAATTTCTTTTCTCTTACACTCTCAATGTACATTCTCTTACCCTCTAAGCAAAAGGCCTTAGCTTCTCTTCTTATTCTTTTTCAAAGGATGTATTTCCAATATATACATATGTCTTTACTTTTCTTTTGACTCCCTAGTGTGTGAAGCTCGTTAGTACTATGGAGTCAATTGCCTTGCATTTTACTCTTTTTAATTGATTTTGTAATCTTTTCTTATACAGAATATACTTGCGGTTTGCGGACTCTGGAAAACAGGAACCAACAGAATACCAAGGAATTCTCAGGTAAGCTTCTTTTCTCTGTTCAGTTCTTTATCTTTTTTCTCCTTCAGTTTTTCAAAGTAATTCTGTGACTCAAAACCCTAACTAACTGACCGACGCCACGAACACGAACACTACCCTATTCTAGATACTACGCATGCTTGAGAAATATCTACTCTATCACCTGACTAGCTGAGCACTTGTGCGGGAGATGCACACTCTGACACGAACGTTGGTGAAGTGCGCAGCTCCAAACTCTGCAGACGCACTTCACAGCCGAGTACTGTCCTCGCGCCTTCAACCAGCCCGCGAGAGACTAGACCGGCAACCCTGGTTGTGTTCGCCCACCTCCTGCTGGCTCTTCCGTACACCCTGCAGCCGGTTGCAAAAACTCTGAGTCTCTTACGAGCAGGTAAGAATTCATGGCTCAGACTACTGGGAATGATGGTTGCGCAACAAACAGTATTGGTTCTTGATGGCGGAACCCTGACACTAGGGCAGACCTAAGAGGTGACATTTAAGTAATACAATGTAGTTTTGAACTTTAGAAGCACTTAAAAAAATTCCAAAGTCAAATTTGGACATAGTTTTATTTTGAAACAGCCTGCAAGGCAGGCCTGGTTTTAAACTGACACCAGCGACCACAGCAGTGCACACGTAAGCGCATTAAGTCCACTGGGGTGTCTAAACCTACATGCCCTAACATATACTAGGGACTTATAGGTAGGTTGTCTTTGGCAATTAGAATGACACCTATTACCATATACCTTTAGAGGACAGAGCACTGGCCCAGGGCCTGGTTAGCAGAGCGCAGGGTAATTTCAGAGTCCGTAACTACCAGCATCAGTCGAAAAATGGAGGTGATCAGGGCAAAAAGGATGGATTTCCTGCAATACTAATCTCATTTTAAGATTCTGTAAACTGTTACGGACCTCTAAAAAGAGATTGCGATTGGATACTGATTCATAACTTGGAAGAGACGTGTTGTGGGTGTCCTTTACGAATTGCGAATCAATATTTGATGGATCAATGTTTCGTGACCGTAGTCTGGTCATAAGTCATTGAAAAATTACAGACTCTCAAGTTAGGGTGGCAATCCATTTACAAAAGGGAAAGGGTCTCCTTGAGGACACCTTCCTCTCTGTGAACATAAAAGAAAATTGTTGGGGAGTAAGCAATGGTCCAGAAGACCACTGCCAACCGTCAAACTTAAAAAAAAAAAAGTAATACCATTTCCATATTTCGATGCAGGCCAATTTCCTTTAAGTAAAACAGGCTGCACTTAAAAAACGCTTATTGGCATGGTGATCTGCTAACCCCAGCAGGACACCAAACACAACCCTGTGATAGCAACCAATCTGAGTCACTTGAAATTTGCAACCTACCTCATGGGGTAGGTGGATTGCAACCCACTCCGAATGGGAATTTTGGAAACCTACCTTTTGCTATATAGGTTAGTTTGCGAAAATTCAACACTGGTTGCAAAACTTTCGATCGAAATTTGTGACCACTATTTTGCTACCAGCGTTTTTTACATGAGGACCTATATCTCTGAAACCTTCATAAGGTAGAAAAGTCTTCTTTCCAAATCTATAATACACAAATCTTGAGTGTAGGAAGCTGGCTCTCTATATTGTAATAAAAAGAAGTACACTGTGCAGACAGCCCAGTGGATCCCCAATTGGTTTACAGAGGCTAAAGTAGATAATACTAATGCTCTCTTTTGTGGTAGTGTTGGCGAGTAGTTAGGCATATCGGAGGGCAGTGCTAAGCATTTGTTGTACTCACAGAGGCAATAAATAAGACACAAACTCAAAGAATAAATTTGAAACCAATTTAGAAAAATAACATTTCTTTTTATATATATTTTGAAACCAAGAACTTCGTTCAAAGGCAAGTACTTTTTGCAATAATAAATCGTGAAAGAAAATCAAGCTTTTAAAGCTGTGCACCTATACGCACAATGCAATCCAATGGAAGGAAAAATCAAAGATGCATAAAGGTAGGTACAGTCGGGTTCAGGGATTTACCTTCTGGGGTCAGAATAGTAGTGGTCCAAGGTTCAAAGTACTACCAGCAGTTCATCAGGAACCACCCGGGTTCTACTGGGAGCAGGGTGCTGGTAAGGCTGGTAGCTGGCGCTACGGAGAATGGGGACACCTGTAAAGAGGCTGCACAGGGGGTCTTGAGGGCAAGTCCGAGAGCTCCCAAACAGGGGATTAGGTTGCAAGTGGCCATAGAGCAAGGGAACAAAGCCAGTTTGTCGGGACCCAGGCTTGGAGGCTCAGGAACAGAGTGGTTTGGTCATCTGGGCGTGCAAGGATGCACCTCTGGGTCAGGGGCAAACAGCTGGCAAGGCAATCAAGGCAGCTGGGCCACTCTCGAAGTGGGTCTCAGTTATGCTGATGTCCCCCAATGGCTGCTTGGTCCTGGTATAGTGAGAATCCTGACTGGACTCTCACTGTTGGTGTTTGGTGCAGGGCGTCAGGTACCCCGGGGGTTGGTACAGCATGGCTTTGGTTAGTCGTGGTATCTTTACACTCAGTGGGGAGACAGACCTTACCTTTCAGAGCATGAGTACCTTCTCGTGGTTGTCTGTGGAGTCGGTCGGGCAAGGGAGAATGTCTGTGGTTTTTAAAGTGCTCATAGTCTAACAGGATGAAATCCTGAATGCAGTGTGCACTGTGCCTGTAGAACAAACCGTTCTATGTATTATCCTTACTCAAAAAGGCTTTTAAACTGGTGTATTCAATGATAAAAACAAATAAACAAATTTGTATCGTTTATGAGTTATTATTCATCAATGATTCTTGTAACTCACAACATTACATGTATGTGTTTCTGATACATGTTTTCATGGCAAAAATGCAAACAAAATATCCATCTAATAGTACTCTTTTACATCACAAAGAATATATATACACAACATTTTTTCTAAACATGGCATTGACAATTAAACGAATTGTTGATGCAAAGCCCAATGCATTTTTGGAACTCCGGGGTCCCTTCCTCAGGGGCGAATTCTGTAGACAAAGAAATAGTACAATTTACATTCATGTAAACTTGTTTGTAGTTGTGTTTATAGAGGAGAGTCCCATAATCCAACAAGCAGAAAGTGCCTCATCTCTATAATCTGCATGAAATTCAAGAAGCCCGAGTCATTGCTAATAACAGAGAAATTAGTTAGTGTGTGAAGAATCTATTGTTGCTGTCAAAGAACCAAAGCAGTGTCCACCAGAGTTGTATAATTGAAACACCATGTAGCGTGAGGCTGAACCAAATAAACTGAAACATCATTCCATACCTCAACTAGAAAGAAAAGAATACCGTGTCCTGTCGAGTAAAAAAAAGAAACCTATTGTGAGCAATGTGCCCAGGTGAAGAAAATGTTTGTTTGAAAGGGTGTAAAGACTCGTACTTGGTCCTACCTGCTGAATCATGATGCAAACCGCTAAGCATCATAAGCCTGAAGAAAACCATAATATACATTATAATACCCGTAAATCGTTAAATGAACCTCCAAGCATACGCGAAAAACTCAGGACCACTCACCACGAGTCAATATTACGAGCTTGTGTCGTGCGTTCTTGAACCCTCTTGCTTACTTGCAATAATGTTCTTTAAGTATCAAAGTGCCAAGGACAGATAAAAAACATGCAACTATGTAAGTTTGTCATTCATACGTTATGAATACAAATACTCAGTTGAAACACGAAAATGCGATGTCCTTACCACAAGTAAATTTTATGAGCGCGTGTCGTGCGTTCTTGTAACCTCTTACTTTCTTGCAATAATGTTCTTGTAACATCAAACTGTCAAGAACAGATAAAAACATGCAACTGTGTGAGTTAATCGTTCATGCGTTGTAAATACTAATGCTCGGATAAAACACAAAAATACGATATTCTTACCGAAACTCGAACGTTATAACACGTGACACACGTGATCTAACTGTGAATACGTGGACATCTGTTCTTGCTCCAACGTAAATACGGAAATGCACGCGAGCGGTCGTCAAAAAAAGTGAGAAAATAAAGGATGGACGACAAAACCTTCCAAATGAAAATGGAAAAAAGCCTGGTAGTCTTGCAAAATAAGTGTCAAGTGTGAAATATACGTAAAGATGCTGGAAACCGCGCAATTGTCTGGAAGCAATCTAAGGAAGATGGAAATACTGTAAAGTATCAAATAGTGGTTAATTGGATAATAATGCTCACTAGAGCGTCTCAATATTTGTTCAAAAAAAGCAACTGAGTCGATCACTTCAATGCCGTTATATTAACCGCACATATGATGCGATGTGCTGAATTCAAGTCCACGTGAATAGTATAAATGAAACAGCCAGGTGCTCCTGTGAAAATTGGACCAAAGGCATTGCTCAATACTGCAGATATATCGATGATATATTTTTAATTTGGACTCAATCTCAAATGGATTTGGAACAACTTATACAGGAGCTAAATACCAGAAATCCCAGAATTCAGTTTACACATACCATCAGCACAAAACAAGTCCATTTCTTGGATGTCCTAGTCATTAAAGATTCAACCAGCTTCGGATTAAAAACTGAGATCTATACGAAGCCCACAGACAGAAACAGCACGCTACATCATTCAAGTTTCCATCCGAGAAGCTTGATTTCCAATTTACCCTTTTCACAATTTAGCCGGATCAAACGGATTTGTTCAGAACCAGACACAGCAGTGGAAAAGATCAATGAATTTCAACAGAGATTTGTACAGAGAGGCTACCCTGAGGATATTTTGCAGAAAAGTATATCCAGGATTTCAGAAAAGGACCGATTGTCTCTACTGCAAAAAACTCTTCGTACAAAAAATGATGCACCAACTTTCGTGTCAAAATACTCAACAAGCTCAAATCAAATAAAAAGAATTATCAACAATAGATGGGATCTCCTCCAGAGTGAGCCAGATTTTAAAGGCATCTTCAACACAAAACCCACATTTTCATACACAAGAGGAAAAAATTTGCAAGAACTCATGAAATCTACTAAAACATCAACGCAAACCATGATCTATAAAGGCACTGCAAAGTGTTTTAGCTGCATCCATTGTAACAATATAAGAACAGGCGATACATTAACACACCCTGTTTCGGGCAAAAATGTGAAGCTTAGGCATACCTCAGATTGTAATACCACAAATATCATTTATTGCCTGAAATGTCCCTGTGGAAAAGCATAGGTAGGTAAAACGGAGCGTAAATTCAATCTTAGATTGACAGAACACAAAAGCACGATTCATACTGGCAACAGAGTCTCTAGTGTAGCAATTCACTGGCATAACGCCAAACACACTATTACCCAGCTAAGAGCACAAATTGTTGAGGTAGTAGCAAAGATTGAAGGTGTTGATAACAACAAAAGATTGCTACAACGTGAGGTACTTTGAATATATTTTCTGGAAACCTTGGGGCATATTAGCAAGACCGGCGATAAAATTATCGCCGTTTTAGCGGCAGGAAACTGCCGCTAAAACGGCGATAATGGGCTTGCTAATATGCGTTATAGAATTCCAATAGAAGCCCAGGTTAGATGTCCTGCACATCTAACCTGGGCTTCTATTGGAATTCTATAACGCATATTAGCAAGCCCATTATCGCCGTTTTAGCGGCAGTTTCCTGCCGCTAAAACGGCGATAATTTTATCGCCGGTCTTGCTAATATGCCCCTCATCTCCAAAAGGTTTAAACGATAAAATAGAGATGAGTTGTTTTTTATAAAGCGCATTTGTTACTAAAAAGAAAGCTGTGTCACAAATGCAACAATGGTGTTGTGAACTAAAGAGCCACTATATCATTTGGCTTCTAACATTTTTCCAGTTTTCTCTATTTTACATACTTGGGATCTGAGGGATCATTTTAATGTTTAACATCACTTCACATCATCCTCTATATCTTCTTACAATTACCTTCCGCATCTTCATTCTCTACGTCTTCTAAGTTTATTATACCATAATAGTGGTATCAGTGCAGGAAGACTGGTTTCTACTGTTACCGCATTTACATCTGATATAGCATCTGTTTGGGACATTTGAGTTCCCTTAAGAACTCTTTATCATCAGATTAGTTCATGGCTATAGTAACTTCGGTTTTTAACACATTGGTTCGCATTAGACAGGAGCACCTGGCTGTTTCATTTATACTATTCACGTGGACTTGAATTCAGCACATCGCATCATATGTGCGGTTAATATAACGGCATTGAAGTGATCAACTCAGTTGCTTTTTTCGAACAAATATTGAGACGCTCTACTGAGCATTATTATCCAATTAACCACTATTTGATACTTTACAGTATTTCCATCTTCCTTAGATTGCTTCCAGACAATTGCGCGGTTTCCAGCATCTTTACGTATATTTCACACTTGACACTTATTTTGCAAGACTACCAGTCTTTTTTCCATTTTCATTTGGAAGGTTTTGTCGTCCATCCTTTATTTCTCACTTTTTTTGACGACCGCTCGCGTGCATTTCCGTACTTACATTGGAGCAAGAACAGATGCCCACGTATTCACAGTTAGATCACGTGTGACGCATTCAACGTTCGAGTTTCGAGTTTCGGTAAGAACATCGTATTTTTGTGTTTTATCCGAGCATTAGTATTTACAACGCATGAACGATTAACTCACACAGTTGCATGTTTTTATCTGTTCTTGACAGTTTGATGTTACAAGAACATTATTGCAAGAAAGTAAGAGGTTACAAGAACGCACGACAGGCGCTCGTAAAATTTACTTGTGGTAAGGACGACGCATTTTCGTGTTTCAACTGAGTATTTGTATTCATAACGTATGAATGACAAACTTACATAGTTGCATGTTTTTTATCTGTCCTTGGCAGTTTGATACTTAAAGAACATTATTGCAAGTAAGCAAGAGGGTTCAAGAACGCACAACACAAGCTCGTAATATTGACTCGTGGTGAGTGGTCCTGAGTTTTTTGCGTATGCTTGGAGGTTCATTTAACGATTTACGGGTATTATAATGTATATTATGGTTTTCTTCAGGCTTATGATGCTTAGCGGTTTGCATCGTGATTCAGCAGGTATGGAATGATGTTTCAGTTTATTTGGTTCATCCTCACGCTACAAAATTCTGTAGACAAAGAAATAGTACAATTTACATTCATGTAAACTTGTTTGTAGTTGTGTTTATAGAGGAGAGTCCCATAATCCAACAAGCAGAAAGTGCCTCATCTCTATAATCTGCATGAAATTCAAGAAGCCAGAGTCATTGCTAATAACAGAGAAATTAGTTAGTGTGTGAAGAATCAATCGTTGCTGTCAAAGAACCAAAGCAGTGTCTACCAGAGTTGTATAATTGAAACACCATGTAGCGTGAGGATGAACCAAATAAACTGAAACATCATTCCATACCTCCACTAGAAAGAAAAGAATACCATGTCCTGTCGAGTAAAACAATAAACCTATTGTGAGCAATGTGCCCAGGTGAAGAAAATGTTTGTTTGAAAGGGTGTAAAGACTCGAACTTGGTCCTACCTGCTGAATCACGATGCAAACCGCTAAGCGTCATAAGCCTGAAGAAAACCATAATATACATTATAATACCCGTAAATCGTTAAATGAACCTGCAAGCATACGCGAAAAACTCAGGACCACTCACCACGAGTCAATATTACGAGCTTGTGTCGTGCGTTCTTGAACCCTCTTGCTTACTTGCAATAATGTTCTTTAAGTATCAAACTGCCAAGGACAGATAAAAAACATGCAACTATGTAAGTTTGTCATTCATACGTTATGAATACAAATACTCAGTTGAAACACGAAAATGCGTCGTCCTTACCACAAGTAAATTTTACGAGCGCGTGTCGTGCGTTCTTGTAACCTCTTACTTTCTTGCAATAATGTTCTTGTAACATCAAACTGTCAAGAACAGATAAAAACATGCAACTGTGTGAGTTAATCGTTCATGTGTTGTAAATACTAATGCTCGGATAAAACACAAAAATACGATGTTCTTACCGAAACTCGAACGTTGAACGCGTCACACGTGATCTAACTGTGAATACGTGGGCATCTGTTCTTGCTCCAACGTAAATACGGAAATGCACGCGAGCGGTCGTCAAAAAAAGTGAGAAATAAAGGATGGACGACAAAACCTTCCAAATGAAAATGGAAAAAAGACTGGTAGTCTTGCAAAATAAGTGTCAAGTGTGAAATATACGTAAAGATGCTGGAAACCGCGCAATTGTCTGGAAGCAATCTAAGGAAGATGGAAATACTGTAAAGTATCAAATAGTGGTTAATTGGATAATAATGCTCACTAGAGCGTCTCAATATTTGTGGTTTTGGGACAGAGACGGCCCTTCTGGCAGTAACAGAGGAAGCAAGGAGACTTTTGGACCAGGGTGGCTCAGCAGCAATTATTCTGCTGGACCTCAGTGCCGCCTTCGACACTGTTGATCATAACATCTTGCTGGAGCGATTAAAAAATCTTGGAGTAACACACCGGGCTCTTACATGGATCCAGTCCTTCTTAAAGGACCGATTCTTTCAGGTTTTTGAGGGTACCTTTGCATCAAATCAACGGCCTCTTAGCTGTGGGGTTCCCCAGGGTTCCTCCCTGAGCCCCACGCTCTTTAACACTTACATGGCGACTTTGGCAGAGATAGTGCGTCCATTCGGCATACAAATTATTACCTACGCAGATGATACCCAACTGGTTGTGGCACTAAACCACCCGGAGGGTTCATCTTGCACCCTGGGCAATTGCCTAGAGGCGGTAGCCGAATGGATGGACCTATCTCACCTTAAGTTAAATGGGGACAAAATGGAATTGATGTTCCTGGGCAAAGCTCCATCACCTTCCCCGACATTCTCATGGCCCATTTGCCTCGGCACTATGCCTGCCCCAAAGCACCAGATTAAGAGCCTAGGCATGTGGCTTGATAGCTCCTTAAGTTTTAATCATCAAGCCACCATGCTCTCAGCCACATGTTTCGGCTGATGAGGATGTTAAGGAAAATTCTCCCTTTGCTCCCTTTTCAGGCGCGAAGGATTATGGTACAAGCCCTCATTTTGTCCCGCCTGGACTATGGGAACGCCTTGTATTTGGGCGCCCCCCAGGCTACCATTCAAAAATTACAAGTGATCCAGAATTGCGCGGCTCGTTTACTTCTCCAGATTCCTTGGAGACAATCAGCAAAACCCGCAATGAGAAAACTTCATTGGCTCCTAGTCAAGTCCGAATACAATTTAAGGCTATGTGCCTGGCCCACAAAGCCATCTGGAAAACCGGCCCTGCCATTATCCACCCCCTCGTCACTCCCTACCAACCTCCAAGGAGTCTTCATTCCAGCTCCGCTTTCCTTGCTATTACAAGGAAAGTACGTAGATCCAGATGGGGCGGACGCTCCTTTTCTCTGAATGCTGCTAATCTCTGGAATTCTCTTCCTTTTATTCTTCGCAGGGAATCCAACATGCAGTCCTTCCGTAAACTCCTTAAGACCTATCTCTTTGGTACCACCTACTAACCTGTCATGTTACTGTCTGTTCTGTCCTAAGCGCTACGAGGCCTCAGGGTAGTAATGCGCTATAGAAATTTAATTTCATTCATTCATTCATTCATTGATGATTAATAACTCATAAACGATACAAATTTGTTTATTTGTTTTTATCGTTGAATACACCAGTTTAACCCCTTGGCTGCGGCGGTAATTCCGCCGCGGTGCTGGGGGGAGTGGGGGGTGAGCGTGGTGCCGCCATGCTTGTGACGGAACCACGCCGTCATGAGCCACGGGCGACGTGTGCTCATGACGGCGTGGTTCCGTCACAGCCCCGCCCGCTCATTAATTCGCCCGCACAGGCGGGGAATTAATCGCGCGTGGGCCGAGCGGCAGCCGCATGACGGAACCACGCCGTCATGAGCACACAGCGCCCGTGGCTCATGACGGCATGGTTCCGTCATAAGCACGGAACGGGTTAAAAGTCTTTTTGAGTAAGGATAATACATAGAACGGTTGGTTCTACAGGCACAGTGCACACTGCATTCAGGATTTCATCCTGTTAGACCATGAGTTTGATTTGCATGTGAGGTCAACACATTGCAGCAGTGCAGCACCCTTAGTTTAAATTTGAGTGAATTGTTAAAATCGCGTCACTAGTTCTGAGTGCTCCTCAAACCCCCAGACCTCTTCGTTTAAGTTATTGACAAACAACAGAGGTAGCACCACTTGATTATTACAGACAACAAATCAACAAAGATGTCATTTGACTCAATAACAAGTATCACCGATAATCGGGCATCGACATTAGCCTATACCAACGAACAAGCCTCGGATATATATGCATTAATACAAGAGGTGAAATTGTCTGACTCACATGGAGGTTCCATTACCCAACAATTGAAACAACTAGAATACTTGACCCGACGTCAACTCAACCAGAGGCTTCATGCATCAACCTTGGTGCAATACCACAGAGCCAAGAGAATACCGCGGGGACTGCGTTTATCGATACGTCCAATGTTATTTAGATTCCATCTTAATTCAGCTTTTATGGACAAATGTTTTTCAATTTTGAACAAATGCTCCTTAGATTTAATCTTATTAATAATTGAGGAACTCTCAAAACGATACGTGAATTGGAGGAAGAAATATTCAATTTGAAAAATGACTTGGAAAAACGACTGGAAACAAATACCTGGACAGCGACTCTAGAAGATCTTAATCAAAAACTAGATCAGTACAGTAAGGAGTTACAAGAAGGCAAGATCCGCAAGTATCGCAGGGATACCATTGACTACAAGCTCAATGAGGTGTATACTTGGGTGGAAATATATGCACGAAGACGGTTCAATGAGAAAAAAATTACTACCTCCTCTGAAGAGAGTGTGGCAACCGATCAAGATACGGCACTCAACTGACCACCTGTTTCTAAGTCGACCCTCACCACCACAGGGCCATCGACAACACCCATAGCAATAAGGGATTCTCAAGTACCTACAACATCCACCACGTCTTTTTTATCCCAGGCACCGGATCAGGGGCAACCCCCGTCACTGAGCACTACAACAATATCAGAGTCTGTGGCAAAACCAGGAGAGGACAAGGCGGAAAAAACTCTGCGCAGTGGGAAGAGCATAGTTTAATCATCAACATATCTTCAGCATCCCTGTCTAAACAACAAATGAGAGTACTGAACAAAGGCATGTCATTTGTGCCAACCTCTACTACTACAAAATTGGATACGGAGATAGCTCTCTACAAATTTATGCGCAAGCTACGTCTTAAACATTACTTCGCAAATGTAGTGGAATCCACCAGTGACTTTCAGGGAACTACTTCATTGTTATTTAAACCTAAAAGTAATTTCCAAGCACCAATTTCGCATAAGATATTGGACACCTTTGAAAACATAGTCAGACACGATTTATCTAAATTGAATTACAAGAAAATGAAAAGGAACAATCTTATTGAACATGAAAAAAGGATAATTAGATCAATAGCTAACAACACAGGATTGACCTTGAAACCAGCGGATAAAAGAGGAACACTTGTCATGATGGACACTACATTTTACATACATAAAGTAAACAATCATGTTTTGGATGGGACTACGTACTTGGCACTTAACGGTGATCCAACGGTTACACTACAGAACATTTTACAACAGATTTTGGATGAAGCAGTACAAAATGGATGCATAGATGCCCAACTTAAATCATACTTATTCACCAGTAATCCACGTAGACCACGGATTTACATGATCCCTAAAATACACAAACACCCGACTAATCCACCATTCCGACCAATTGTTTCTGGCTGCAGCTCTATTTTTGACCCATTGGGGAGGTATTTGGATCATTTTCTCCAAAGATTTGTGCAAAATTGGTGTACTTACACGAAAGATACAACGGATTTTTTAAATAAACTCCAAACAATCCAACCTTTTGTTCAACCTCACTGGATATTATGTACAATTGATGTTACCGCCCTATATACATCCATAGCGCACTCTGAAGGAATGCAAGCAACGGAATGGGCACTTTTGAAAATGGAACAAACAGAAGAAGATAACGTGTTTTTGATGAAACTCCTATATGTTTGCCTACACAACAGTTATTTTAAATGGCAAGATGACTTTTATGGTCAACTAACTGGCACATCCATGGGCTTTTCTGGAGCGCCGGCGTACGCCAATATTTTTATGTCGAAATTTGAACATGACTTAATTTTGACTCATGAAAATTGGACCAAAGGCATTGCTCAATACTGCAGATATATCGATGATATATTTTTAATTTGGACTCAATCTCAAATGGATTTGGAACAACTTATACAGGAGCTAAATACCAGAAATCCCAGAATTCAGTTTACACATACCATCAGCACACAACAAGTCAATTTCTTGGATGTCCTAGTCATTAAAGATTCAACCAGCTTCGGATTAAAAATCTGAGATCTATACGAAGCCCACAGACAGAAACAGCACGCTACATCATTCAAGTTTCCATCCGAGAAGCTTGATTTCCAATTTACCCTTTTCACAATTTATCCGGATCAAACGGATTTGTTCAGAACCAGACACAGCAGTGGAAAAGATCAATGAATTTCAACAGAGATTTGTACAAAGAGGCTACCCTGAGGATATTTTGCAGAAAAGTATATCCAGGATATCAGAAAAGGACCGATTGTCTCTACTGCAAAAAACTCTTCATACAAAAAATGATGCACCAACTTTCGTGTCAAAATACTCAACAAGCTCAAATCAAATAAAAAGAATTATCAACAATAGATGGGATCTCCTCCAGAATGAGCCAGATTTTAACCCCTTCGATGCGCGTGACGAGCTCAGCTCGTCATGCTGCGCGGTAGCGCTGTGCGCATGACGAGCTGAGCTCGTCACGACCGCACCCGCGATCGGAATGTCCAACACACGAGCGGAATTCCGATCGCAGTCAAGGGGTTAAAGGCATGTTCAACACAAAACCCACATTTTCATACACGAGGAAAAAATTTGCAAGAACTCATGAAATCTACTGAAACATCAATGCAAACCATGATCTATAAAGGCACTGCAAAGTGTTTTAGCTGCATCCATTGTAACAATATAATAACAGGCGATACATTAACACACCCTGTTTCGGGCAAAAATATTAAACTTAGGCATACCTCAGATTGTAATACCACAAATATAATTTATTGCCTGAAATGTCCCTGTGGAAAAGCATACATAGGTAAAACGGAGCGTAAATTCAAACTTAGATTGACAGAACACAAAAGCACGATTCGTACTGGCAACAGAGTCTCTAGTGTAGCAATTCACTGGCATGACGCCAAACACACTATTACCCAGCTAAGAGCACAAATTGTTGAGGTAGTAGCAAAGATTGAAGGTGTTGATAACAACAAAAGATTGCTACAACGTGAGGTATTTTGGATACATTTTCTGGAACCCTTATCTCCAAAAGGTTTAAATGATAAAATAGAGATGAGTTGTTTTTTATAAAGCGCATTTGTTACCAAAAAGAAAGCTGTGTCACAAATGCAACAATGGTGTTGTGAACTAAAGAGCCACTATATCATTTGGTTTCTAAAATTTTTCCAGTTTTCTCTATTTTACACACTTGGGATCTGAGGGATCATTTTAATGTTTAACATCACTTCACATCATCCTCTATATCTTCTTGCAATTACCTTTCGCATCTTCATTCTCTACGTCTTCTAAGTTTATTATAACATAATAGTGGTATCAGTGCAGGAAGACTGGTTTCTACTGTTACCGCATTTACATCTGATATAGCATCTGTTTGGGACATTTGAGTTCCCTTTAGAACTCTTTATCATCAGATTAGTTCATATCTATAGTAACTTCGGTTTTTTACACATTGGTTCGCATTAAACAGGAGCACCTGGCTGTTTCATTTATACTATTCACGTGGACTTGAATTCAGCACATCGCATCATATGTGCGGTTAATATAACGGCATTGAAGTGATCGACTCAGTTGCTTTTTTTGAACAAATATTGAGACGCTCTAGTGAGCATTATTATCCAATTAACCACTATTTGATACTTTACAGTATTTCCATCTTCCTTAGATTGCTTCCAGACAATTGCGCGGTTTCCAGCATCTTTACGTATATTTCACACTTGACACTTATTTTGCAAGACTACCAGTCTTTTTTCCATTTTCATTTGGAAGGTTTTGTCGTCCATTCTTTATTTTCTCACTTTTTTTGACGACCGCTCGCATGCATTTCCGTATTTACATTGGAGCAAGAACAGATGCCCACGTATTTACAGTTAGATCACGTGTGACGCGTTCAACGTTCGAGTTTCGGTAAGAACATCGTATTTTTGTGTTTTATCCGGGCATTAGTATTTACAACGCATGAACGATTAACTCACACAGTTGCATGTTTTTATCTGTTCTTGACAGTTTGATGTTACAAGAACATTATTGCAAGAAAGTAAGAGCTTACAAGAACGCACGACACGCGCTCGTAAAATTTACTTGTGGTAAGGACATCGCATTTTCGTGTTTCAACTGACTATTTGTATTCATAACGTATGAATGACAAACTTACATAGTTGCATGTTTTTTATCTGTCCTTGGCAGTTTGATACTTAAAGAACATTATTGCAAGTAAGCAAGAGGATTCAAGAACGCACGACACAAGCTCGTAATATTGACTCGTGGTGAGTGGTCCTGAGTTTTTCGCGTATGCTTGGAAGTTCATTTAACGATTTACGGGTATTATAATGTATATTATGGTTTTCTTCAGGCTTATGACGCTTAGCGGTTTGCATCATGATTCAGCAGGTAGGACCAAGTACGAGTCTTTACACCCTTTCAAACAAACATTTTCTTCACCTGGGCACATTGCTCACAATAGGTTTCTTGTTTTTACTCAACAGGACACGGTATTCTTTTCTTTCTAGTGGAGGTATGGAATGATGTTTCAGTTTATTTGGTTCATCCTCACGCTACATGGTGTTTTAATTATACAACTCTGGTGGACACTGCTTTGGTTCTTTGACAGCAACAATAGATTCTTCACACACTAACTAATTTCTCTGTTATTAGCAATGACTCAGGCTTCTTGAATTTCATGCAGATTATAGAGATGAGGCACTTTCTGCTTGTTGGATTATGGGACTCTCCTCTATAAACACAACTGCAAACAAGTTTACATGAATGTAAATTGTACTATTTCTTTGTCTACAGAATTCGCCCCTGAGGAAGGGACCCCGGAGTCCCGAAATGCATTGGGCTTTGCATCAACAATTCGTTTAATTGTCAATGCCATGTTTAAAAAAATGTTTGTGTATATATATTCTTTGTGATGTAAAAGAGTACTATTAGATGGATATTTTGTTTGCATTTTTGCCATGAAAATATGTATCAGAAACACATACACGTAATGTTGTGAGTTACAAGAATCATTGATGAATAATAACTCATAAGCGATACAAATTTGTTTATTTGTTTTTATCGTTGAATACACCAGTTTAAAAGTCTTTTTGAGTAAGGATAATACATAGAACGGTTGGTTCTACAGGCACAGTGCACACTGCATTCAGGATTTCATCCTGTTAGACCATGAGTTTGATTTGCATGTGAGGTCAACACATTGCAGCAGTGCAGCACCCTTAGTTTAAATTTGAGTGAATTGTTAAAATAGCGTCACTAGTTCTGAGTGCTCCTCAAACCCGCAGACCTCTTTGTTTTTAAAGTGCTGGCAGGTGACCCAAGGCTTTGGTAGGTCTCCAGCTCACAGGATGAGTCACTCTGTTGCAATTGTCGAGAGAGGGCTGAGGATGGCAGGGTTTCACGCCAAAGACCAAAGTTTGCTGCAGTTGTCACCAGGCAATAACTCACTTTCGGCCTTCTTCTGTTGATCCATCAAATCTGAGTTCTTGGGTTCAGGGGTGCTACCAAAATACTAAATTTAGGGGCATTATGGGGAGTGACAGGTCATACTTTTAACCAAAAGAATGTCCTTCCTGTGATTTAGTTGTTATTTCCTCCAGGACTGGGGGAATAAAACAACAAAAGGGCAACCAACAGTGGGTGGGTGGTTCCTAAGTGTGTGATGGTAAGACTCTCAAAAACGAAATTCTTGAGAGGATTATAAGTATAACCAACCCGTTGTTACGGGTGGGAAGGGAAAGAAACCCTTTTCTTTAAATAGCCCTCACTCACTCTAATAGTGACATGCTTCATCATAGGTCTCACCCCAACTCCTTAAGGTCGGGGTGTGCTCAACCGTGTTTCAGGGAGCACTTAAAGATATTGTGTATGGGGGCGTACCATTAAAGATAAAATTCCTCACCCACTCCTAAAGAATTCTTTATTAGTGGATTGGGAGGGAAGGTTAAAATATATACAAACGGGTGTTAGGATGTGATAGTCCTATGACCCTATATTCAGCACCAACATGTTTCAGCCCTTCCTATCTGGCCTAAATAGGTCCTTGGCTTTCGTCAGGGTGGGACATAATGACGAGGCGTCAATACCTCCGCTCAGAGCAGGCTCTGTTCCTGGCCTCCAAGAACATAGGCTCTCACTTCAGGAGTTCAGAAACCTGTCTATGGTGGCTGGCTGGTCGAGATCAGTCAGTCAACACACTAATAGTCAGTAGGTTTTCAGGGAACCCCTCTAAGGGGCACTCTGGGTGCATTTCTTAATAAATACAGCACTGGCATCAGTGTGGGTTTATTAACACGAGGTGTTTGGAATCAAATACCTTGGGGTACAGCGAAGTCATCATGTAGCTGAGGAACTCATAATGACCAGTGTCCAGCCCATGTACTCGTTATGGCTTCCCCGTGCACTTGTAATATCTAAGGTTTTGCTTATATATTACAGGCACACATCTACACGTGCAGATATGCTAACACATGGGATATAGTGGACCCTGCCTTCGGGCTGTGAGGCCTGCTGTAGGGGTGTCTTACCTATACCACATGCAGTGTTTTGCTGGCGTGGCACATAGGAGTGTGTGCCGTGTTGACCCTTCTTTATCGCTGCATGAACACATGCAGGCTACAATGGCAGCTAGGTGAGGGGTCCCTTAGGGTAGCACAATTCGTGCTGCAGCCCTTAAGGACCTCTTTTTCACCCTGGGCCCTGCTCTGTGCTCGGGTTTTTATGCACACCCATTCAGGAATTCCCAGCATGGCGGAATGGGACCTAAGCTCAACCTCAGCCCATGCTGAGAACTCCAAATCATTCCTTAGCAGAAATCCTTTCCTAGCAACTAGGATTGCAGAAGAGACGACTACCTGTTTCAGGTCAGTAATCCCTTCCCATTCTAAGGTCACTATTGCCATGGGATGGACCTTAGTGACACTGTCAGCATTCGGGGCTGGATGAGTCTGGCCAGTCAGGTACTGTCCTGGAGAAACCAGTTTTTCTGTCACCATCATGACACTGGCACCTGTATCTCACAGGTCTTCTACCCTAATCACATTAATCAAGGGCTGCTGTTTGTATTTCTCCATAACAGTAGGCCAAACAGCTAAGCTTGCAAGGTCCACCCCACCCCCAGGGTACCCTGCTCGGTGTGCCACTGGGATCAAGCTAGTCTGGCAGATGAGGGGTGATACCCCGAAACTGGTCCCAGTATGCTTGTTTTTAGTCCAGGAAGGACCTGGCCTGCCAGTTCGGGCTGGACTGTTCCCACGAGGAGCAGGGTTAAGACTGATTTGCATATGACTGGGTGTAAACTGGGGTGGCGTGGTGAACAAAAGAATGATGGATTTAACCCAGATCTCTTGAATGGGGGTGAGTGTTTGAAAAGTTTCAGCGATCTGTCCATCATCTGTTTGGTATGTTTGCCCTAAGTGGCCAAGGGTATACCCAGACATGTGTCCACTGCTCGCTGCCCCACTGGATTTAAGCTAGCCTGGCTGATGAGGGGTGATGCCCCAAAGCTGGTCCCAGGATGCTTGTTTCAGGTCCAGGGAGGACATGGCATGGCAGTTCAGGCTGCACTGCTCCCATGAGGAGCAGGGTCAAGACTATTTGCATATGACTTGATCCAAACTGGGGAGGCATGCTCAGCAATAGAACAATGGATTTAACACAGATCTTTTGACTGAGGGTATTTGAAAAGTTTCAACATTTCATCCATAATTTTATTTTGTGATGGTGCTATGTGTACCCTAAGTGGATAAAGGAAGGCCCAGGCGTGAGCCCCTTGCTAGCTGCGCCACTGGATTCAGGCTAGCCTGGGTGATGAGGGGGGATACCCCGAAACCGGCCACAGGATGCTTGTTTCCACTCCAGGGAGGACCTGGCTTGGCAGTTCATGCTGGAGTGTTCCCATAGGGAGCAGGATCAAGACTGATTTGCATATGGCTGGGTCCAAACTGAAGTGATGTGGCGAGTACAATAACCAGGGGTTAAACCCAGCTCTGTGATTAGGGATGAGTGTTCAAACTTTTTTAACCTTCCGCCCATTATTTTATTTTGTGATGTTGTGCTGGCAGGCTACCCAAAGGCTTTGGTAGTTCTCCTGCTCACAGGATGAGTCACTGTTGCGATTGTCGAGAGAGGGCTGAGGATGGCACGCTTTCACTCCAAAGTCCAAAGTTCGCTTCACTTCTTGCCAGACAATAACTCACCTTCGGCCTTCTTCTGTTGATCCATCAAATCTGAGTTCTTGGGTTCAGGGGTGCCATCTAAATACTCAATTTAGGGGCGTTATGAGGGTAATAGCCAATGGGCTATCAATCTTTAGGGTGTCTACACCCTCTATATGACCACTTCCTGTGGGAAGCGGGCATAACCCTGACCCTAGAATGCTAATTCCATTCAAAACATCAAGGAATAAACTGAAAAGTGGGGTCCACAACAGCTGGCCCGCCCTAGGGGAGGTACTGGCTGAATGTGGCCACACCTCCAAATCTTACTAAGTTTCCTATCTGTCTTGCCACCAAAAAGTGGGGTCTGGACAGGTGGGTGGGTATCTCCACTATCTGAAGAGGCCAGGGGTCACAGTACAAAGGTGGCAGGCCTTTGAAGCCTCCCGCCCTGGAATGCGCATCCTGCTTGGACAAGGTATGATCACATCCTTCCAGAGCTGGCTTTGTTCCTGGCCTCCGAGAGCGTAGGCTCTTACCGCAGAAGGTCAGAAACCTGTCTATGGTGGCTGGCTGGTCGAGACCAGTCAGTCAACATATTAGTAGTCATTAGGTTTTCAGGGGACCCCTCTAAAGGGCCCTCTGGCTGCATTTATTAAGAAATCCAGCACTGGCATCAGTGTGGGTTTATGAAGATGAGGTGTTTGGTACCAAACTCCTTGGTGTACCATGATGGTAGGCCATCATGTAGCTGGGGAACTCGTAATGAAGTATCCAGTAAACAGTGGAAGAAAATTATCAAATCTACTGTGATCAAATAAACCATACCCTAGAACAGATTGCTCCAGTAAAAAGGCTGAAGAATAGAAAGAAACCCTCAGCTCCTTGGTATAGCGAAGAGCTAAAATTGATGCGTAAACAACGCAAACAGGCCGAAAGGAAATGGAGGCGGTCGTATGGGGAAGTAGACAAAAAAAAGCTTAAGCTGCTGCAGGCCTCATATAAGGAAGCTATCTCTAGGTCCAAAGCAGAGTACTATGCCAAAACCATCTTGCAGGCACCTAATAGTACAAAAATGCTCTTTAACATTATAAAGGACCTATCTAATCCAGTATGTATGGGTAATAAGGTTAATGCTACACAAAAACTCTGCGATGACATCGCTGTCTACTTTGATGAAAAGATCAATAAGATTGTTGGTGGCTTAAACTCCAACAACAGCAGCCTGGATGAGGAAAAGGAACCACCTACGATACTAACAGTAGAGCAACAGGCAGAGGCATTCAACAGCCATCAGCCGCCTGCTCTAGAGTGCTTTCAAATTCCCACTGAGGATATATTTAATAACCTAGCTCAAAGTGTATCTTCTGGCTCCCCTCTGGATCCCCTTCCGCAGGGGATATGGAAAGAGTTTCAGTTAGAACTATTCCCCTGGTTATGGCAGATTTGCTGCCAATCACTAGAAAAGGGAACTGTTCCAGAAGTCTGGAAGCAGGCAGTGGTGACCCCGCTGCTCAAGAAACCGTCACTTGATCCTAAATGCCCATCGAGTTTCAGACCAATTTCCCTTCTGCCGTACCCAGTAAAAATTCTGGAGCGGGCAGTTAGCAAATCCCTGTCCCTTTATTTAGAAGAAAACCACCTGTTAGACAAGGCTCAATTTGGTTTTAGACCAGGGCATGGAACAGAAACTGCCCTAGTGACGGTACTTGATAACCTGAGAATGCGAGCCGACAATGGTAATCCGTCCATATTAGTGCTATTGGATATGTCGGCCGCATTCGATACGGTGAATCACAGTATCCTGCTGAAAAGACTAGAGGACATCGGAGTGAAAGGACGGGCACTGAAGTGGCTGCAATCATATCTGACGGGCAGGCAGCAGGCGGTAACTATCCCACCATTTACATCCCCAAAGACCCCTGTGCGACACGGGGTGCCACAGGGCTCAGCAATAAGCCCAATCTTGTTTAATATCTATTTGCGCCCTCTGATCCCAATCATCAAGTCCTTTGGCATCGATCTAGTTAATTATGCAGATGACACACAACTGGTGTTCTCTCTGGAAGGAAATCAAGCAGTATCCCTAGATAAATTCCAGGAGTGCATGCACAATACCTCCAATTGGCTGAGGAAAAACTCCTTACAATTTAATGCAGATAAAACGGAGATAGTATATTGCTCCACGGCCAAAATTGCGCGGCCTTTTCCCTCCGAGTTTAGACTCACCCCTATGGATAAACCACTGATCCCAGCTAGAACAGTGCGTAACCTGGGGGTTTTAATGGATGATAATCTTCAACTTGAGTCACAAGTCAACAAAACAGTTGGTACCTGTTTCTCCTTGATAAAAGCACTACGCCAGATCCTCCCACTACTGCCCGTTGCTACTAGATCTCTAGTAGTGAGGAGTATAATATTGAGCAGGTTGGATTATTGTAACTCTTTGTATTTGGGAGCACCACAATCAGTGTTACTGAAGCTACAGAGGATCCAGTCCATAGCTGCCAAATTGGCGTTAAATAGGCAGCGTAGGTCCTCAACGACTTTAGATTTAAAGGACCTTCACTGGTTACCCATCAATGAGAGAGTTCAATTCAAATCCCTCTGTATTGTGTTTAGGGCAGTACATGGTCTGGGTCCAATGTCTATGCAGGAGAAATTTACCTGGTACACTCCTGGGAGAAATCTCCGTTCATCGAGCGCAAATCTGGTAACCACCACTAGATTTAAGAAGACCAGGACAGGTGGAAGAGCATTCGGTGTAGCAGCCTCACGACTCTGGAATGATCTTCCCTTGAATATCAGACAAATTAAATCTCTGCTCCCATTTAGGAAAAGCTTAAAGACATGGCTCTTTCCTAGGGATTAGTAAAACGAGCTCTTCCTAACCGGCGAATATGTTATCTGTATGCACACTGACAACAGGGTGAGTCGCAGCGCCAGGATACCCGCAGGGTGACAGTTTGCGCTATATACGTTTAAATTACATTACATTACAATGACGAGTGTCCAGCCCATGTACTCATTATGGCTTTCCTGTGCGCTTGTAATATCTAAGGTTTTACTTAGATATTACAGGTGCACATCTACACATGCAGATATGTCCACACATTGGGTATAGTGCACCCTGCCTTCGGGCTGTGAGATCTGCTGTATGGATGTCTTACCTATACTACGTGCAGAGCCTTATTTACAAGATTTTGCTGTAGGGCAGCACCACAGGCCTTCCTGCTGTGCTGCCCTATGGTAAAAGAAAAGGGCAGGAATCTGCTGTATCTATCAGATACAGTGCATTCCTGTCCTTTCCCCCGTGCTGGTGCACAATGAGCTGCCATGCACAAATGCAGGCACCTTTGCGCCATGATTCAAGGGGGCCTGCATTGCATGGATGATTGTTTTTGTGCAGGAAGGAAAGGCAAAATGCAGCACACAGAAAAAGGAAAAAGAAGGAGAAATAATGGTATTTCTCCTCGTTGCGCCTCCCTTACGCCTCCTCTGGGGAGGCGTACGTTTTTGGTGCTGCCTCAGAGTTACAATTCCTCCTAAATCTGGGGAAGTGTCAAAAAGCCATGGGTGTTGCTGGGAACACCCACAGCTACACCCATTGCCTGCCCCTTTAACACAAAAAACTGCGTTAAAGGGAACGATCTTTACAAGTCCACATTAGGTCACACAAAATGGGCTAGTGCTGCCTGGTAAGTATGGAGCAGACCCCTATGCCACCGGAGTGTCACAAAAAATGATGCTCTGGTGGTGCAGCCTCATTGTAAATGAGTCCCGCAGTGTTTTGCTGCCATGGCACACAAGGGTGTGTGTCATGTCGTCTGTTTGGTTTTTGCTTTTAGCTTTTCCAAATGAATTCATAATAGTCATTTAGAACGATACAGTAAATTTGCCTTCAGTATCTGGTGTATTGTTTTCACTAATTAATTCCTGGGAGTTGAATAATGAGGACTAACATATGTAAAAGTGTTTCACACCCTTGTTATTAATGTTGTTATAAATGGAAGTTTGCATGAGCTTGGTGATGGGTCCCTAAGGGTGGCACAATTCGTGCTGCAGCTCTTAAGGACCCTCTTTAGGTCCAATGGCCTAGGTACTAGGGGTACCATTTACAAGGGACTTAAAGGGTTCCTAAAGTGTGCCAATTGTAGGAAGAAAGGGTACTGTTTAGGGAGAAAACACTGGTGCTGGGGACCTGGTTAGCAGAAACCCAGCACACTCTCAGTCAAAGTTGCACCAGTTATCAGGCAAAAAGTGGAGGGTAACCATGTAAAAAAAAGAGGCACTTTCCTACATTGAGCTTGACATCTTCTGTAAGGGTTAGCACACCAAAACTTCAACCAGAACTAGTAGTCTGATAATTATTGAGAAACTGTTAGGTAGTCACCATACCCCTGGGAATCTGTGATATGTGTGCTCTCTTCAAAGGGATTGTTCTATGTTGATAAATGTTTGCACTGCAGTGCATACATATTGCAGTTAAATGTGAAAACTAAATATTGACACAAGTTGAAAATATTGGCAAACAAAAGGCAATTGAAAAGATCTCTTTCAAACTAAAAATTGCTCCTTAAAAAATTGATGAAATATGGAATAGGTTCTTGGAAGTATGTTACTGAGTTATGTGCTACTATTAGGTATTTGATTCTAACTGATAATTTAAAGAGATTTTGGGTGAAAACAAACATGTTGTATACATGATGGCCATGCAGATAATGGCTACCTTGCATGAAGATGTTGTACATCTTTGCTTGACCTTTGTGTCTTGTGTGTGTTTTGGGAGGTGTCATTTTTTATTTTACTGTTCACCAATGTACACGGCAAAATATGCCAATATATCGATTTTCACTGATATATCAATATATATCTTTATCAAAAAGAGAAATACGTAATGTGTGGGGCCAATGTACAACATAATTTATGAGATTGCCACAGGAATTCTGTTTTACATACTCGTGAATGCCTTTTTTTAATTGTCCCTGAACCATTCCACATACTATCGCCAAAAGTTCAAAAAGGCACGTGCCTTTCTCTTTGTACTAATTCTATGTGATTATTCCCTTGATTGTTCATATTCTAAAAGTTGTGTGTACAATTCCCAAAGGAATGTACAAGTACGTAACCGAGTACTACAGGATTACTACTTTACGTACTCCAAAATAACTTTGTGACTATACCCCAGAGTGGGAACAAGTAATTAATACAAATGGATAATACTTAAGGGTTATAGCTGCCCCATCCTTATTGCAGGACGAGAGTTGGAATAATGAAAGGATGAAAGGATCATAGATGTTAATAAATGGAATGATAAAGGTAGGACATTGAGAGTAAATTGTTATTTTTTTTTTAACTGATGACATTTTACATTTGTGACTGCAATGTGGGAAAGATGAGCATACATAAAGCAAAACAGAAGCTAGACACACTTAATCAAGCTCTGGGTAGTATAACTGGATTTTGTTTTATTTCTCCCCTTCTAAGTTAGTACAGTCACAGCTATGTGCACTCTTTTGATGAAGAGCCTTATGCTCTAACATGCTGGTAAGGGATCTATCTGACTGCAGGACTGCATAAAGCTAACCAAACATACTATAATAGCCAGAACTGTACTCATAAAATTCAATTTGCAGTCTCCAGCTTCATACTTTAAAAGGCACCAAAAAGCAATATTGCGTCTAATCAAATTAGAACAAGTAATTATTCAACTAAGTGCTTCCTTTACTTCATTACTGTGCCTGCCCTGCTGACATGCACTTTATGCACCATAAATTCCATTTGCAGAATTAAAAGAACTCTCTTGTTCCTATGAATCATCTCGATGATGCACAAGTACAGATGCGGGTCTTGATCCGAAGGAATGAAAAGCAAAGTACATTAATAAAGTGAAAGTTGAGGCAAGAAAGAAATCTTTGTTTGTGTGCTTAGTGAGGAGAATACCTGTGCTGCTTAGAATCATCTGAATAATATATGTGACAAGAGTGTGCAGAACATTTTTCCAAATGAATTCATAATAGTCATTTAGAACGAGACAGTAAATTTGCCTTCAGTATCTTGTGCATTGTTTTCACTAATTAATTCCAGGGTGTTGAATAATGAGGACTAACATATGTAAAAGTGTTTCGCACCCTTGTTATTAATGACCGAATATTATGCAAAGGAAGTTAGCAGGAGGTAGGGTCTGTGGTTACATGCCCTCAAAGCACAGAAGTAAGCTCAATCTGTGCCCGTCTCTTAGTGGGCATTGTTGCAAAAAAGGGCAAAAATGTACTTTAGGCTTGATTGACAAAGGCACCTTAAACCTCAAACTTCTGTTTATAGGGGAATAGCTTTATGTACGCTTGTCAGACATTCACCGATTTGCTGACAGCAATAAATGGTTTTACTACTGCAGATTCCTTTGCCAATGGGACAGCGAAATCTGCAGTAGCAATCCTCACGCAAAAGGTGGGGAGTGGCCAATCAAGGCATGGCTTGCACTGAAAGTTTGTGAATGTCTATAAACTCATAGATTATTGGTGTTCACCAAGTCCGATCTGACCTTTGGACATGGTTAGAATTTGACTGCATCAAAAGGCTCCCCTTCTCGGGTGGTAAACAAATGGTTCATCTCCAAACGTGGATGGGTTTGTGACAGAAGCTTCTCTACTAGTAAAAATGCTCTCTGTGGAGAAACAAAAGGCAAGAAAAAATTATGCAAATGTACATAGGGCTGCATTTTCCTACCTTCAGTTGAGCACTGAGGAAATTGGAGTCCTGGAAATGTCCTGGAATCAACACCAGCTTCACCTATTCAGGCATAGTGCTGGAAATGTTAGTGAAAATTAGTAAATCTACACCGTTCATAGGAGTGCTCCTACGTGTGCAGTTTTACTACTTTTCTCTGTGAATCAGGTCCTATGGGCCATATTTATGAGTCTACTGGCACAGGGCAGCGCAGCAAGTAACCTTGCTGCACTGCCCCGCGTCACAGGGAAAGGGCAGGAATGATCCAATACGGCGCATTCCTGTCCTTTCCTTTTGTGCTGGTGCCATTTCGGCAGCCTAGTGCCAACGCAGGCACCTTGTGTTGTAGGCCGGATTGTTTTTGTGCTTGAAGGGGCACCTATCTGCACAAAAACAATCCTGAGGGGCTTTTTCCTCTCTCTATATAAAAAGGGAAAAAGGACAAATAAACATATTTCTCCTTGTTATGCCTCATATCTTTTTGGCGCATATCCCAGGTTTACAAGGTCTTGTATATTTGGGAATGCGTCAAAATCCATGGGTGTTGCATGGGATCACCCACGCAACGTTCATGGAATGCCTATCCCATGCAGAGTAATGCAACACAGTGATTTGTACTGTGTTGCGCTACTCCATATTTTTGGAGTCACTCAAAGCTACGCAAACTGACTTTGCATGGGTTCAAAAATATGAAAACATTGTATGGTGCAAGAGGATGCAAGCCGGGTCATAAAAATATGGCCCTTTAAAAGTATCTGTGTTCAGCAATTCTGCTTGCAATGAACAAGGGTGATTCAGACATTTTGGGTTTCCTCTGCATTGTAGCAATGCAATTGTCTCTCAATATTTTAGCAATTTTCTAACATATCAGGATTTCACTCTAGGGCCCTGATCGCTTACACTTTGTTAAATATCAGAAGGGCAAACCTGTAGGAATTTAACAAGGGATAAGTGTGCAGTACTTACTGTACCATGTGGATTTTGCTGCGAGAAGCAATAAAATCTGCATGCTCTTCCACAGAAATCCCACCCGATGAATAGCTTATGCCGGGGTATCATTATTTTTCTGGTGTAATAAAAAGTACATGGATTCAGACAAACTCAGAATCAAGACCTAGTAGGTGCTACATATTCAGTTAGTACTTGGTGTGAACCACAGAAAGGGAAATTGCTTGGCAAGCATAATCAATCCTATATGGGTGACATTAAAAGCAATACTTAAAATGTAGAATGAGATAATTTGTGTAGCATGAAATTGGAACGCCAGACTTGTATTTTACTCCTTCACTGTAGAAAGCATAACATGATATATTGGAAATCTTCATTATTACAGCACCATCCATATGAAGCAGTGAACAGAAAATAATGCTGGCATCGCAAGCAGGGGTAGCACATTACTGTTAGGAAGTCAAATGAGTCAGCAATAGGTGATATTATATAGCACTTGAAAAGCACTGTAAATAACACGCATTTTTATAAAACTCTAACTCAATTGTGGTCATTTTGTCAACTTACGAAGAATGAATATCTGAGGCAATCTGCTGGCATTTGAAACCTATAACCTATTTGTGTGGATTTTTTCCACCTTCAGAGAGGTAACATTTCTCTCAATTTCCCGAAATATTTGTGCCCCAATTGGCTGCTTGGCTTTCCTTGCTCAAGTAGTAGTTTTGTATGTGAACTCTCTAAGGTGTAAAAGCTTTTTGATAAGATTGGTGCTCCTCTTTAAACAGCTACAGGTCACCTAAATATTTTGATAGGTGAATTAAAAATGTTATCAGCCCACGAAGTGTCCTAAACGTTACTGACTTGCAAGTGTATTGGAGCAAAGTTGACATTTTGTGCATGTGATTTATTGATGTTTTTAAAATAAAACTTGTATTCCCTGGAAGGTTACTGCCCAAGCAAAAGTTGGAAGAGAAGGTTACAATAAACTGTGCTTTGTGGAAGTTTTCATAACACTGAAACTCATCTATTCTAGAGATGAACCAAGCACTGTCTAGGGTCCTTTTGATTATTCTTTTGGTAGCTGGGCTAATCTGAAGCCATGCTGAATTATGCCATCAATTGCATGCACAATTCAAAACAGGTCTATCACTTAAGACCTAATTTTTATTGGTCCAGGAAAATCCCCACAACTAATTGGAACTACTGTAGCAGTAGTCCTGGTAGTTTAGGGGGCAGGGAGAGGTGTAACAGGGACAGGATGTTTTTTATAGAATACCATGTAGAATAACATGTAGAAAGCTGACTTACCTCTATGTTTTCCACTGGTATTCCTGATCAGAATTATCAGGCCACCAATATTGAAAGTCTTAATGTCTTGTGTAGGGAATCCAACCCTTTGCCATGTTTGCAAAACATTTTTTTTTTACCTTTTGGTAGGAAAACTCTACAAAGTGGAAACATGCAATATTTAGCTGATCTCTGTAGCGTCTGTGAAGAACGGAGATAGTCTGACTCGCTGTGTTTGGCCGGTGAGGAAGGAGTGTATCCAGTCCAAGACTTAGTCGAGGATGCTGGCCACGTGGAGTCTCGTGATTAGGGTGTGGTGGGAGACGGTATCAAAGGCGGCCAAGAGGTCCAGTAGGATGAGGGCTGAAGTTTCGCCTTGGTCGAGGAGGAAGCGGATGTCGTCGGTGATGGCGAGGAGTTCGGTCTGGGTGCTGTGGTTGCTTCGGAAGCCAGATTGTGAGATGTCCAGGACGTGGTTCTCTTTGATGATCTCGGAGAGTTGAGCGTTGATGGCCTTCTCAATGACCTTGGCTTGGAAGGGGAGGAGGGAGATGGGTCTGACGTTTTTGAGCTCTGTCGGGTCGGCGGATGGCTTCTTTAGCAGGGGGTTGATCTTGGCTTGTTTCCAGTCATCAGGGAAGGTGGCGGCCTGCACGCGCTGTTCAGTACTGGCGTTTTCCTATATTCAACCAGGGGCGGATTATTTTAAAACACACACACTCACTATGTGTGTGCTGCACAACTCTTCACCTTTCATGTATTTCACTTCATGCAATCACACATGCACCCAGGACATGAGGTCTCTGCACATGCACTGCATAGCACTACATCTCTCATGTATTGCATTCCTCTCAGGCATACATACACTCTGCACAGGTACTAATCGCACATGTACAGCATAGTACTGCACCATTCTTGTACTGTACCCTTCCCAGGCACACATACAAAATAACACAGAGTCACCACTCCTGAGCTATGCAGCACTCCACATCTACATAATGTAGGCCATGGGTGAGTGAAGCGTACAGCAGCAAACTTTTAAAAATGGTGAGTGAGCCTGTAGGCCTTACTCCAGTGACACAGAGTAAATGGGTCCTGTTCACTACTACTGATCACCACACAGTATGCCGCCACTTCCTCGTTTGTGCTGCTTAACACTTGGTGTTGTCAGTAGCCTTCCACCACTATGAGGGTAGTGCTTTAGGCTCCCCTCCTGGGCCAACAAGACCACAATCCGTGAGACAGGTCTTTGTCATAGCGCACATGCAAGATCCATGTTCGCCTATAACAAAAAACCATCATTAAGGATCCAAACAAGAGTACAGTTTGCCACTTAGGGCGGGAGCACACGTCTCCTGCCATGCAGAGGACTTTTCCATCCCAACAGGGAGTTTAAGGCTTGGCAGGGGGGTTATATTTCCAAGTCAAATTGGCAGTTTAAAACTCAATTCAGACTGCAATGGCAGGCCTGGAACATCTTTTAGCTCCAGGAGAGCTGACTGCTTCAATGTGGACAACCATGAAATTGATGGGCCGGAGTCAGTATGACAGGAAAGAGGATCCTGTCTGAGCAAGGACACCTGCATTGTAAAAACGTAACTATCCACCATGGCTGGAAAACTCAAAGTAAGAAGAAATGGCTCATGCAGTCACTGAAGTTTGAAGGTCCATCAAGTATGGAGAAATAAAATGTTATATTTGTAAGCAGGAGCCCTGAGGGATTGGGGGACCCTCCAGGTAGCCAGCAGCTTAAGCCACTCATTGGGCAGCTGTATCACGGCTGTAGAGCATGCCACACAAACCAACCACAGGTAGAATTTGGGTGCCCTGAGTCTCCCAAAAGGGAGAACATGTTTAGCCATCAAGGGCAGAGCACCTACATCAAATAGGCCGGTTGGGCCTAGGGTTGGTGGTGTCACCAGGAAAGGCACCGGTAGACCACAGAAGGCTACAGGACAGTTAAATCTGTGTGTTGTATGATCAGATGAGGTTGTTGGGCATAACTTTAACAAGGCAGATATATGTTTTAGGTCTGCCTGTATTAGTCTCCAGGCAGGTTTCATGTTTCTGTTTGTGGCAAATCTGAAAGTATTATGCACTTGTTGTATCCTTTATAGCATTATTTTGCTGTCTTTTTTTTTAGAAATGTGTTTATTGTATTTAGTGTTGTTATGCTATCTCTTTGTCAGTTTTTTTTGTATTGCCCCTGCTAGCTGCTGTCTTGTGCATGTAGAATGATGATTGATAAAGGGTGGAAAAGACGAGACTGTTGAGGTAGCGGACAGGCGGTGAATGTATGAACTGGCAAAGGGCTTCTTCTCTACGAATTAACTAAACGTTTTATCATCTTACCTACTCGTCTTCATATCCTTTGTAATTGCCACATAACTTTGGTGAGGAGCTGATTTGGAAAGGACATTTTGAAGCACCATTCCTGGGATGACATTGTGAAGTCATCAGATTGCTTCTTTATTGGATTTATCTTTGCACATGTAGAGTGCCTTTGTTTATGTGTAAGGAGTTTCTCGAAGCCTCATTGGTGAGCTGTGTTTAGGACTTTCTTCTTGGCTATTTCTCTGCTGCGTGAGGTGATACTTCCGCCTAGGTACAAGCTCTATTTACTGTAGAGAGCACACTGTTTTCACATTGGGCAGCCATTTCAAAAGGTTGGGAAGTCGGAGGTAAAACAAGCTCCATTTGTTATTGAAAACTCACTCTTACCTGGCAGCTATCTTGTGCAGTGGATATTTATACGGATGCTTTGACTTCTACTTAAGAACCTACGATCCTGTTGTGGCCATCTTGTAACTCATTAGGATTATACTATTTGGAACTACAAATCTTAATTATCTGCTTGTCTTCCAGTCCTATTAGCGGTGATAGGCACACCATGCTTTAATCAAATTCTCAGTTTAAGTGTCTGAGATTGGGTAAGATGAATTTCTTTTTTTAGGTAATTTGAGGCAACAATGGCCTTTGTGATTCAACCACATCCTTTTCTTCAGAGTTCACAAAAAGCTTTAGTCAAATGGTTTACTTGGTACAGGAACTTTGAAAATTATCTATTAGCTATTGATGCATACTAAGTTTCATGCTGTTATACCTGCTACTCAGCCAGTATGAGTGTGCTGTGTGGAATGAGGGTGCATTGTGATGCATTGGAATGTTAGGTGCCTGTGAGTGTCAGTTGGAGTATGGACTGAGCAGCAGGGAGGCTACTCCTTGTGGGGCTTGACATCTGGCTTATCCTAGAAGCTTTCTTCTGGAACTCATTACCTGGAACTAAGAAAATAAACCTTCTTACATAATCTAAACCTTGGAATATGGACTTTTCTTTTCATTACAGCATTTTGCTGACAAGAGTGGGATGAGGTACCCACTTTTTAAGGGCTAAGAGATACCCTGTGAGTAGTTGACCTGAATGTGGGGCGAGGTGGGTTATGTGATACACACTGTGTAAGGGTTGAAACATTTATATTGTGTCCTTCCTAGTTGGTTAGGGGCGTATGGTTTTCGTGTTGTTTGTATGTTTATCATCTTGCGTTCATAAGATTTTCTGTTGTCTATATAAGGGGGAGATGTGTTGTAATCTACTTGCTAACATAATGCATCCTCCTCATTGTAATTCTCTACCTTGCTACTCAGCCAGTGGTGAGGTCATTAGAATGCTGATAGGGTTTGTGCTTGAAGAAGGATCAGTTGGAGTGATTGGGCTGAGCAGCAAGGAGGCTGCTCCTGGTGGGGCATTACATGGAACTTGCCATCTTCCTGTAACCTGTAATTGAAGAAGTAACTTGAAGAATAAACTTATATCTTTTACCTGAATGACCTGTCTATGTGCCATACTTCATTTTAACACATGCAGAGCAGAAAAAAGTTCTATTACTTAGCTGTTTGGGTGCTGCTGAGTACGATTTTTTTTTGCATTTGCTCGAGATCGAACCTCCTGAGGATTGCTCTTGGGATGACTGCTGAGAGTTTGGAGATGCAGTCTGGTGAAAACCCCAAAGCGATTGTTGAGGGACTCAATTTATGTTCACGGAAACAAGGCAGTGATTAAACAATCGATGAATTTACAGCAAATCTCAGGACTTTAGTGGCATCCTGTGATTTTGGAAGTAAATTGACACTTATATTGACTAATTAGTTTTAGTTTGTTTTAGTGAAAAAATTCAATAGAGCATTGCCAAAGGGGTTGAGAGATCTATGATTTCGACTAAGGCTTTAGCGGGTAATGGTAACAGAGAGGAGTTGAGCATAGGTGCAGTACGTGTGGATGATAAGGACAAAAAAGGGGAAATTGAAAAGCCTAAAGCAAGTTATTGTTATTGTTGTGGATTGCATTTACTTTTATATAATGCCAGCAATTGTCCTGCTCTCAAACGTAAATTTTCAAGTGATAAGGTTGGCCATTTTTACAAGGTTTGTAGATCAAAGGAGTGTTGGGTTATGATTAGCAATAAGAAAAAATATACCAACTGTGCAGGTTGATGAAAATATGTTAAATAAATGTCAGGAGAGATTCAAGAATGTTTTTCTAATGATTTCTGATGATAAATATGGAACACGAAAAGGACCATTTTGTAGAATTGGCATTGGGGAAGTTGTAGTGTTCGTTATGGCTTATTCAGGTTCACCTAATCCTATCTTGCATCTGTCCACTTTTATGAAAAATTGAAAAGAGAAACATTTGAATGAGTGTGACATTTCACCTAAGCCATTTGGAGGTTTTGAAATTCAAATGCTTGGATGGTTTGAAGACAAATTGTCGTTCATGGACAGAAGCATTGTCACAAGGTGTATGTGGCTGTTGATGGAAAGTATGTATTGGGTGGATTGATCAAGGAAGATTGGGGATCATCTCAAGCCTGGGTCTGCTATTCCAGTTCAATCGGATCCTAATTGAGTAGAACTAAACTCTCATCATATATGTATGTCGACAATTGCCAACATTTGTTGATAAAAACTGATGATGGTTAAGGAGATGGAATTTACTTGCTTTTGGATGAATACTAGTCAGTCTTTAAGGATGAAATTGGGTGTGTGAATGGGTTTTTGCATGACATTATCCTAAAGGAAAAAGCTAGACCAGTAAACATAAGGTGAGTAATGTGTCTCTGAGTGTTCGTCATGATTTCAAGAAGTTATTGGAAAAGATGTGCAGGGCAAAATTATTTCGCCCATTAAATGTTCTGTGTGGGTTTTGAGTATTGTGATTGCAAGGAAGAAAAACGATGAAATCAGACTTTGTCCAGCTCTGCAATCATTGAATAAGAACATAGTTGTCAAAGTCATCCTCTTCCTAAAATTCAAGAAATGTTGGCACACATAGGGGATGCATGTGTTTTAGCACTATAGACCTCAAGGCTGCTTATCATCAGAGTATGTTAATATTAACCCTGGGCGTAGTTCGCGGAGTTTTGCTACGCGGAACTCCGCAAAGTTACAAAAAAACTCTGCAAAGTTCAGCGAGTAGCGGAGTGCAGTGCGAACTGCAGTTTGTGCTGGTATTCCTGCCGCTCGGGTATAAATTCTACCCGAGCGGCAGCTAGCGCTCGCGAACTTACAGTTCGCACTCGTGAACTTACTGTTCGCAATCGCGAGCAGGGAAAAAACCCTGCTTCACATCGCGAAGCAGAGTTTTCTGCACTCCGCGAGCTCCGCAGAGTGCAGAAAACTCCGCAAACTCCGCGAACGGAGCGAAGTTCTCTGCCCAGGCCTAGTTAATATATGGTTCGCAACTTCTCACTACATTCATCACTCCTTTTGGAGTATTTAAATACCTTAGGCTGCCTCATAGGTTGGCATCAGCTGACAATGTTTTTCTAAAGGCTCATGGATTTGTTACTTAAAGTTGTTTCGGGAGTAATGACATATCAGGATGATAGCCTCATATTTGCTTCAACCCCTCCACGCAAAGGCAACCAGAGCCACAGGGTAGTGGCTCTCAAGCTTGTCAGCAGCAACAATTTGATGGAACGTGTTAGGGACTACCTGTTCTGAAGACACCAAATGACACCTGATGGTAGACATGCTGGCTCCTGTGTCTCTCAGAGCCTCCTCCCTCTTCCCATTGATGGGCACTCACTAACTTTACTTTCTAGTATTGGCAGGCATGTGGGTACTCTGTACCATCGCTCCATCACCCAGGGACACTAGGGTTAATTGCACACTTCCCCCAGCACTATCTAGGGCCATCCTCCCCAAGCGCTACACTAGCCAACCCCAGTGACTGCCCACCAGTGGGGGGCTGTGCCCGCTTGGAACACTTGTTGCCCTAGAGCAGTGATGAATTTCTGATCCACTCTTCCTTCCAATGGCCTCCACGTTCCTTCCTCTGCGCCGTCTGCAGTTCCCGGTATTTCCTGAAAAAGAAGCACAGCAGAAAGCCAGGCTAAGAAAACGGCGCCTCAATGCGTTCACCTCGCGGAGGCTATTTTTGCCACTTAGAAGGTAAAGTGTTTCTATTTTTCATGCACAGTGTTTAAAACTTGAACGCTGCACCGGCAAGAACATTTACACCTCGTTTGGCTTCTTTGAACCCACAGAAATAACATTTACACCGCATTTGGCTTCTTTGAACCCACAGAAAGAACTCTGTTTCGAACTCTATGCAGGGAAGCTGTATTTCCTGTAAAAGGTGTGATGGAGCAAGGATTCGAGAAAAATGAAACTTGCTCAAATGAATCCTCCATTAACTTTCACTAATCATTAAATTAGTAAATGAGACGAAACTAACATACACCAGACACAGATACATGGGGAGAAAAGCTGACGCATGCTTGAATTAATGAGAAATAAAATGCAGCACGATTAAAACCCGCTTTAACTTGCAAAAACGCTTTGCGCATGTGCAAACTTGAACTACGCAGAAATAACGTGACTAACTTGCTTTGAGAGGGAAAAACCTCATGCATGCGCAAGAAAGATCAAGACGCGGTCTTGAGGTACTGCATGCCCGGCATATGCTTGCTTGATTTAAAAGAAAGCTGCTGTTATTAACGCTTTTGCCCAAGAGTAATAATAATTACATGGGATAGAGTAGAAGTGGGTGGTGAACAGTGAGAATTATATGTTTGAGAAAATAACATCTGCTTATGATTCTTTTATTAATAGTGTACATTTGGGCATGCTAATCCATGACTGAAAAAGAAAATGGCGAAAGCTACGCATGCTCAATGAGTCCATGAAATGACCCAGTGACGAGAGAGAACTGAATGACTGCCAAGATCCAAGGACAGAAGGGATGGGAAAAGAAGATGTATCGCTCATCTTTGAAGCCTGTATTAAATAAATTACGACATTTGCAACAAAATATGCATGTGAAAACAAAATATATGAATGAGTCGAAGGGGCAGGCTTAGCAAACAATAGGTTTTACTAATAAAAATGAATACGTCAGCCTGGTATGATGAAGACTCCCCTAACCCCGTCCAATCATATTCCGTAGTTTAGTAAATTTGCAACACTTGAAGGTGGGACATGAAGAAATAAAGACTATAACTAGAGTGACTTGAATTAAGTAGCTTGATGATGCTGGGGCGCTAGAGGGCGCACGGCAAGATGGCCGCTCCGTAGAGCAGCTCCGCCAGCCGAGCCCATAATCCGCTTAATATCCTTTACCATCTGGCTCAGAAAGATGCTTTACTAGCAGGCGCCGTGCTGCAGAGGCGAGAGGAACGCTTCTGCCAACAACTGCGGACCGAGGAGGCGTTGGTGCAGCTTACGGTCGAGTGACGCTCTGGGCCCATGGCGGCAGCATGGCGGGCCGGGACTAGCTTCGCAGCGCGAAACTGAGGTAGGCTGCGGGAGCGCCGGCGGTGGGCTGTGATCGATGCGGGGGGCGCTGCGCCGCTTGACCTGTTCCCGGGGGACTGCGTGGTGGGGGCTGGTGGGCTCCTTTCTGCCTGAGTATAACGCCGAGGGAGCGGGCCGCCCTTGGATCTCTGCCCCGCAGTCTGCCGGGGTGGGTGTGCGGGAGTTGGGGCTGCCCCCCTCTGATCGTGGTGGATGCCCGGGCCCCTGTAGGACTGCCTGCGGTCTAGTGCTGGGAGGTGTGTTGTTCTTCCCGGGTGCCAGCACCGTGGACCTGCCTTTCCCGCTGGGGCTGTGACCGCTGGGGCTGTGACCGCTGGGGCTGTGACCGCTGGGGCTGTGACCGCTGGGGCTGTGACCATACCTAGTCACCGTCTGCTGCTGGCCCGGCGCGGCTGGAGGGTGTCTCGCACTTCACAGAATGGCGCCACTGCGCTCGAGCGGGTATTTGCAGTGACCCGCTGGCCACACGACGGAGACGCAGTTACATGCTGGGCTGCCTCCGGAGCTCCTGATCATCGAGGCGCTGTGACCCCCTGTGGCGGTTCGGCTGGGTGGCGCCGTTGGGACGGGCCGCCCCTGTGGTGGAGTGCTGCGACATGTGGGACTGAGTTGCTGCTTCTCCTCCTCCCTGTGGTGGTGGTGTTGTGCGGGACTGCGGGCCCCCGCATTCACTTCCCAGTTGTCAGAGACATTGCTGGCCTGCCTTGCTTCTACCTGCGACCCACTATCTGACTAGCGTTGATTAAGCTGATATCACTGCCTCAATCCTCCTGGATGCCAGTGCTGCATCGCTCACCCCCCTGCGTGGCTGTGACAGTATACCGGACATGTGTAGTGGCTACGCCTTTCCTGCTGGCCTAACTTTGATCTGAGGCCCGCTGTCTGACCTATCCTGAGTGAGGGCTGGTGCTACTAGTGGTGCATAGCGAGTCCTCTGCTGCGATCTGGGTGCTGCGGGCCACGCGGTACCTCCTTCCTCTAGCCGCCTATTCCGGTCCGCTGGCCACACGGCGGCGACGCAGTTGCATGTAGGGCTGCCTCTGGAGCTCCTGAACATTGAGGCGCTGTGATCCCTGTGGCATTTTGGCTGGGAGACGCCGTTGGAACAGGCCGCCCCTGTGGTGGAGTGCTGCGAAGTGTGGGACTGATTTGCTGATACCCCTCCTCCCTGTGGTGGCGGTGTCATGCGGGACTGCGGGCCCTCATTTTCACTCATTCCATAGTCAAAGACATTGCTGCCCTGCCTTGCCTCTACCTGCGACCCACTAACTGGCTGGGTTTAATTAAACTGGTGCCACTGCCTCAATCCTCCTGCACGCATGTGCTGCATCGCTCACCCCCCTGTGCGGCTGTGCCATTATACCAGACATGAGTAGTGTTTACACCTCTCCTGCTGACCTAACCTTGATCTGAGGCCTGCTGTCTGACTTATCCCGAGTGAGTGTTGGGCTGGTGCTTTTGGTGGTGCATTGCGGGTCCCCTGCTACAATCTGGGTGCCGACGGCCGCTCTGTGTCTCCTTCCTCTTGCCGCCTCTGCCTGTCTCTGTGTAGCGCTGTCCGAAGGAGAGGGACTCAATTCCCTTCTTTTTCATTTTCCGGTCCGGGCATGGCTCCGACCATCACAGACTGAGACACCGATATGGATAAATCCGAGCGAGGTCAGCCGCACCTCATGTTTGAACCACGTAAGACCAGCCGGGCCTCTCAACATGCAGCCTCCGATTCCGAGGCGGACGCTCCCGCTGACCAACTCACCAATATTGACAAAACCCTCCTTGCGGTCCAGGCCAGTCTCCAATCCATAGATGGGAAGATTGACCATCTGAATTTACGCATGGATCATATGTCCGCGAAACTGGACAAGCACGCGCTGCGCCTTGGGGAGGCGGAGACGCATATCTCGGATGCAGAGGATGGTCTGCAACAAGTTACTGCGAAAACGACATACATGGATAAGGTGCTGGCAGTCATACAGGCCCGCAATGAAGATTTGGAAGCCAGATCGCGCCGCAACAACCTGCGCATTACGGGCCTACCAGAATCCACGAACACGGGCCGCCTGGAACCGTATGTAGAAAATCTTCTCCGTGAGATATTCGGGGCGGAGCAGTTGTCCCAGGTCCTGATCGTGGAACGTGCCCATCATTCTCTGACTGCCCGCCCGCCCCCGGGCGCGCCGCCGCGCCCCATCATTGCCCGCCTTTTGAATTATAAATATCGTGACACTGTGCTCTGGCTGGCTCGTGAGAAGGGCTCCATTACACATCAGGGGAACAACCTTGCCTTCTACCCCGACTTCACGGTGGCGGTTCAGGAGGCTCGGAGAGAGTATCAGCCCGTGAAGAAGCTCCTCATTGCAGCAAAAATACCATACGCCATGCTGTACCCTGCGCGATTGCGTATAGAAGACAAAGGAAAGCACAAGATCTTCACTTGCCCGAAATCGGCGATGGACTTTGTCAAGAACCTTACAAGACACAGTCGATCCCCAAAATCTGTAGCAGAGGGTGATGGCGGGGGCACTAGCGAAATGACAGATGAGCAGTAGTGCCCGTAGATGGCATGTGATAATTCTGGTTTTCATTCTTGTGTTACACACACAGCTGGGATGACGTCCGCCACCCACATTGTCGCACTGAATTCTGCCGTCAGAGCTGTTGACATTTGACATGTATTGCTATAATGATGACAATAATGTTGTTGCTATGTTTGCTCTGCGCGGATGACTCCTGGGGGAAGCCCCGGTGCTGCTTTTTTGAGATGCAGCGTTAACGAATGGCCAGAGAGTGTTATCACGATGGCTTGGCCACCTCCTTTTCTCACCGGGAGGGATACTGTGCTCAGGCGCCCCCCATATGGGTATTCCCCACAGCTAGTTACTCCCTCGGCATTGCACTTGGGAATTGTTCCTGGGGGTTTGGGAAGGCTTTGGCATGTTGGGGTTGCTGAAGTGGGTGGGGGTGCTGGTGGGTGGGTGTTGTAGGGGTTGTTAACGTGACTGACTCTTTTTAAAAAAATTTAGCTGATGCATGTGGGCACTATAAAACAAATGTACCGTCACACACTTACAAGGTGGGGATGGGCTGTGTTGTGGTGTTGGCTGACTCTTTTCTAAATTTTTTAGCGGATGCATGTGGGCACTATAAAACAAATGTACCATCGCACACTCATGAGGTGGGGATGGGCTGTTTTGTGGCGTTGGACAATAACTGGATCAGGAATAGCTTGCTGCAATTATACATGGCAACGTGATGTCCGTCTCTTGTTTAACATGGAATGTAAGGGGGCTTAACACACCAAAAAAGATCCGTCAGGTAATAGCTCACTTAGATCCACATGGGATTGGCATTGCCCTTTTACAAGAAACGTACCTAACACACGCTACTGATCGACTAGTAGGGAGTTATTGGGCTGGTTACCGGCTTGCTTCTTCTTATTCCTCCTATAGCCGCGGGGTTCTCACACTTGTCAAAAAAGGCCTCCCTTTCACTGCAACCCAGACTTATGCTGACACTGCAGGGCGCTATGCCGTTGTGCATGGGAAGCTGATGGGCAAAATGGTTACTATTGTCAATACCTATGGTCCCAACATAGATGACCCTTCACTTTATGAGCGTATCTTTGCTGTTATCCGTGGGTTCCCGGACGCTGTAGTTCTCTGGGGCGGGGACCTAAATACACACTTGGATCCAACCAAGGACAAATCCAGCGGCAGGGAGGGTCACTCTCCTGGGGCGGCTCGTGCAATCAATGATGGAATGGCTGACCTGGAACTGCTGGATATTTGGCGCCATAGACATCCTGAGACTCTAGAGGGCACACATATTTCCACGGTGCATGGCAGCTGGTCTCGCCTTGATTACTGGCTATTGAGTGAGAGGGCGGCAGGCTGGGTAACGGAAGTGGAGGGATTACCGCGTACATTGTCAGATCACTGTCCTGTTCGCCTCACCCTTTCTATCCCGCAAACTGTCCCCAGGTCCTTCACATGGCGCTTTCGGCCTGAAGCGCTGTTGGACCCTATCTATATGGAGACGATACGTGAGGCCATCACACAATACTTCACATACAACAAGGGGTCCGTGGATAGTGCTGGGATACTTTGGGAGGGATTTAAAGCCACTATTCGGGGCACCTGCATAGGCACGTCCGCTGGTATTTTAAAAGATTATCGAGGACAGTTGGCTAATGTAGAGGCAACTCTGAAAAAATTGGAGCAGGATTACGAGGCAGCGCCTGATGCAGCGACCCTGACTTCCATTAAGGATGCAGTACTTGAGCATGCGAAACTGGCGGAGGAAGAGATGAGATATATTTCTAAACGACATGTAGCGCGTGCCTATGGGGAGGGTGGTAGGCCGGGACATCACTTAGCCACTAAGATCAAACACCGCAAAGAGAGGGAGGTCATTACTAAGATCACGGATGACGCGGGCCAAGACCACTATAATGTTCCAGACATTACTGACCAATTCCGGCAATTCTATGCGAAATTGTACACCACACAAGGTGAGACTGACGTTGCTGACCTTGATGGCTATCTCTCGCAGATAGCCATTGCATGGCTGTCAGATGATCAGAGAGAATACCTCAATCAACCGATCACAGTGGAAGATATTCGCATGGCGATAAAAACCCTGCCCAATAAGAAAGCACCAGGCCCGGACGGGTTTCCCCTGTGAATTTTATAAAGCTTATGCAGAAGAACTCACCCCTTATCTATTAGAAATGTACGCTGAAGCGTATGATCTGGGTATACTACCGCCGTCTCTCCGGGAGGCTCTTATCATTACACTGCTTAAAAAGGACAAATCCCCCACTAATTGCGAATCATACAGACCGCTTTCGCTTATTAACACAGATGTAAAAATCCTGGCGAAGATTCTGGCCACTCGTCTCCAGCCACTCATGCAAAAATTGGTCCTGCCAGATCAGTCTGGGTTTATTCCAGAGCGCTCAACCTCCCACAACTTGCGGACACTGTTTGCCATGCTTCATACTCTCAATCCTGAACTGCCTGCGGCGGCGGTCATGCTTGACGCTGCAAAGGCGTTTGATTCCGTAGAATCGGGGTATCTTTTTTATGTATTGCAGCGGATGGGTATTTCCCCTCTCTTTGTTAACTGGGTGCGTTTACTCTATGCAGGTCCCACGGCGCGTGTCCGGGTAGAGGGCTATACTTCTGACCCAATACAAATCGCTAGGGGCACCCGACAGGGATGCCCACTTTCACCAATGCTATTTGCCCTGACGCTGGAACCACTAGCTTGCCTTATTAGGCAATCCCACAAACATGCGGCTCTCAACTTCTTCCATCGGCCGGTCATCATCCCTCTTTACGCCGATGATATGCTGCTTTTTATACGCGAGCCCCGCACTTATCTAGCGCCAGTTCTGCGAGAGTACATCCGCTTCGCTCGATTTTCTGGCCTCCACATTAACTGGTCCAAATCTGTAGTGATGCCGCTGACGGAGTGTACCCTACCACATGAATCTGATTTTCCTCTTGTGTGGGCTACGGACTAAGTTAAATATTTGGGGGTGTGGGTTCACCGGAACCCAGAGGTTGTTATCCGTGAGAATTATGGGGCTGCCACTGCGATGCTGGAACAGCAAGTGGATAGATGGGTAAAGCTCCCGCTCTCTCTTGCAGACCGCATTGCACTGATCAAAATGGTAGTGTTACCTAAATTCTTATATCTTTTCAGTAACATACCGCTCCAACTCACAAATTTTTTTTTTTAAACTCTACGTACCCTGCAGCTTCACCTTGTCTGGGGTGGTAGACAGGCACGGGTGAGCTGGAAGACTCTCACACTGGATTACAGGAGCGGGGGGTTCAGCGCACCCGCTTTTTACCTTTACTACCTCTGCGCACAAGCGCAGTACGCGCACTACTGGTTCGCCTCCCATGATTTCGTACCGCACGTGGCTGTGGAGCACTGGGACGCTCATCCCATCCCTTTGAGTTCTATATTAACACATGACCATAGGCCTACCCCCCGAAACACATTTAACACTATTAATTCGACGATTGCTGCCTGGCAAGCGTTGGGTCGCGAGGCGGGAAAACTGCCACTATATTCCCCGCTGTTACCGCTGGCTTATTACTCGAACATATCAGTAGCACACGAACGGGGAGCTTTGCGTACACTGGTGCAGGCAGGCATTGACAAGCTACAAGACCTATATCCTAGTGGTACTTTTCTGTCTGCTACTGACATGAACTATGTTCAGAATAAGACACCACTCTTTGTTTTTTATACCTATAGACTGAAAAAGGCGTTGCAAACTCACTCCCCCACATTCCCAGCGGAGCCACCGGAGACACTGGCACTGCGCGCACTGCTCATGGCCCCCACCCGACATAAGCTGGTCACTAAACTCTACCGCGCTGCTAAGGACGACAAGACCCCCCCATGCGATAGGAGCCTCGCCAGGTGGAATGCACATCTTGTCCCACAACTCACGCAGAAAGACTGGGAACTCTGCTGCCAACTCACTGGTGCCCTCACCTCTAATGGAAACTTGCGTATCATACAGTTTAAATATCTCCATCAAGTTTACTATACTCCACATAAACTTTTTAAGTATGGGCTCCGGGACACGGATCCTTGTAAACGATGCAGGGCCTTGGGTGCAGACTTCTGGCATCTAGCTTGGACCTGTGGGCGGGTGTCGGAATATTGGGCTGCTGTGATTACCACATTGTCTAAGATTATTGGGATTGTGTTGCAGTGTTCCCCACAGATATGCTTACTGGGTCTTGTCCCCTTCCTAAAGGGTGTTACGGGCAGGCTGACAAGAGTGGCACTGCTTATTGCCAAGCGACGAGTGGCGATGGTATGGGACAGTGCGCTGAGCCCCAAATCGGAACAGTGGCTTAGAGACTTGGTATTTTGCAGAGAAAATCTAGTGTTGTATGCAGAGGAGCTGCCATCGTCCTCCAGGCCCAAAGACATCTGGGAGCCCTTGTTGGTATACTTGTGTTCTGTCGCCCAGCCGGATCCCCCTGACCACGAGTCACAGTGAATACATGTGCCGCACGCTATATGTAATGATGTCAGTATGTTTATCATCGATCCCATGCAAGCTTAATGTACAGTCACGTGCGGTTTTCTGGTTGTATTTGCATATAGTTGTACCAAATGATGCTCTTTCTCCTCAACTGTACACTGTATGAGCCATTATAAAACTCAATAAAAAAAAAAAAAAGTAGATTGATGATGCTGATGATTCGATGATTTGATGGAGCTGTGAGAGAACTACTGCTGCTGGGAGCTGAGAGAGAGAGAGAGATGAGAGCAGACTCGAAAGATCCAGACTACTGCCTGATTAGATTTGAAGATTGCGGAAGAACATCGAGGAGGGAGAGAGTGTAAGAGAGGGAATCGCCCTGGTGTGTCGGGTTGTAGAGAAGTCTAGTAAGTATCAGACCTGTCCTGATCCTATCCTATAATCTTTGTCTCCTGATCCTAAGTCAGGGGACCCCCACCAGTCCTTTGGCCAGAGGGGTGGTTTTTCCACTTATCTTCATTAGGTAAATGTAATTCTATCCAAAATTTGCATATTTCTTTGCAAATGTATTATAAATGTGCCTTTTGTCTCTACATCTATCCACTCTTATGCGTTTGATTTTGTTGAATGAGCTTGTGTAATTGCATGTATTGTGCTATATGATTGTTCTCTCTCCCACTTAAAGAAAGATGGAGTTTGCACTGTGTACTTGTAATTGATGAGCGTTCAACTTAATGACTGAAATTTTAGATAAACTTATTATTATTATTATTATTATTCAGAGTCTGTGGTTATTTCACTAAGAATTTTAGTTAAGAAGTTGTTAATATCACCATCAACTAACTCAACTAATGGTCCATCGACCAGAGGAAGAGTGTTGATTTGTGAAGATTAGTTAGACATGATACTGTAATTGATTTGTGGTTACAGGAAAATAACTAATCAGAACTTAAGTGAATTATAAAACTTGACCCTTCCAGCGGAAATTGGCCAAGGGGAATGCAAATGACCGTATTTGGATAAATGTATATGGGCCCATTGAAAAATTCAGTTTCTTGTGTAAAAATATCCAACCTTGGCGTCTTTGCGCTGGATCAGGTGCACCATTGTGATATTGTTGTTGAAATAGACGTTGTTGTTTTAATGAACACTGGCCCTGATTCTGAACCAAAGACATTAAGGATAGTGACTCTGAACTTAGTAGTCTACTGTTATTTTGCAGCATTGTTTATTCTGGAGCTTTTGGAAAAGACAGTGGTTTTTTAGTATATGCTCATTAATACTACTTACAAAAGAAGAGCTGCCAAATATCAACACTAAACTGTATAAGTATGTCAAACCAATGACCTGTAGATATGCCATTGTGGGTTGCAAGGACATAAAGTATACACCAAAGCAGATGACATCAGAGTGCAGTGACCCTGTGTCCAGTTCAAGAACAAGTACCCTCCCAAGCCCAGCAGTCTCTGACGTAAGAATCAGAATCCTAGAAGAAGCTGGTATTTCTCTTTTACTATTATCCCAACTGCCCTTCCGCTTTGGAACTCATGAGCACATTCATTGCTGCCGCAACAGGTCCCATTGGGATTCGGGGAATAATGTTGACCCATTGGAATCAACTGGAGTTTCAGGTGAGTGGCTCACAACCTACTCATAGCACTTCACGGGAACATTCCCTGCATGCTTACTATCAGAGAACCATTTCTTTTTCTCAGTAGGGGGCTACTTCCCAGAAAACAGGAGTCAAACATTAGTGGGAAACCACGGCAAGTATGCTAAGTCTAACATGTATCCCTCTCCCCAGCTGAACGTTGGGAGAGCTACCCAACCCCTTGGATGTTCTTTTCACTAAGGCAGAAGAACCTGGATAGACCATCAGCTTTGCCGTGGTCTGTGCCAAGACGGCATTCCACCGTAAAGTCCTTTCCCTGTAGGGAGATGGATCACCTCCACAGTTTGGGATTCTCACCCCTCATCTACATTAACTATCCAGGGGCCTGTGGTGTGGATGCTGAAGAAGCTAAGGCCATACCTGTTTGGAACTTACTTCCGTATTCAGACAGACCACAGTAGCCTTAAACATGGCTCAGGCCTGCCATTGCAGAGCTTGTGTGTGCAGTTTTAAACTGCCATTTCAACCTGGCAAATTAACCTACTAGCCAGGCCTAATTCTTACTTTTAATTACAGATAGGACACCACTATGCAGCCCCATGGGCAGGGACCAGTGTATTTAAAAGGTAAGACATGTACTTTTGAGTTTTACATGTCCTGGTAGGGAAAAACTGCTAAATTTGTTTTCACTACTGCAAGGCCTATCTCTCTCATAGGTTGACATGGGGATTGCCTTAAAACATCTTTTAAGTGTAATTTCCTATTGGGGGCAGATAGAACATTGGAGTTTGGTGTCTCTGGACTCACAATTTAAAAAACCCATCTTTTAGTGAAGATGGTTTTTAAATAGCAGGTCTGAAAATGAAACTTTTAGAAAGTTGGCATTTTCTTATTTAACTATTCTATGCCTCTGGCTGTGTCTGAATACGTGTCTGGGTTAGGGTGACAGCTGAGCTTTGACCATTCCCTCTAGACACTCACACAAAGGGAGCTGGGGTGTGACATTTGCATCCTGATGGCCCTTCACCAGGCTGATGGGCCCTCCTAAGGTAAACTGGGAGGGAGGAGCTGACACTTGCACCTGAATAAGGCTGTGTCTGTCCCCACACAAAGAACTGCATACTCCCCTGTAGTGTGTATGGAGCCAGGGAAGGGAGGGCAGGGGCCTTATGAGGTTCAAAGGCCTCTTTGATGTCTCCCCCACTCTAAAGGAACATTTGGGTATAGGTACTGAACCCCAGAGACCCCCAAATCAGTTCACTTTTGGGTCCTGAGGAGACTTTGCTAAGAAGAGGAGCTGCTCTGCCAGGAGGGACTGCCACTTGGCTAACTGTTCTGCTGTGTTGGCCTGCTGCCTGCTGTTTGCTGTGCTATCAGGAGGGACTGCCACTTTGCAACTTGCTATGCTGTGCTGGCCTGCTGCTTCTTGCAGCGAGAAGACCTAAACCTACTCTACAACCTCCGAATCTAAAGTAACTCCAAGGACTTGTTGGCTTGCCCCTTGTACCTGGAATTCTCAGGGCCATCAAAGACTTTGCCGTATTAAGGCTGCTGTGGGACTCTGAGTGCGTCAACTGGAACTGACAAGATTCAGAACCGCCTCTAATGAAGGACTGAGTGCTTTGATTCACCCTTAACCACCACTTCGTTCTGCAGGAGGCAATCACTCGAACCGTGAATGACATTGTGTTGGGATCCCCACCCTGCACTCCCCAGATGACAGCTGGTCTGTGCTGTGAGGATCTGCACTCTGTGGAAGAGAAGCAAATGCATCAGGGTTGCGCAGCAAGTGAAATCGACACACCACTGGCCTGACACATTGTAATTGTAAAGCCAAGAGCAGCAACGACATCTTCGCACCCGCCAGCCGCTCTCAGTCCGAGCAGAGTGACTCAACGCATCCTGGCTGAGGAAATCACCACCTTGGAAGCTCTATCCTGGAGGTTATCAATGCCAGAGGCTTGCCCCAGCCCCACTGCATCATGTGAACCCTCTGATTCTGACGCTGCCCCCTATTTACAGGGGAGGCATAAATAGGAGGCAGGGACAGAATTAAGACTAGGGAAAACCTGGTCTTACCCCGGCGCAATGAGGAGAAATGTTTCATTTCTCCTCGTTTTTGCTGTTTTCATGTGTGCTGCGTTGTGCAGCACACATGAAAACAGCAAAAGGCCAATGATTGTTTATGTACAGGAAGGTCCCCCTTCCTGCACATAAACAATCATTTTTTTTAAATACAGTTTTGCAACTTTTGTTACAAGTTACAAAACGGCATTTAAAGATTGTTTATGTGCAGGAAGGGGGACCTTCCTGCACATAAACAATCTTCCCCTGCACGCAGACACCCTTGCACTATGGTGCAAGGGTGCCTGCGTTGGCGCTAGGCTGCTAAGTGTAGCGCCAGCGGAGGGGGGTACGCAGGGCTGCACCATATTCTTGTAAATATGGTGCAGCCCTGCGTTTCTGAAGTGACGGAGTGAGGCGTTGAGCCAAGAAGGCTAACGCCTCACTCCGCCACTTCCCTTGTAAATATGCCCCTCTGTACGGGGAAACTAATTTGGAAGGCGAGGTTTCTGAACGAGGGATGCTCATTACCAATGATCTTTCAGCGTCAGTAATGTGAAATGTGAGTTTTAAAGCCAGTAAGTTGATGTTGATGCATTGTGAAACATGCTGATAAAATCGGAAGTCGGTTCTTAATTTGTTGTGAATCCCTTGACACAGCTGGTAGGATCAGCTTTAGTAATATGAAAAGCCTTGTAATGGGCAATTGCTGTTTTTTAGGGTTAGGACTTGCTGGTGCACTCGTTGTCACATAGTACTCACAGATAATGGGAGCAGACTATATTTATGGTGTGAGTTGCCCCTGTAATATTTCCTTCGTTTTTTTTAATTCGTACCTGTGTTATTCTGTGAATTTACTTTCCGAGGGGGGGATGCGCGGGGTAGGGTCGATGGATTAAGTGCTCAGTCCTTCCAGAAATCTCATAAATTAAACTATCTTTCCTTTTCAATGTTGTTAAAGCAACTGCTGGACATTAATATACTGAGTGATGTTTGTGCATTGCTGAGGTATAAATTCTAGCCCATAGTCAGCCCGGACTTCTCTGCCTCATTACCCTCAGAGTCAAGTGCTAGAATATGTACTTTGTCTCTAGTTCGAGGGTGCACCCTACAGCTGGGTCCCAGGTGTGAAAGATCCCCACTAATACAATATGGCCTCAGAGCATTTGATTGCCCTGGACCTCCCAAACTAGATTTCACAAACGGCATTTGCACAAGTTAATCAATCTCTCTTCTAGTCTTACAACTGATGATACTAGTGTAAACTTGACTATACATATAGGGGCAGATTTACGAAAAGTGACGCACCGCTGCCGCAACGCAGAAATGCGTCAGAAATCTTACGGAAGCGCCAAATCAACAAGGTGACGGAGCGTGGCACAACGCGGCAACCTGCGTCAGAGAAACTGGCGTAGGTGCCGCAAAAGTGCCGCAAGTCAGCCTGACGCAACTACAGGAAAAGTCACGTAAGGCCGATTTGCGACACGCAACGCCATTCCGACGACTTTGCGACAGCGTACACTGCGGGAAGCATCAAAAGGCAACCGGGAAAGCGACGCAAATAGCAAGAAATACATTTGTGGACCACAGAGGACCCAAAAATGGAACAGGAAGGTCACACCAGTAGCCAGGACCCTCAGGCAAACCCCGCCAGCAGAAGCCCTGATGCACAGGCTGAGCCTGGGGCTAAACGAAAACGCAAGTCAAACTTCAGCCATGAGGAAAATGAAATCCTGGTGACGGAGGTCACCAACTACCAGCACCAGCTGTTCGTAAGTTCCAAGCTGCCTATAGCGAAAAAAGAGGCGATATGGCAACGAATTGTCATGAAAATCAACAGTGTGGGCCAGGCCAAGAGGAGCATCCTCGACTGCAAAAAAAAGGTGGCATGACTGCAAGCGCCGCACTAAAGAAAAGCTTGTGGCAAACCGCAAGGCAGCCCTACTAACTGGAGGAGGCAGCCCAGCAGACCAGGAGGTCCTGGATGACCTGGAGGAGCGGGTGGCACAAGTCATCCCAGAGGAAATAGTAACGGGAATCTCCGGACAGGACAGTGCCGCCAGAGAAACTGAAGCGCAGACAATGGGTAAGTTACAATAATTGCACAGATTGCAGTAATGGGTCATGGTGGTCATTGCAGCTAGAAATTTCCCTGTGCCACAGTCTGATGTGTGCATCTTGTTGTCCTCATACTTGTCCACAATCACAACAATTCTCAATGTAAGCAAACCCATCTGTCAATCACACATTTTAAATGTCACAAAAGCACTGCCATGTCCATCCCTGATGGAGCAGACATACTGGACATCACTTATGTAGGGCCTTGCACCACCGGTACCTCACTTTTGTGAATGTCCAAAGTGAAGACCTGTCGGTGCAAGGACTACATAAGAGACGTGCACGAGGTCATGCATATGCCTACATGCGTAACGTAGGTAATAAGGTGCAATGTGGTGCTACATCTTGCCTGTCCATCCTTGAGGTGTGCCAGTGTGTTTGGGCAGGTTGCAATCAATGGGTGGAGGATGTGTGCAGCGGGGTCCTTGTATGTAATCGTAGGTGGAGTGCTGTGACCAAGGGACTCCATGATAACTGATTAGATGTCCAGGATCCCTTTGTGATGTGGATCAATGATGGTGGTGGTGTCTGTTGAGCATGGTGAATACGTGACATTTACAATGATGGTTGGTCCAGGTGAACATGCTGGTGTGGCTGTAGTTGAATCTGTATACTGTGGAGGAGATGTGCCTGTCTTTGTCTCCTGCAATGTGGCTTGGTGTTACCAATAGCTGCCTCAGTTAGATGTCAGACATTTTCCCCAGGAGGCGATGGTGTCCTGCTCACTGGGGTAGTTCAGGTGGAACTAGAGTTCCCGAAGTAGGAATGTCGTTGGGGGTGTGTGAGCCTGGTGTGCAATGGTGGCTACACTGGCATTGGTGAATGGGTGTTCATGGCCCGGGGGTCCTGCAAATGAAGGTGCCAAATTTGATGTTGTCCTGCATGTTCCGGCTTTTTAACCTGTGTTGTACCATGGTCACTGCTGGGTCATTTAAGTGCATGTGTAGTCGGAGTGTTCTCCCTTCTCGTAGGAGATGGCAATGCCTCCTCCTTGATGGACGTGGTGGGCCTTGTGGGTAATTAAGTAGCCGTCACTGATGGTGATAGTGATTACTGGTCCAGAACGAAGGCTGGTGCATCTGTTTGTGAAGTAGGTGACATATGAAGAGTTAACCCCTTCGCCGCGGGGCAAATTCCGCCGTGGTGCGAGAGAGGGCGGGGTTGGGCGTGGCGCTCCCGTACTCAGGATGGCTCCCGGCTGTCATAAATCATGGTGGGCGTGTGCTCATGACGGCCGGGAGCTGTCCGAACTCCGCCCACTGATTAATTTCCCCACACAGGCGGGGAATTAATACCGCGTGGGCGGAGCGGCAACGTTCGGACGGCTCCCGGCCATCATGAGCACACGCCTACTGTGACTCATGACGGCCGGGAGCCGTCATGAGCACTCAAGTGGTTAACAGCAAGGTGGTGAAACATTTCTGTAGTGTGCATGTGTAGTGCCTGCATGTTGTGGAGGATGGAGTTGAGCTGGTTTTGTGTAGTGTTGTTTTGCTGGGTGGCACAAGGCACAGGTGTCCTGATGTGTAAGAATGTCTGTCCTGAGATTAGACTTGCGCAGGGTGCAAGATAAGCATACAGACCGGCCAAATGGCAGTTGTGGTTGCGGACAGGGTGGATGTCGAGGAGGGTGTTTGTGTTGCAGCGGAGGAGTGTAGAAGAGGAATGGTCCTAGCTGGTGAGTGTGGTCCTGGGGCAAATGGCCGCATACGGTCTCATCGATGGCTTTCCTCCGTCATGGTAGATGTACATTACAACACTGTTATCACATTTGAATGTCAATTCCAAGTAACCTCAGGCACGCAGTTGCCTTCACATTGCATGTCATATCAACGCATTGTGATGCAACTAATGGAGTTCCATCAGTTCAAGCTTAGGTAATGTGTCCTGGTGTGACATAGCAATGTAAGGGACTTTCTTTGGGATCAAATGTGAAATATTGGCTGTCCCGTGGAGAAATAATGGACAATAGTCTCACTTTTTTGTTTGGTCTAAACCGAAACAGGATTTCTTGTGGTGTAAAATTTTTTAAATCGTGTGTCTTCTGGGGTCAAAGATAGCAATTTGGGTGTCTTTTTGGGTCAAATTCTGAAAATAGGGTGTGTTTTGGGGGCAACATATGAAAATAGGGTGTCTCTTGGGGTCAAAACATGAAAATAGGGTGTCTTTTGGGGGCAAATCATTTAAATAGTGTGGCATTTGGGGCAATTCATGAAAATATGGAGTCTCTTGGGGGCAAACCATGAAAATAGGGTGTAGTTTCCACCAATTGTGATATCTAGTGTTGTCTGGGGGGTCTGAGATGAATCTCAGGTATCTGGGGACGTTATGTGTTACAAGTGTTCCTCTTAGGGTTGCACTCACTTTAGTGGGTACTGAAATTCACAATGCCATCCTATCCAGCTCTCACTACACTGTTGTAATATGATACCTATTGGTATGCATCGTTGTTAGACTTGGCATCTTTTGGCGTGTTTCCCCTGACTTTTTGCTTTCTGACCTCCCGGTTTTGACTCTGTTTTTGCTGGTGTGATGATTCTGCGCACTTTCCTCACTGCGGTCCAGTGGGAAAGTGCAAGTGCTCCTGTATAAAATGTGTTATGGATTGGTGTTTCCATGATTGGCCTATTTGGTTTATCTGTCAGTCCCTTGTAAAGTGCACTGCGAGTGCCAGGGCCTATAGACCAAATGCTGTTGGTGGGCTGCAGCACTGGATTGTGCCACCCACGCAAACAGCCCGTAAAATGTAACTCGGGCCTGCCACCGCAGAGCCTGTGCGCAGCCTGGGGCTGCCATGTCGACTTGGCAAGTGCACACACTTGCAAGTCCCTAAACCTTCCCTTTGCTACATGTTAGTCACCCCTAAGGTAGGCCCAAGGTACCCCTGTGGGCAGGGTGCGTTGTACGCGAAAGGTAGGACATGCCCTGGTGTGTGCGGCATGTCCTGATAGTGAATTACAGCCTAGTTCGTTTTTCACTATTGCAAGGCTACCTGTTCCCCTAGGCCAGAATGGGCAGTTCTGATTATTACAGTTTATAATCCTAACTGACCCCGGGAACATGGTAGAAATTCGAGTTTAGTATGCCTGGACTCAGAATGATAAAATGCATCTTTTAGTGAAGTTGGTTTTAACATTCTGTGTTTGAAAATACCACTTTTAGAAAGTGGGTATTTTCTTGTCTAACCATCCAAGCCTGCCTCTGCGAGGTTGTGTATTCCTTGTCTGGAGTGTGAGTGACAGGGGCTGGGGGATGCCAGGAGACAGGGTGAGTCAGCCCAGGGCTGAATAGCAAGATCTACATGTAGATGGGTGGGAGGGGTCGCACCTGGGCCCTGAATAGGACAGTGCCTTCCCTCCACAATGCTGGCTCCACCTCCTGGGGTGCGTCTGATGTCCCTGGCCTACTCACTGAAAGAAGGGACGGAGACTTGTCAACAAAGTGCTCCAGAACTGGTTTGGACTAGGCAAAGGCCTCTCTGCCTTCAGAGAACAAAGGAATTTGGGATATAAATATTGGGGCCCTGACCCCATGAATTTAGATCTCGCTGGAATCAAGGAACCTGCCAAGACGAAGAGCTGGAAGAGCTGCCAGGAGGAGTACTGCCCCTTTGCTGTGTTGTTGCTTTGTTGGGTTGGCCTGCAGCTGCTGCTTCTGCCTTGGGCAGTGAAAGGAAGGAACTTTCTACAAACTTGTGCTGAGTATCTCCAAGGGCCTGGAACCGAGCTGGCCTCCTGTTAAGAAGTCTCAGGGACTGCAAAGACTTCACAAGCCTCTGGGTACCGCTTCTGGAACGCTGTTTCAGTTGCCACAGAGGAAGGGAACTGCAACCGACTCCGTCAACCGAATCCATCCCTGGCCGGTGACCTGTTTGCACCGCAGACCGCATCGCCCCGCTTCGCATCGCAACCCTGGTCTCACCGTGGGCGACGTCCGACGCCGCCAACATCGAGCCGCTGCTTGCACCGTGACCTGTGGGCACCGCAGTTCGCATCGCATCGCTTCACTGAACCAACCGGACCCGACCGACGAGGTCGCTGCAACTGGCTCAAGAGTCGTGACCGCACCGCATTTGGGGCACCGCTCGCACGTCTGCGACGCACCGCTCCGACTCGCACCGCTGTCCGACGCCAGCTCCCGCACTCCGGCTAGGTCGCCTGCATCGCAACCTGTCAGCACCGCATCGAGCATCGTCTCACCCTGCATCGCACGCCTTGGACTCACCGACTCCGTCTGCACGACGCTCATCGAGCCGCTGCCTGCACCGCATCGAGGGACACCGCACCGTGCATCGCTCCGTCTTGCACCGCAACCGCGACGAACGCCGACCGGCTCGTACACTCCGTACCAGCCACAACGAGAAAGGTACTGTGACCGAGTCTGTTCACGACTCTGCTGGCCCGTATCGACGCGGCCGGCTGGAACTGTTAGACTCTGTGGTTTTCAGCATCGCGGTAGGCTCGGACGGAGCTACCGACTCGTACGAACTTTGCTTTTGTGCTATTCCTGCAAAGAAGAAGTTACCTTATCAAGCATTCATTTTCAAAGTATAGTATTGTGGATTTTTGTCGTCATTGGTCTTGTCTTGAGTATATAAAATATTGGTTATTTTTCTAAACTGGTGTGGTGTCCGTTTGTAGTGCTTACACTGTATTACTGTTGGTTATGTGCAAATGCTTTACACACTGCCTCTGAATTAAGCCCGACTGCTCGTGCCAAGCTACCACGAGGGTGAGCAGGGGTTACTTCACGAGTGTAACACCCTTACCCTGACTAGGAAGAAGGGTCCCTACTTGGACAAAGGTGCAATCCCTTGCCAACTAGAGATCCCATTTCTAACATTGGTTGTCAGCGGTGAGGATAGGACTTGTGTTTGCACTTGACTTACAGTGATTGGTGTGCACTACTACCATATCGCAGACCATTACGTACCACATACTGGTTCTTTTTCTTTTGGCCTATTTTTGATCTTGCCAGTTTTCAACTCACGACTTTTGTCATGCCTGAATCAATTGCATCATCCGTTGCATCTCTGGAAGTTATCTTTGAGGAGGACAGGTTGGAATCCTACGCCGTAAAGGAGTTACGAGCGATTTGTAAAACCTGAAAGTCCAAATTAAAGGCCTCACAAGGAAGGAGGAGCTACAGAAGGCGCTGAGGGCCTGGGTAGCAGCCAGACATGCCACTGGGCAGCCTGGTAATCTCAGTGAGGAGGCGGAGGAGCCTAATTCCAGGGTGGATGTGCTTTTGGGTAGGGGGGAACCCGCCAGGTCAGGCAGCAGCAGTCTGTCCCCAGAGGAGCTGGAGGACAGGCGGGAGGCAAGGCAGTTTGAGCTGCAGAAGCTCAGGCTGGAGAGTGAGCGGGAGGAGAAGAGATTGGCCATAGAGGAGAGGAAGATGCTCTTAGAGCATGAGAGAGAACTGAAGGAGCTAGAACTTAGGAGTAAGTCAGGCTCAGATGGTGGCAGCAATTCGTCCAGAAAGGCAGACAGGATTGTGCACATTCCCAAGAACGTAGGCAAGGAGTTCAAGAAGGGGGATGACATACAAAGGTGGTTTCAGGGTTATGAGGCAGCCATACACATGAATGGGGTCCCTGAGGAGAATTGGGGAGCAGGATTGTGGCCACTTTTCCCGGAAGAAGCAAGGGATGCTCTGATAGCTTTGGGTAAGGGGTATCACCTCACCTATGCTGACATGAAGGATGCCCTTCTCACTAAGTATGGTCTTACTCCTGAAAAGTACAGGGATCAGTTCAGGTCCAGTAAGAAGTCCGATGCCAACACTTGGTTGGAATGTGTGGATGTGTTCTGCAGGTCTCTGGATGGTTGGGTGAAGGGCAGTAGTGTAACAGATTTTCAGGGGCTCTACAACTTGATTGCATGGGAGCACTTGTCTAGTCTATGTTTTGCAGATCTGCGCCAGCACCTAGTGGATAGTAAGCTAACTGACCCCAGGAAGCTTGCTATGGAAGCGGACCGCTGGGTGAGTACCAGGGTCCACAAGAAAGCGTTTGGGGGAGACTCAGCCAAAGGTGGGCAGGGTCCCCAGCAGAAAGGTGGGGGGACAAGGGTAAAGCACAGGAGTTCTCTAAAGGGCCCCAAACTAGTACCCAGGGTAAAGGTTCCCAGCCCCCGGTGATAAGAAGAAAGGGGTCTCTACAGGGAAGCCTGTTGAGACCGGCCCCTGCAAGTGTTATGCATGTGACCAGGTAGGTCACTTTAAGGGGGACCACAAGTGCCCGAAGGGGACACAGCCACCCACCGGTGGACAGTCCAAAGTGTTGGCTAGTGTAGCGTTTGGGGAGGAGGGGTGCCCACAGGAGGGTGGGGATCCCACAGAAATGACCCTTGTCTCACTCGGGGACAGTGAGATGGTCCCAGGAAACCAGGTGCCCCCTAACACAAAGAAATATAGCACCTGGGTGACCATTAACGGGAACAGGGTAGAGGCTCTCAGAGATACTGGAGCCAGTGTGACCTCAGTCCGGTGTCACCTGGTGTCTGAGAAGCAAGTAGTCCCCGGGGCATTCCACCAAGTAGTTGCTGTAGACAACTCAGAGCGCCAATGTATGGTGGCGCAGGTTCCCTTTGAATGGGGGGTCTCAGGTCCCTTGAGGGTGGTTGTGAGCCCTACCATGCCTGTAGATTGTCTGCTAGGAAACGACCTGGAGCATTCCTCATGGAAGGAGGTTGAGCTCAGGTCTCACTTGGAGATGCTTGGGTTGCCAGAGTGGGCATGCGTGTCTACTCGGTCAATGGCAGCCAGAAAGGGTGATCAAGAGGACTTGGAGCCTGAAACAGTGGCCCAAGTCCCTGCCAAGAGAAAGGGCAGGGGGCGCGGGAAACCGGCCCCCGAAGTTCCCACGGACCGGGAGGAGGCGGACCTTGAGGGGGACGCCCCGGTGCCTACAGGGGAGCAGGTAGCCGAACTGGGAGACATCTCTGAGCTGACCCATTGGCAGCAAGAAGGGGGTCCCACCAGGGAGGAGTTCTGCAGGGAGCAGAACGAGTGCCCTACTCTGGAGGGTCTGCGGCGGCAGGCTGCAGACCAGGCAGCTGGTAATCAGTCCGGGTCACATCTGATCTACTGGGAGAGTGGTCTCCTATACAGTGAGCCTAAGGTTGCTGAGCCTGGGTCAGCCCGTGTGCTGGTGGTACCCCAGCGCTTCAGGACCTTCCTACTGGGTCTGGCTCATGACGTGCCTTTGGCAGGACATTTGGGGCAGGACAAGACCTTTGACAGGCTTGTCACCCACTTCTTTTGGCCCCAAATGCGAAGGCAGTCAGATGCACACTGTAGGTCTTGCCAAACTTGCCAGGCAAGTGGTAAGAGTGGGAGGAAGGTCAAAGCTCCTCTCCAACCTTTTCCGGTTGTGGGAACACCCTTTGAAAGGGTAGGGATGGATATTGTGGGGCCACTGGATCCCAAGACAGCCATGGGCAACAGGTACATCCTGGTCTTGGTGGACCATGCCACCCGGTACCCGGAGGCAATCCCTCTCAGGACAACGACGGCGCCAGTGGTGGGCCGGGCGTTAATGGGGATCTTTTCCCGTGTGGGATTCCCCAGAGAGGTGGTTTCTGATAGGGGGACCAATTTCATATCGAAGTATATGACATCCCTGTGGAAGGAGTGTGGTGTAACCTACAAGTTCACCACTCCTTACCACCCACAAGGAAACGGTCTGGTGGAGAGATTCAACCAGACCTTGAAAGGCATGATCAAGGGTCTAACAGAACCCATGAGGCGTAAGTGGGACGTCCTCTTGCCATGCCTACTCTTTGCGTACAGGGAGGTGCCTCAGAAGTCTCTTGGGTACAGCCCCTTTGAGCTCCTGTATGGCCACCCTGTCAGAGGACCTCTGAGTTTGGTAAAGGAAGGCTGGGAGGCAGCTCCCAGGAAAACTCCCCAGGATGTATTTAGCTACATGCTGGCCTTTAGAAACCAAACTGCCCGCTTCAGGAAACTCGCTCAGGCGAACCTAGAAGCAAGCCAGGAAGAAATGAAGAGATGGTATGACCAGAATGCCACTCTGGTCGAATTTCAACCAGGGCAAAAGTGTGGGTCATGGCCCCAGTGGCACCTTGTGCCTTGCAGGACAAGTGGACTGGGCCATATGAGGTAAAGGAGCGCAAAAGTGACGTCACCTACCTGGTGGATTTGCAGGCTCCAAGGAACCCTTTGAGGGTCCTTCACGTGAACCCCCTCAAGCCCCACTTCGAGAGGTCCGAAGTGAGTATGCTCTTGGCGACAGATGATGGGGTGGAAGAGGAGAGCGAGCCTCTCCCTGACCTCCTGTCTACCAAGGAGCATGATGGGTCAGTAGAGGGTGTGATCCTCTCCCCTACTCTGACTCCGGAGCAGCAGGGGGACTGTCGCCAGTTGTTGGGACAGTTCGCCCCACTGTTCTCTCTGACCCCCGGTGTTACTCACTGGTGTACCCATGACGTGGACACCGGTGACAGCCATCCTGTGAAGCACAAGATTTACAGGTTGACTGACCGGGTCAGAGCCAGCATCAAGGAGGAGGTCTCTAAGATGTTGGCGTTAGGGGTGATTGAGCCCTCCCACAGTCCTTGGGCCAGCCCAGTGGTCTTGGTCCCAAAGGCTGCGGCGCCCGGTGCCACTCCAGAACTCCGGTTTTGTGTGGACTACCGTGGGCTCAATGCCGTCACCAGGACTGACGCGCACCCCATCCCCAGAGCTGATGAGCTCATTGATCGGTTGGGAGCTGCCCGGTTCCTCAGCACGTTTGATTTGACGTCTGGGTACAGGCAGATTGCCTTAACCGATGGGGCCAAGGAGAGATCAGCATTCTCAACCCCAGAAGGTCATTACCAATTCCGGGTAATGCCCTTTGGGTTGAAGAATGCCCCTGCCACCTTTCAGAGGTTGGTCAATCAGGTGTTGGCTGGGCTGGAGGATTTCAGTGCCGCCTACCTGGATGACATTGCTGTGTTCAGTTCCAGCTGGGAAGAACATTTACAGCACCTTGAGAAAGTGTTGAGGGCTCTGCAAGGTGCAGGCCTCACGATCAAGGCCAGTAAGTGCCAGATCGGGCAGGGTTCTGTGGTGTACTTGGGACACCAGGTAGGGAGCGGCCAGGTGGCGCCCCTACAACCCAAGATTGACACCATTCTGGCTTGGGAACCCCCCAAGACCCAGACAGAGGTGAGGGCCTTCTTAGGTCTCACCGGCTACTATAGGAGATTTGTTAAGGGCTATGGCACCATCGTTGCCCCCTTAACAGAGCTGACCTCTAAGAGGCAGCCCAGGAAAGTGATCTGGACTGAGTCCTGCCAGAAAGCTTTTGATGCCCTGAAGGCAGCCATGTGCACGGCGCCCGTGCTCAAGGCACCTGACTTCTCCAAAGAATTTGTCGTGCAGACTGTCGCTTCAGAGCATGGTGTGGGAGCGGTGCTCTCACAACTGAACGAAGAGGGCCTGGATCAGCCTGTAGTCTTCCTTAGCAGGAGACTACTTCCCAGGGAACAGAGGTGGAGTGCCATAGAAAGGGAAGCTTTTGCTGTGGTCTGGGCGCTGAAGAAGTTGAGACCATACCTGTTTGGGACTCACTTCCGGGTTCAGACAGACCACAGGCCCCTCAGATGGTTGATGCAAATGAGGGGTGAGAATCCAAAACTGCTGAGGTGGTCCATCTCCCTACAGGGAATGGACTTTACGGTGGAGCACCGTCCTGGTACAGAACACGCCAACGCAGATGGTCTGTCCAGGTTCTTCCGCCTTAGTGAGGAGAACTCCAATGGGGTTGGGTAGTTCTCCCTACTTTCAGCTGGAGGGGACATGTGTTAGACTTGGCATCTTTTGGCGTGTTTCCCCTGACTTTTTGCTTTCTGACCTCCCGGTTTTGACTCTGTTTTTGCTGGTGTAATGATTCTGCGCACTTTCCTCACTGCGGTCCAGTGGGAAAGTGCAAGTGCTCCTGTATAAAATGTGTTATGGATTGGTGTTTCCATGATTGGCCTATTTGGTTTATCTGTCAGTCCCTTGTAAAGTGCACTGCGAGTGCCAGGGCCTATAGACCAAATGCTGTTGGTGAGCTGCAGCACTGGATTGTGCCACCCACGCAAACAGCCCGTAAAATGTAACTCGGGCCTGCCACCGCAGAGCCTGTGCGCAGCCTGGGACTGCCATGTCGACTTGGCAAGTGCACACACTTGCAAGTCCCTAAACCTTCCCTTTGCTACATGTTAGTCACCCCTAAGGTAGGCCCAAGGTACCCCTGTGGGCAGGGTGCGTTGTACGCGAAAGGTAGGACATGCCCTGGTGTGTGCGGCATGTCCTGATAGTGAATTACAGCCTAGTTCGTTTTTCACTATTGCAAGGCTACCTGTTCCCCCTAGGCCAGAACGGGCAGTTCTGATTATTACAGTTTATAATCCTAACTGACCCCGGGAACATGGTAGAAATTCGAGTTTAGTATGCCTGGACTCAGAATGATAAAATGCATCTTTTAGTGAAGTTGGTTTTAACATTCTGTGTTTGAAAATACCACTTTTAGAAAGTGGGTATTTTCTTGTCTAACCATCCAAGCCTGCCTCTGCGAGGTTGTGTATTCCTTGTCTGGAGTGTGAGTGACAGGGGCTGGGGGATGCCAGGAGACAGGGTGAGTCAGCCCAGGGCTGAATAGCAAGATCTACATGTAGATGGGTGGGAGGGGTCGCACCTGGGCCCTGAATAGGACAGTGCCTTCCCTCCACAATGCTGGCTCCACCTCCTGTGGTGCGTCTGATGTCCCTGGCCTACTCACTGAAAGAAGGGACGGAGACTTGTCAACAAAGTGCTCCAGAACTGGTTTGGACTAGGCAAAGGCCTCTCTGCCTTCAGAGAACAAAGGAATTTGGGATATAAATATTGGGGCCCTGACCCCATGAATTTAGATCTCGCTGGAATCAAGGAACCTGCCAAGACGAAGAGCTGGAAGAGCTGCCAGGAGGAGTACTGCCCCTTTGCTGTGTTGTTGCTTTGTTGGGTTGGCCTGCAGCTGCTGCTTCTGCCTTGAGCAGTGAAAGGAAGGAACTTTCTACAAACTTGTGCTGAGTATCTCCAAGGGCCTGGAACCGAGCTGGCCTCCTGTTAAGAAGTCTCAGGGACTGCAAAGACTTCACAAGCCTCTGGGTACCGCTTCTGGAACGCTGTTTCAGTTGCCACAGAGGAAGGGAACTGCAACCGACTCCGTCAACCGAATCCATCCCTGGCCGGTGACCTGTTTGCACCGCAGACCGCATCGCCCCGCTTCGCATCGCAACCCTGGTCTCACCGTGGGCGACGTCCGACGCCGCCAACATCGAGCCGCTGCTTGCACCGTGACCTGTGGGCACCGCAGTTCGCATCGCATCGCTTCACTGAACCAACCGGACCCGACCGACGAGGTCGCTGCAACTGGCTCAAGAGTCGTGACCGCACCGCATTTGGGGCACCGCTCGCACGTCTGCGACGCACCGCTCCGACTCGCACCGCTGTCCGACGCCAGCTCCCGCACTCCGGCTAGGTCGCCTGCATCGCAACCTGTCAGCACCGCATCGAGCATCGTCTCACCCTGCATCGCACGCCTTGGACTCACCGACTCCGTCTGCACGACGCTCATCGAGCCGCTGCCTGCACCGCATCGAGGACACCGCACCGTGCATCGCTCCGTCTTGCACCGCAACCGCGACGAACGCCAACCGGCTCGTACACTCCGTACCAGCCACAACGAGAAAGGTACTGTGACCGAGTCTGTTCACGACTCTGCTGGCCCGTATCGACGCGGCCGGCTGGAACTGTTAGACTCTGTGGTTTTCAGCATCGCGGTAGGCTCAGACGGAGCTACCGACTCGTACGAACTTTGCTTTTGTGCTATTCCTGCAAAGAAGAAGTTACCTTATCAAGCATTCATTTTCAAAGTATAGTATTGTGGATTTTTGTCGTCATTGGTCTTGTCTTGAGTATATAAAATATTGGTTATTTTTCTAAACTGGTGTGGTGTCCGTTTGTAGTGCTTACACTGTATTACTGTTGGTTATGTGCAAATGCTTTACACACTGCCTCTGAATTAAGCCCGACTGCTCGTGCCAAGCTACCACGAGGGTGAGCAGGGGTTACTTCACGAGTGTAACACCCTTACCCTGACTAGGAAGAAGGGTCCCTTGCCAACTAGAGATCCCATTTCTAACAATCGTATTGGAATGCAATGTAATGGTATGCCTTGCAACAAAAGACAACTAATGTTTGTTTAATACTGGTCTGCCTGCTGCGCATGGCTGCACAGCATCTGGCATTGAAAAATGAAGTAGGGAACACTGGACAGCTGGGTGGAGGTAAAATTCAGAAAATACACTGGAGGGGTCATGGATGTGGGGGTGGGTGTGAGTGGGTGGTTGCCATCACATTACAAACGGAAATGTGCAACAAGGCCTGGTCATGTGTAATCTGTGCACCTGCGCCTCCGAGTCAGCTTCAAGGGACAGGAAGAAGCCAGGCTCCCTCACCTAAGTCAATCAGAGGGCTGCAATGTGGTGTTGTCATAGCTCATGTGCGCAGGGACAGTGCGTTCTTACAGAGGCTTGTTAGGTGGACATGTACTTCATGCACGCTGTAATGCTGGCCGCATTGTGAACAGGGAAGTGCACATGACTGTATGGGCCTAACTGAGAGGACAAATGAACAGACATTGTGTACTTTAGTAGGCATACCACTGAGTCCTGGGCCTAATTCTGAGTAGAGCAGCCCCAATCACCCTCACACCGAGAAAGGAAACATAGCATCAGTACATAGATAAATGACCATCATGGTATTTGTTTCAACATCTAGCACTGCTCAAAATCATGGGCCTAATGCTCCTGCCCCATAAAGGATTATCCCCCAATGGGGGTCCTGCAGTCACAGGTGCTACCCCTGTGCACCCCCATATTATGGGCATCCTCCACTACACATCACACCTTCCACTCACTTGGACATCCACACAGTGGTGTTATCTGATGCACCCTCACAAAGTCGGTGAATCAGCCAGCATGACCCTCTGCTAGGTGGGCTTACACAGGCCTGGGTACAGCATTCCCTGCCAAGACAGCTGGGCAATGACACGATGAGGGAGATGCAACACGCATCCCTTATGTGTGTAGTTTGAGTGCTAGTGCAACATAAGTTAGAATCATCTCAGGGTCCACACCCTCCACAGCGTATGGCCAGTGACCCATCCTGTGGCCTAGGATGCAGATATGCGTTGGACACCATTGGCAATATCCTTTGTGCAGCACAGTGTACTGTTGGTGCATGGTATGCAATGTGTACCTCCCTATGTAGTCACTCCGGAGGACAGGTAACATTCACAAATACATGGGGGTCCAGGGTGTATCCTCACACAAGTCTGCAACATGCCTCCATGCAACCTTGCTGGCCACAACACCAGGTAAGGGTGATCACCAATGCCTCAATGCCCAACAACACAGTCCAGTAATTACACTGCACCTCCGCATCCCAGGTTGGCTCACAAATGGCAGGCCAGCAATGGCACCCTGAGCCGGGAACTCCTTGGTGCTTAGATGGGTTTGTATGCCATTGTGTAGTATGAGTGCCCAATAAGATGTGATGCACACTGGTATTGCTCAGCAAAGTGCATGTACTCAGTAGTGTAGCCCAGATTTCCGCCTTTCCCTTGGTCTCTGGATGGACATGGCATTTGGGGGGCCTGGGGGATTTGTTGCTCTGAGAGGTACTGGGGCCAGGCTAATCCATTCTGCATGACAAACAATGTTAGTTACCTCGTCATCATTGTAGGTTGACTCATAGGCCCATTTTTACACTGTTGATGCCAGAATAAATAGTGCAGAATAATTTGATCTCAAATGTTGCCAATGTGCCTTTCATCAGTCATTGCTTGCCAACGGTGTAATTACTAATGCTTTAATAGCAGTGTTTCTGGCAGTCTCCATTTCAGACAACTGCAAATCCAACCATGTCACAACGTCTTGTAAGAACATCATGAGTGTGTTCTTAGTGGGCGATAGGCTGGCACACAGCAAACTTACGCTAACTAGTGTTTGTTGTAGTTTGAGTGAGTACCTGTACCCATGGGCCGTATTGCTGCCAAAATGTGCATGGACACATCTCATTAGGTTTGTTTTAAAGGAGGCCAACACCCTGGAATCACACACCAATTTACAATTGCCATTGCAGTGTTGCCCAAAAAGTGCACCTACCACTAAGAGCAACATTACCATTGCAGTGTATGTACACAGGTCAGTATCAATGCATACCAATGACCAGCACCACTACTGTAACAATAAGTGGTGCAATGTCCATGCAAGTGGGTATGAGTCTTGAGCATCAGTCTGCATCAGGACATAGGTTGCTTGACTGTGACACAAAGACCAGCTCTGATAACCCACATGCGATGCCACTTACTAAACCTCACTACAATTGAACATGCTAACACAACTAACAGATTTGCACATTTTTTTTCAGAGGATGCTGCTTCAACATCACAACAGGTGGATGACACCAATCTGTTTGATGATATGGATGACAACCTGCACTCCATTGACACTGACACACTGGAGGAGCTAATGACCACTATACGGTCACCTACACCACCTCCAGAGCGTGACAACGGTGTGGTAGCTGCTCCAGCGGAACCCCAACCACCACCACCACCAGAATCTGCCACTACAAACATGAGCACTGAGTGGGAGAACACACAGCGTGAGTTCCAAAGAACAGCTGTATCTCTACAGCGGGAACTCCTCAGCGAGGTACATGTTGCTGTGGAGAGTATGGGCGGCATCCTGCAAGCCATACTGCGAAGCATGAATACAGATTTGGCTAACATCGGGACTGACCAAGCCAGCTCCAGCCAAACACCGGGACTAGCTCAATCTCTAGCCAACATCTCAAATATCATGAGTCAGAGGCATGTTCAAATGCCACCACAAAGTGCCAACAGGGATGTAGCCCAGCACCTACAAAACATTGACGAGAGAATGAGAGACATGCAGCAACAGCAAGACCTCTACATGTCAACCATGACTGCCTTTCATGGTGAGTTGCTGACTGTGATCAAAAATCAGCAACTGACGCTAAATGCCCTAATGGCAAACTTAATCACACCTGAACATGTGTTCCCTCACACATCCTCTGCCACTGCTAGTGGTAGCAGTGGGACAACACACCCTGCAGCTACCAAACCAACCAAGCCACTATCTGAAGACTCGGAGGATGACTCAGCCACACAGTTCCAGAGGAAGACTGGTCACTAAAATGACATTACGTCACAGGTATCGTATGACAACCAACAAAAAATAACTTCAATGAGAACAATGCCGGACAGACAAGAGCATTATGAAGATTTGCACACCTGTGCCACACCACATCTTATGTTTCCAGAAACACTGAAGTCCAATACATTGTGACAATAACAATGTATTAATTACCAAGCTCATTTTCAAATAAAATATCTTTGTCCCAACACTCTCAAACATGTGAACTAGTGCTGCTTCACCACCTGTGTGTCAAGAACAATGTGCCCTTGTGTCAGGTTTGTACCATTCCACAATATCACTGGGTATAATGTTAGTTGTGAAATCCAGACACACGTGGAAGGGTGGCTAACCACTTGATCAATGTTTGTCACTATGACAATGCAAAGGTGAAAATACATGCCGTCATATGTAGAAATAAGTGGCAGTTTCTCATGAATGTGCCACAGCGCATCACAACAAGCCCCTTGACTGTGCCACTCTGTGTAACGTTCTGAACACAGAAATGCCACACATATCCAAGGAAATGTGGCATTCCTGTGCTCTCCCCTGCGCTGGGGCAGAAACAGCTGCAATGCGCTTGTGCATGCACCCTAGCAGCATGCCTCCAGGAGGCCTGCGTCATGGTGGGATGATTAGTTGTGCTTGAAGGTGCACCTCCCCACACAAAAACAGTCACAACTGGCTTTTGGCCAAATTAATGCATGCTGTAGACTGCAGCACACCTTCAAACTTTCTGAAACGTGGAGAAAGGAAAAGCTTGCTCATCAATGTGCCTCTCTCTGCCACCCCTAGTGTGGCATAGCATACTGACGCCTTGGCAGGAGTAGGATTCCTTGTAAAGCTGGAAATCTGTCTACTTCCATGGTTGTGAGGTGTGAACACCCACAGCAACCCACATGGAACGCACCATTCACAAATAAAGCTAAGTGAAAAGTGGCTGCAGTGACAAGGACAGCACTGGATGAGGGACGTACTTCGGCAATGGTTCTATTGGATATCTGTGCCGCGTCCGACACGGTCTCCCACCAGATCTTACTGCAAAGGTCGGAGGAGTCAGGCACAGCGGCCATTGCACTGGACTGGTTCGCCTCTTTCCTTCCTGAGAGGAACTCCCATGTAATGGACCCCCATTTCAGCTCCATGGTTCACACTATTAAACAGGGTGTGCCACAGGGCTCAGCTCTGAGCCCAACACTTCTTAATCTATACGTCCAACTATTAGCAGCGCTGTCCAGGAGTTGATGGCTCACAGTAGTATCATATGCAGATGATACGCAGTTGGTAGTTGTACTCCCTGATAACTTGGTGCAGGACGCACATAAGTTTCGGAGCGATCTTGCTGCTGTTGCTGGGTGGATGACTGCCAACTGCCTCCAGCTCAATGCCAGCAAGTCTGAGCTCTTGCTGGTGGGTAAAGATCCTGTGCTGTGGAGTGAATGCTGGTGGCCTGCAACACTTTGTTGTGCCCCCGCACCCAAACAGGTGGTGAAAGACCTAGGTGTCTGGGTTGACTCGGCTCTCCTCCTCCAGGCCCAAACTAAGAAAGGAGCAGGAACATGTTCTGGTATACCACGGGGGCTCACACCGCAGTTGGCTCTTTTCTCAATCCATCCATCAGTCAGGTTATTGTCCAGGCCTCCGTTTTGTCGAGACTGGATTCTGGCTGCTTGCTCCAGCTGGGGGCCAACAAGTCTGGGATTGTGAGACTGCAGAGGATCCAAAACGCAGCTGCCAGAACTCTTCTTGGTCTTCCTAGAACTTGCTCCACCACCAGCGCCATTCGTTGGCTTCACTGGCTGCCGGGGGCCAGAGGAGTGGAGTTCAAGTCTCTCTCTGCATTGCGTTTAAGGTCTTGAATTTCTCCTCTCCTGGCATATTGCCCAACCTGCTCTCACCATACACCACCACTCGCCACCTCCCCTCAATAGGTCATCACCTGGCGGTTGTCCCCCGGGTAAGGAGGGTCCGAGCTGGTGGGCGCTCCTTCCGCACACTAGCAGCTAAACTCTTGAACTCATTTCCTACACACGTTTGCACCATAGATAATTCCCTGGCCTTCCGTAAGGCCATCAAGATCCACCTCTTACCTTAAAATTTAGCCTCCTTCTGTCACCTGCCTCCCGTTCTGTCTGCTATCAGTGCTGGGACGCCCCTTTGCTGGGGCAGCTGTGCGCAATATAAGACGTCTAAACAGAACAGAACAGAACAAAGTCAACGCAGGGTGGCTAGGTGAGTCTTTGTAAATATGGGGATGATGAAAGTGCTGCCAGTGTGTCACAAAAAGTCACGTACTGGCAGTGCAAGTGGATTTAGAATCTGCACATCCAACATTGATGACGTTGTGTCAAAATATATGACTGGTATGCCCTAAGAATTCAAATATACCAGCAAACAAGATGTGCTGAAGTTTTGACCAGGGTACCTCACACACCAGCCTTAAAATGCAACTATGCCTGTATACAGACATTGGGTTGTCCAGTCATATGAACTAGCCACTCGAAACCCAATGACTACTTGTCCATTAACATGGTATAGCTCTTCCAACCCCGAGAGCGATAATGTGTGGTGTGTACATTCTGTACATCTGTGTATGAGACAAGCAATATTTCACTTACACATAGCAGCAACATACCCAGCTGAGACCGATTCATGATAGATACACATGCAGAGGTTGTCCAAAGACTCATGATTTGAATCCAAAACATATGTATGTGTCAGACCAAGAGTGGGTACCCCAAAACTTCGAATCACAGATGTTGCATGAACATGTACATATAGTCAGACATGGAGCACCAACCTACTAGAATGTACTAATATGATGCACTCAAACAGGAATCTGTGTTCACAGTCCATGTGCCCACGTACTCACACATACAACATAGTAAATGCTGACCATCAAAGAATATAGTCCAAGCTTGGTAAATAACAAGATTATTATATTAAAAAAAAGATAGAAGTCAAATCTACATTAAAATCACACACTCTGCCTAAAATACCTCTAAAGCTATTGTAACCTATCAAAACGTATCTAAACTAACTATGCTTAACCTACCTAACTTAACTTGATAATCCTAAGCTAAACTATGTTCACGCGGGACCACTAAACATCATCCCCCACCCCCTTAACACATCAATGCACAATAGACATACACATACTTATCCTATACATGAACTAAATATGAATGTAGAAAAACACAAATATATATTTTTTGGGTAATTCTTTTTTTTTAAATAAACATGTAAACACACATTAAATGACCCCCCCACCCCTAAATGTTATTAAAATACCCTATGCTAAAAAAGTATGAAGTAATAAAAAATGAACACCTAACTAACTAACCTAACTACGCTAACTATGTCTACCTATATTAACAATCATAAATGTACTATTAAAGGAATCTTACATAATAAAATAAAACACAATATACATTTCACACTATGTACAAGCAGCCCTCAGATCAGGCTGATCAAATGGTCCAGGGCCTGCTGCATCTTGTCCATTTTCTGGCTAACATTGTCTATTTTTTGGTCCAGACAATCCATCCTTTTCATCAAGGTGTCCACATCGTTCGTTGCCATGCCCTGTCCACTTGACTGTCCAGACGTGGAGGGGGGGGGTCCGACAGCTCCTGGTGCTGGGGTTGGGGCCTCGGTGGCTATAGGATGCTGGCTTGTGCTCTTGCCATTCTTGGCTAGGGCGTTGGTGAGCCACGTATTGGCAGCCTTTTGTTTTTCGTACTGCCGGGCGGTCCATCTGAAGCCCTTAGCTACCGACAAGATATGTGCATATCGGGTCTTACGTATGCGGAAAACCCGTTCCTCTTCCGCATTCATGTTATCTGTATGAAAAGAGGGACACGTGTCAGTCAACCAGTACATGACGGACAGAAGTTAATAAGAAATGCATGGTATCATGTGTGATGTAACCAACATTCGGGCCAATAATCCGGTCACTGTGGGGCCCACACAACCCAATACAATACCACTGATTTTGTTCATCACATACTGTGCAGTCAACTCAATGTCATGATTGCATGTAAATCATTTCCACACTTGATATACTAATAAATTAATGATGAGCCATAGGAATGACAAACCAGTCAACAGACATCATGGCATTTGATCATTTCCTCCTAAACCTCACATAATCTGGCTCCCCATGTACAAGTCATGGAGTCATGTGATCCTGAATCTGCACCGGCAGCTGAGTTCGGACAGTGTCACAGTGTGTCATGGATGAAGAACATCTTTTCTAGACTTACATACCACTTGACCGTACTTTTCACACTCCAACAGAGTAATGCACTGTAATAGCAATTTGCTTTTTGGGACACAGAGATGTGGTTGCTGTCTCAACACCAATGAACCTCCGAATTGATGACAGTACTGAAGTTGACTGGCATGCAGCATGCCACGTAGTACTAGCAGGGTGAATAGCACATCTGCTTATCTTGACAGCATACATGCACCTAGTTTCAAAATGTTGACTATAGTTTTTGAGTATATTGTTCAATCTACGACACACCAAACATACCTACTGTTCGATCACAGCTACTTAGTCCTCATGATAAAGGATCAAGGATGCATCACAGCATCATGACATAAGTCTTACGTTGTCATTACTGTGAATGCTATTTTGGATTACAGGATGTGCCACACTTGTGTGATGACACAATTTAATATTGTTATCTACCATATGCACCAAAGCACCCCGAAGCAATGTCATCCTAATTTGTCCTATGGTGCAAGACGGACAATCAATCTGTACAGTTCCAAGGATGATGTTCAAAGGACTGATGCACAGCTGTTGAAGTGTCTGGACTTCAGAAATGCTTCTCTGCAGTCCAGACATCATTTGGGAATGCAACAATGCTGCGCAGGGTCAACATGGTACAAGCGCATTTGAATTATTGTTCTCTACATATCCAATCATCTGTGGGAATTGTTTTTGGAACTCAAGAACAGACAGCAAATTTGACCTTGGCTCTGTGATACTTCAATATATCAAATCGAGGCTGTTAGCCATATAATCAACTTAGAGGGAGATTCCTGTCTCACAAACGACTTGCTCGGTATATTCCAAAAACTGCCGGCATACTCTTGAGAGAAGTCTTGATAAAGTCCAGGAGGATGAAACGCATGTTGGCTGCCATTTCTTGTATTTCATGGAATTAAAGTGAATGATTGGACACTTCAACAGCTGTGGAACAGATATTTGAACATCATCCTTGAAACTGTGTGGATTGTTCCTGCCTTTTTCAACATATGACAAATTAAGGATAATAGTGACATTGCTTTGGTGTGCTTCGATGCACATGGTAGATAGTGTCATCTAGACTACGTTGTAGGACTAGTGGATTAATTACCAAGGTGGGTGTGTATCCTAGCAACATGGAAGCACCTGATAAATGTGATGAGCTACAAATTGGATGCTAACTACATGACTCACTGACACATTGATCTGCAGATCGCAAGGCATATCTACAGGTCATTCGTATATATTTCAATTTGATGTTGTTCTTGACACAGCACAAGGATTACCCCATCCAAATACATGAGGCAGACTGCCATTCCCATGGCTCATTTGCATACAAGTGAGTATGGTCAGTTGAAAATGCATCATTGTTCATGTATTCCTAATATGATACATCAGACATTTGGGGGGGGCTGACATTAATCAGTCACAAAACTATACGTGTTCACAATTAAAAAGAGCAATTACGTGAAGAGACATATGACAATCATGGACACTGAGCATGGCCAGTTTGTGCTTGGTTGTTCTCTGTGTTATCACATTGAATCAATGTGGAAAAGCATTGCAAACCATGTACTTCCCCAGACTAGCTGACTCTGACCTTGCACCCACACAGCAACTCTGGGACAACGCCCTGTCCAACGATTGGGCACAACACCACTACCCACATGTAGTGAGCACTGTGTTCAGCATGCCCTCCTCTTCATATGTCAGCCATCTGATGCTGTCCTCTCCAATTGGCTGCTGCTACTCCAGTCTAAATGGCAATGGGCACTCCATTTAGCATTGTGGATAGAGGGAAGGCCTGTCTGACACTGTCGTGGCTTTTGATGTGACCACGCATGTCTTCACGAAGTACAACATTCACAATGTGTTTCATCATGGCCTTTGGACTTTGAGAGCGTCTGCAAATTTCACACTGCAGCTGGATGTAGTGATCATACTATAGTTGCCCACATACAGAGTCTAGCTTCCATCCTCGCACATCACCAACATCACAATCAATGATTCTAGATACTCACTGGTAGTGTTGGGGTCTTCAAAGGTGTCGACCTCCCCCTGTGTATATGGCCGTGGTCCACCTAAGGAACATGAACAGATGTACAATTATGTATGAAATCCCCACATATGTACATTCTAGGGAAAAAAGTTTAGTTTGCGTGACATATGCATGTAATTACTAGACCATGTCACTCCCTTTACATTAAGTACAGCAATGCTTTTGTTACCCACACCTGGACACTGTAAATGCTGGATCAATTCCACATCACTGTTCACTGAGTGTGAAACAAACATGTGTGGCATCCCTGGGAGTTTGCACGTGCATCGACACATTTATCAGACATGCCCTTACGCAGACATAATTGCCAAATGCTGTAAGGATGGATTGGTCAAAGATTTGTCTGCGCATGCACATGTGTAAAAAGTTTGTTTTATGTGCGAACTCACAATACTTCTTCGACTCCCTACATGCTTGCAGCATGTAAAACTCTATCTTGTTGCCTGATTGCACACTGATTTGGCCTTGCTTGTGGCTTTTGCATTGTTGCTTGCACATGTCTTGTGGTTCTTTTGGCTGCCCGCTTCACCCTCCGTCCCTGATGCAGATCCACCTGAAGTGCCTCCACCATGACGAATCCAGAGTTCCAGGTGCACATCCGTAAACCATCCACAATATTATGGGGTTTGGTGCTTGTCCACACAGCAGACATGCACAGTATTAGCTCAACAGCCAAACACCTCTGCAGCCACGAAATATCACAAACACAATCATCACCACAGGTCATGCTTCTCCACACTCCATCAGCGATGACTCTGATACATTTCAATGGACTGTACCAGTGGAAAATCTCAACAATACTACCTGTACACAACGAGCAACAACCATGGACAGTAATCCAGACTACACTGCCCCCAGGCCTTCACCACCAACTGCACACACACTACGTACCTGCCAAACTGCACCAACTCTGGATCCCGGAAATGCATCCTCCTCAAAGTGTCCAGCCTTTGAAGACTAGCCATGGAAATCTGTATCATCCTCGACAACCTTGCCCCAGATGTAGCGTTACTCACAGGAAGCATGGAAAACGCTACCTTTGCCAACAACATTGCCAAATGCATCACCAATTAATTTCAAATTTCATGAATGGCCTGCAACAACCGTCCGGCATGAGGCCATGCCATTGCACTTAGCCCCTTCCCTGCGCCGCAAATTCGTCCGCGACGTGGGCGGGGCTAGGGGGTGGGCGTGGCGCTTCGACGCTCATGACGGCTCCACGCCATCATGAGCTACGGTAGCCATGTGCTCATGATGGCATGGAGCCGTCATAGCCCCGCCCGCTCATTAATTCTCCCGCACAGGCGGGGAATTAGTGCCGCGTGGGCGGAGGGGCAGGGAGCGGGCGGGGCTATGACGGCTCCACGCCATCACTACCGTGGCTCATGACGGCGTGGAGCCTTCATGAGCGTCGAAGAGGTTAATAGCTACCACCAATTCACAGACTCAAGCTCAAGCAACAGCACACTCAACACCAAACACCTACGCTTCCAGATCCAGGCCGGCACAAGGACACCCCTCCGAGGGAGCCTTGTCTACAGACCTTCCAGTCCTTGAACTGTGTACACCACCTACATCACAAACATTAGTGCACAACATGCCGTCGCATACATGTACTACATACTTGTAACATACCTCAACTCACATCTTGACAACCTCAGTGCCAACAAATTTGCCAACTGCAAGGACGAGCTTGAAAACGTCTGACAGTAACAACTTGTCACAACCCACAACCACAAGCCAGGTCAGAACATCAACACATCCACTACACCCAGACCACGTACCCCCATGGACTGACCAGCCCGACGTACACCTCCATGTCAACTAAACATCTGCCTTACAAAAAACCAAATTGCACACCACAAAGGAAATGACAGAAGATTGACATGGAACAACTATAATGAGCCACAAACCAAAATGCCACCAACACCTTGCACAACACAAGCTTGGTTCCAAATGGACCCCACAGATGATTGTCAAAAGGTGTAGATGAACTTGCACCAGTCTTTGACACCAACACACAGCAGCACAGGAAGGCAACATGGTTCCCGGACAGACCACATCAATTGTGAGGCACATGCAGACACCTTGTGGCGAAAATGAATAACAGCAAATCCCCTGCCGAAGGATCCAAATGCAAGAACACCATATCAACAATCCACCCACACATCATACTTACAAATATGCAACTGAATCCCACACTCAATCCTCACAAACTCCAGAAATGCTTAGCTAAAAATCTGCTTCCTCAGTTATATTTGCGGAACTTGCATTGGTGATACTGACATCTCCCCCTCCCAGGACCACTACCACAAGCTCTGCCTCTAGGATGAGTTCCAATCTGGGACCCAGGTCTATGAAACCACACAATCTTCATGCAAACCCAGCTACCCCTCCATCTCATCCCGGACAACAATCAGCACCCAAGACAACGCATCTACCATGAGAGGCATCCACTGATGATCACAAATGGAGCCCTGTCCCAAACCTCTTCCACTAAGCTGCTGCAGCCATCACTCCAGCATTAAAAGTTTACAATAAACACCGGCGTAAAATAGTGACATTTTCCATATCAAGTGGAAGTGGGCATAATTCTGACCCACATTAAATGAGCTGACAATAATCATCCTGTGCAGACTACACCCTGCACATCTTCATTGGAACTATATAGACCTGACTCTTCAACTGCACGTGCATTCAGACCCTCACATGTGAGTAGTACACTTATGATTTCAATGCTTGGTTGGTTTGTCGATTGATGCCTCATGCTTACATACACATCCAGAGTTATGTATATCATGAGATTTACACAGGATATGGATTGAAATCCAAGAGTGTGCAGCAGTGAGGCACCACAAGCCCTTTGTCTGCACCACACTGTGTAAGTTCCCGAGCTCTGGATTACAACATGGACATTTTCCTGAATCCCTGTGCCACCAGTACTTCTCTTTATCATATGTACTGGTGGTGCCGGGTGGTGCTCAATATTTCCAATGACCTGAAAATCCTGCCTGCGTGACTTACCATGCCCTTGTGATTATGCCACCTTTACACGCAGTAGTTTGCGAGGAAGGGATGTTCCATGTTGGTTGCTGTGGATGTTCACACACAACACACATATCCACTGATGCATTGCCAGACTTACAATAAAGCGCTAATCTGTTAAGGCATCATGATGCGACGCCACCCTAGGGGTGGCGTAGCGTGGTGCAACACTGAGAAATGTTCATGTTTTCCCTTTTCCTTTTCCATCGCTCAATGCATGCAGCATTTGACTGCACACATTGGAGGAGGAATTCAGCTCAATAGTAAAATTAGGGTGCAGGAAGGTGCCCCTTCCTGCACAAACACAATCTCCCCACGACGCAGGCAGCCTTGAACCTGGCAACAGGTTGTGTGCCAGCGCAACATAATATGGGAATTATGTTAGATGCCTGCACTTTGAAGATAATGCTGCTTTGCGCAGTAAAATGCTTTGCAGCACTGCGCTGCGTTAGTTTCTTGATGATCAGCCACATAGTTTAAGCATCCCATAAATATTTCCACATTTGGCACTGGTGCGTGTGTGTGTGAAGATATACCATTTGTTAGACCTGTCAGCCCTGGGGTGGTCTTCCCCTACATTTTTTCCCATTTTGTGCCTCTTAGCTGACCTCCTTTTTGTTGGACATAGGACTCTGGGCACCTTACTGCTGCTAAACAGTGCTGAGGTGCAGGTGCTCTCTCCTAAAAACATGGTTGCCACAGGCCCCTGCTACTGCAGTGATGCCACTGTCCTGACTGCGCGCTAGTAGTTGGAATAGGCTGGGACTGGATGTTACTGTAGCCCTTACGGCCCTGCCTCTTGTCACCATAGACAGACAGGACAGAGGGGACAGGGAACACCACAGAGCCCTAGATTATTCCAGAACCTTCCAACCCCCCAGGTTGCCGCCAGACCTTGCCGCCTTTTTGGTCACATGACTTGAGGGTATAAGAGGGGGGTTGCTGGCCACATAGCTCTGTTACACTACTGGACCTGGAGACTCTCTGCTGGTGTGAAGACGCTGCACGAGGGGAATTGCTACACTACTGAGGCTGCCTGCTCCTAGGAACTGCTGCCCCAAGTTAGCTGAGTTGCCCTGCCTGCCGGTTGATCTTGCCCTGCAAGAGCGGAACCAGAAATAAGATCTCCAGTGTGTCTCCACAAACAAGGCTGACTGACTGCCTGGTTATGGGACTCTAAACAAACTCCCGGGACTGTCCCTGCAATCTTGCGTGAGAAACTGCCTTGCTTTCAAGAGGACAACCACGTTCTTCTAGAACACCGCTTCTGCAGTGCAAACTGTGTTCTCCTTACCGGTTGCCAGCCTGGGCCCCCCAACGGCGCTGGGCCCTAAAAACGCTGCGAGGAAGAAGCGCTGCGAGCCGGAGATCACTGCTGCGGCCGGGATGTCATCAAGGTGAGAGGCACTGTAGAAATTAGCGTGGAGGGCCTCGGAGGCGCTGTGTGCGACGTACTGTGGGCCGGAGAGCTTGCCGCTGCCTCGTGGCATCCAGGGCGGCCTGGCCGAGGATCACCGCCGTCGCCCCGGGCTGAAAAGCGCGCCTGAGGGAATCCCCAGCAACAGCCAGAGGGCACCGCGCTGGGATTGGTGCGGGCATGCGCGACGCCCGGCAACCGGGACTCCGGCCGGCCACGTCATCCGCTGCATTCCGGGGAAGCAGCGTGTGGATTGGCTGCCGCGCTGAGCATCACCCGGGCAACCCAGGCCTAGCCCAGAAGGGGGTGAGGAACTCCGGGGAGCGCGCGACGCCACCGTGCCCCCCGGCCCTCGTCTGCCGGGAAGAGGAGCACGGAAGTCGGAGCCGTCAGCAGCCTTCCGGAGTACCGCGCACGTCGAGGGAGAGCCCCGAGGGAAAGGGACGTCGCCCTAGTGCCTGCCACCGCCTCCCCAGGTAACGCCTCGGCACCAAAAGATTGCCACAGGGGGCGGATTGCGGGCCGTGCAGCGTCTACCCCCCCAGGAAAGCACTGAGGATCCCTGCAATGCGGGGGTGATGATCTCCCCCTGAGACTGCCTGGTGACTGCCTGAGGAGTTACTGCGCCCACAGGAGCGTAGTGTAGCGGACCACCCCTAGTAAGAGCGCGATGGGAACGCTACCTTTGTGAACACTGATCAGGGATGGGCATTGTCTTCTTGCTAATTCTGAACTTGTTAGGAGCTGGATAAAGAGACTCCTTGAGCCATATATTTTGTTGAGGGCTAATCTGTACGGGGAAAGTCCTGAGTATATGTGTACTTCACTATGACCGATTTTTCCTGAATTTGAGATAAAAAGACCTAAGTTGTTACATAAAGCTGGAGTGGCGCTTCCTTTGTGTGTGCTTTGCTGTGTCAGTGTGGATGTGTGCTGCACAATCACTTTACACATTGCCTCGTGCATGCCTACCTGCCTTGTGCAAAGCTACCTTGTCGGAATCGGTGGTCCCTACTTGGACTCGGGTGCAGACTCGGGCCAACTGGAGACCCCGGTTCTAACACCATTCCTATGTCAACATCATATATATTAGTCACAACATATGTGTCTGTGACCACACAACAATCCATTTTTCCCTTGAGGTCATATTTATTTTCTCCAAGACCATTGCAACACCAATCAATATATCCGAATTTTTGGACATAGCGAGATATGGCATAGCTGTGCACCTCTGACAAAAACAATATAAGTACCAATATACATTTACTTACCAGTTGGCCCACCAACCTCCAGGCCAAGATGGTCAAGCAAGTCAGCCTCCCGGTTGATGATGTCCTGCCAGCGGTGCTTAATTTGGTGGGGTGTGCGATTGACATCAAGGAACCTGCCAAGGCATTGCTGGATCTGGCACCACCTCCGCTTGCGCTCTGCTGCATTGTAGCCCTGGCTCACACGGCCCCCCGTGCTGATCATACGTGGCAGGTAATGGAAGATCAGCCATATGAGGCCACCAAACTGCCTTTTGGTCAGGTTCTTGGACCTGCCAGACATATTCAGGTCTGTGTATTTTTTTAAAAATAAAACTTATGAAAAGTAATGAAGGAAACTTATAGGAAGAAAAAGTGAAGAAAAAGGAATTAACCCACCCGTATATTAACACTACAACTAACTACCCCTATAAACACACACGCACCCTAAATACAACTATAAATGGCACACACAAGACTGACAAATGACAAAAGACAGAACAATAAACTTCAAAATACACAGAGGACTGACAAAACACACTGCAACAGACAACTCTCAAGATCCACAAACTCCAACAGCCTCCTCCACCAAGCACACACCTAGAGATAATAAGAGATAGTGAAAGTAAATGTGCACTTCCTGGTTTGGGACATTCTAGATTCATTGCATCATTTCCTGCTTAAATGCGACACGTTTTGATGTTTTGCGTCACGTTTCAGAAGATGCGACGTTTATGTGACTCAATTGCAGTTCATTTCACGTATGCATGCGTGACGTTTCTCTGTTTTGCATGTCGCGTAATGCGTTAACATGCATTTGTCATTACAAAGCGTAACAGTTTCCACTTAGCGTCGCGCTTTGTTCAGTTGCTACCCGTTTTTGTTACTTTGCGACACTTTACGGGTAGATGCGACACATTTCAGGGGGCGTAGTGAGTGGAGGCAGATTTGTAGATGCTTAACGCTTGGGACTGTGCGACACTTTACGGTTAGATGCGACACTTTTCTGTGTTCTGAGTGACTCAACCCAGATTTGTTACTGTATAGATGTATATATGTGAGGGCAGATCTACAAGGGAGTTCCGCAGCGTGGCACAGCAGGCCTTTTGGCTGCGCCACGCTGTGGCACTTCTGAAAGCACAGGGATGCAACATATTTACAAGAATATGTTGCATCTCTGTGCTTCCCCCTGCGCTGGCGCACAAACTGCAGCCATGCGCTGGCACAGGCCCCCTTGCACCATGGTGCATGGATGCCTGTGTCGTGGGGAGATTGTCTGTGTGCAGGGAGGGGCACCTTCCTGCACATATACAATCAATACAGGCATTTTCCTCTTTCAATGCGTGCTGTAGAATGCAGCACGCATTGAAAGAGGGGAAAGACGTGGAGAAATTGAAACATTTCTCCTCGTTTCACCTCGCTACGCCACCTCTAGGGTGGTTTAGTATCCAGACGCATCTCCAGATTTACGATTTATCGTCAATCTGGAAATGTGTCTTGTTCCATGTGTGTTGCGTGGGAACACCCACAGCAACAGCCATGTAACGCCCCTTCAACGCAAAGTGCTGCATGTGAAGGGGCTGTATTTTCAAGGAGAGGAAAAGTCACGCCGGGTGGCTTTTCCTCTCCTTGTAAATATGGATGAGCCCCCTGCGCCACCAGTACATCACAAAAAGTGACGTACTGGTGGCACTGGGTGCTTGTTATTCTGCCCAGAGTTGTTGTGCATGGGATGTGTAACATATAGTACATGTGTGTATTCTTTCTCAACATGTTGCCTGATAGAATGTTGAGTTGTGTTGTTTTCTGTCACAAACATTTCCATACGTAATGGTATATGTGTACATAATCATGTGGAATTAGGATTGGTTTGTTAGTGGTACTTTTAAGTTGCACTTGCACAGCAGGTGCCTAACACTACATCACGCATCGTTGGCAATACCTGCAGTACATTGGTTACCATGTCACAGCGCGCAACCATGTGGCTTCTTCTCAGGCACATGGCGGGACTGGTGCACCAGTCTTCACATGTCCAAACGTGACATATTAGCGGCACAAGGTGCTTTGGTTTTGCAACTGTGTTTTAATGAGTGATGTGTGGTGCCACTTTCGGCAGCTATGCATGTCAGGCACACCACACAGACATCCTTGGATCATGGTGCAAGTGTGCATGAACCACTGCATGTCAGCTGTTTGTGCAAAATTGCAGGGTAGTACACAACAATGCAACATGTCATTGGGATAATGTTGCATTCATGTGCTCCACCAGTGCCACAGCTTGTCACAGCCAAGGTGCTTGCACTGACATGCTGCAGCAGTTTCTGGTAGATCTGCACATATATATTTCTATCACATGAACCTGTTAAGTAAATGGACACAAAGTTGATGCTCCTACTTAATTTTTTTATTGAGAATTCAGCGCATATTGTTACAAACTTAAGTTTGCTACATCATGAGTAGAATTGTGTGACAATGTGTGTGCGACGTCTTATCCCTGCTGCAGTGTGGCGTATGTCTTGTCCTTCTGCTTCACCTTCATCACCATCATCCATTTGTTCAGGGGGCTGTTCCTCTTCATCCCAGGGCACATTTGTTTTTACACATATGTTGTGGAGTATTGCACATGTCATTATCATCTTGCACACAGTTTCTGGAGAATAGAGTAGCCTTCCGCCTGATAAATCGAGACAACGGAATCTGGACTTGAGCATTCCGAAGCTTCTTTCGATGATGTTTCGAGTTCTGCGATGGGCATGGTTGTATGCCTTTTGTGGTTCAGTCTGTGGATTTCCAAATGGTGTCATCAACCACGTCTGTAGACCATATCCTTGATCAGCTGTAATTGGAAAAAAAGGGAGGGCTACTACTGAAACCGGCTAGATTCCGTAAGAAAAGAACTTATGACCGAGCTTTCTCTGGTGCAGCGCCTAGAATTTGGAACGCTCTCCCCCCTAACATTAGAAAAATTTCGTCAATCTCTGCTTTCAAAAATGAAGCCAAATCTTTTTACATGAGTAAATATCTCCCATAATCGCAACAGACTTGACATTATCACTGATCTAACATGATCATACGCATGCTACCTCTCATCGAACATTAACCTCTTTGGGGTTCTGTATATATGTTTGTGTTGCTTTAATGTTTTTCGCAAATTCACTTGTACAATTACTGTTGACTTGGTAACAAAACTGTTTATAGATATGCAAATGTAAAGCGCTCTGATACCCCATTCAGGGTCATGTTCGCGCTATATAAAACACTAAATAAATAAATAAATAAAGTGGAAATGTGTTGCTTTAGGGTGACATCAGTATACATGGCATGTGTTGTACGTCAAGTTTTTGGAGATTGTAATGGTGAATTACATTGGTGTCAATTGCATGTTGTGTTTGAGGGTGCTGCTCAGCTTTCCATGGCCCTGACACTGACATTACATCACTTTTTGTGACACACTGGCAGCGCAGTACACTGCCCCATATTTACAGGGACTGGAAAAGCCACCGTGCGTGGTTTTTCATGTCCTTGTTAATTTGTCTCCTTCACACGCAGCACTTTCCGTTGATGGTGCTTACCTGGGTGTTGCTGTGGGTGGTTGCTGGCGTAGCTTTTGTGGCTTTTCCATTTCCCTGCATGCCAGAAGTTAGCGCCGGCGGAGGAGCGGGGAACGAGAGAGAGACTTGCACTGGGTGGAGTGCCATGCAGAGGGACTTTGGGGCCTGGGCGGTGACTGTGGCCCTTCCTGGTCCTTGTTAGGAGTGGCGGACCTTGCAAACAAGAGCTGTGGCAGGCCCTCGGGTACAGCTGTATGCCGGTGAACCCTGACACCATTGCGCGCCTCTGGACCTGCGTTGAGCGGTGGCCGTTACTGGGTCCTGTAGCGATCGCCAGAGATTCATCCTGGGTAGGGTCTGGACCTTACCCTTGCACAGTGAGCGCTGCTGGTGTGTTTGTATACTTGTGCATTGCAGTGAATGGGCCCAGAGATCATATGCCTTTTCTATGCCCAGATAAACACCTGCCGGCCCCCACGTGCCCTGACTGGTAACCCATTTGAGGGGAAGTTACACCTATTCCCCCTGTGCTAGTTTTTGTATGCAAAATATCAGCACTCACCAAGGGTAATCCAGAGGAGCCCGACTGTTGTGGGAGGCAACGTGCGCAGGGGTGCCGATACACAGCAGAAGAAGTGTGTCTGCGAATGGCGAACAGCCACTTGGCGACCACTGCGTGACGCATTGGGAAATAAGTGGAAGAGGTGGTACTGCTTTCGCTTGTGTTTATTGCTACCATACCATCATGGGAAAGCAACGTGGACGCCAGGCTGGGGCCTCCCAGGACCCGGAGGATAGCACCCCTGAGCAGCCGCAGTCCACTTTAGAGGACCCTGTACAGCAGCAGCTTCACAAAATATTGGAGGCCATAGCTGACACGATGGCTACCCTCCACCAGGGCATTAGCACTGTAGCGGTCTGGCTTGGGCTATTGAGGGAAGAGCACAGGAAACTCTCAGAAAGGCTAAAGGCTACTGAAACCAGCATTGCAGAACTGACTCCAGCACAGACAGCCATCGAACATCAAATGGGAGCTGTCACAGACAGAGTAAATCTATTGGAGCGTAGGGCTGGGGACGTGGAGGGCCGCAACCGCAGAAATAACGTCAGGGTCATGGGTCTTCTGGAAGGGTCGGATGGAGATGACATGATGGCTTTCCTGGAAAATTGTTTTCGGAGTGTGATGGCTCCTGAGGGCCTGTCGGCTTTCTACACTGCGGAGCGCGCCCATCGGGGGCCAGCGAGACGGTTGGCTCCAGGGAAGCCTCCGCGCCCGGGGGTGGCCCATTTGCTACTTTTCCGTGACAGGGACCTGCTCCTGCAACGTGAGAGATCTGGGGGCCCCTTCATTGTGGACAATGGCAGGGTCACCCTTTTTCCGGACTACACTTTGGAAGTACAAAGGAAGCGGACCTCCTATGTGGAGGTCAAATAGAGCATTATGGGATGAAGGCCTCCAGTACTCTCTGATGTTCCCGGCCCCGTTGCGTATCATCCTGGAGGGGAACACTGACTACTTTGACTCTCCTGGAGATGCCTGGGACTGGTTAGAGGTGTACAAGGGTGGAAAGCCGCAAGAGGGTGCACTTGCTCGCCCCGGACCAGGGCCTTGCAACCCCGCACACAGATTGAATCGCCGATCCTGCATGAGAACCCAGAGGAAGCCGTCATCGTCTCAAAACGAGAAGGAGTGAGCCGAGGCTCTACAAGCAGTGGCAGCATTGGCGCAGGCACGGAGACCCACCCCAACAGTGGAAGATGAATCTTCTAGATAATCTGCCGGCAAAGAAACGGACACGTCCCATGGCGATAGCGTGAAGATGCCAGTAGTAACGCCTAATACAGCAGATGATATAATTAGGATGAGTATGGTGAGCTAGAATGGCTAATGTACCCGGAGGGGTGCTGGACTCCGAATGACTGTCATTGTTTCAGGACTAATTTTTTATGTGAATGGCTGATGCGCTATGCTTGGCGTAGGTCTCTTAGGTTAGCCGCACTCCCCATACCTCTGTAACTCACAGAGGATTTTGTGTATATTGTTTTCGTTTGGATGGAAGCTAGTTTGATAGTAACTGTCCTGGGGAGGGGGAGTTGGTGGGTTTAGTTGGTTCACTGAAATTTATGGGCCAGATATGTCACTGGAGAGGATCGCACTGAAGCGTTGTTTATCTACTTGCCATGGGTACTGATAATGATTTAAGATGTCTTTCAGGGAACGTGAGGGGAATGCAATCAATGTGGAGGCGCCATCAAATACATGCTTCATTAGTCCGTAGAGGGGTCCAGATTGCACTACTTCAGGATACTCACTTGCATGCCCAGGAGGGTAGGGGATTACAGCGGCGAGGGCGTGCCCAAGTTTTTTATACTACTTATTTGGTGTTTGCCCAGGGGCTACTGATTTGTGTGCGAGCGGGAGTGGCCTTTCATTGCACGTACCAACCCATAGACACTGAAGGCCGATATGTAGTGGTGATAGGGTAACTGGATGTGCGGGATATAGTCCTGGGTGGCATATATGCACCAAATACGGAGCAGCTAGCCTTCTTTTCACATCTGTCCGGGAGGTTGGCGCCCTTTCTTACAGGATCTGTGTTGATCGGGGGGGATTTTAATTGTGTTACCGGTGTGGTGCTAGATCGTTCACATCCCCCGCCCACTTACACACCCACTCACAAAACAGCGGAATCAAGACGCAATTGGCAGATTAGATGGGGGTTGGTGGATACCTGGAGGGCCCAGCACCCAGAGGACCGGGATTATTCCTTTTTCTCTGCTTTGCATGAATTCCACGTCCGCCTCGATGCATTTTTGTGCACTCCGGATGTGCATGCCGGGTTGAAGAGTAGGGAATTCCTCACAAGGAGACTGTCCGATCATAACCCCCTCTTGATCTGTGTCCAGTAGACTTGTGCGCGAGCTAAGATACCCACTTGGCGCCTGCGTCCTGAAGCCTTAGAGGATAAAGTGTTTTGCAATATAGTGCATACGGACATTACTCAAAGGTTCCTAGATAATGAGGGCACAGCGACATCTGCTTTAGTGGAGTTGGATGCCTTCCAAACGGTTATTAGAGGTCGCTGCATCTCGGGGATAGGGGGGGTGCGTAAAGTGCTTTAAAGGGTAGTGCAGGAAGCTGATCAACGCCTGCGGGAAGTAGAACTAGACCGTCTGGACAGACCAGATGGACAGGGGGCGCTCCTGGAGGCAAAGGAAGCGGTGGCGGCACAAGTGGAACAATTGCGCTGCTTCGAATATGGAACGTACATTACAGGTGCCCATACCGAAAGAGAAAAATCTGGGGCACTTTTGGCATGGTTGGCCAGCCCAGATAAAGGTTCAATGAGTCTGGAGCTCAGGGATCAGCGAGGGGCGGCTTGCAATACTCAACATGGTATAAATGAGTCTTTTCTTGAATATTCGGCAGCCTTATACATAAAATAAATTGACCCTGTTGGATAACATATTGGCCGGGTTTACGGAATCAGCTCTGCTGTCGCATTTGGGCAGGGACCAGGCAGACATACTGGGGAGAGACATTGAGCTGCGAGAGGTAAGGGGGGCAATTGAGCATATGGCATGGAATAAGACGCCAGGGACCGACAGACTGCCGATAGAGTTCTACCTCACCTACACTGACCAATTGGCGCATAAATTAGCAAGGCTTTATAATGAGGCAAAGTGACTGGGCCACATCCCTGTCACGACCCGAGAGGCAGTAAGCGTCCCACTCCTTGAACTTGGGAAGCCACCTTGGGATAAGTCTGCATACCGCCCATTGTCCATGCTCCACATGGATTACAAGATACTGAGCCGTACATTGGCCACCTGCCTACTCCCGTATATGTCGACTTTAGTAAATGAGGTTCAGTCCGGGTTCCTCCCAACCAGGAATTCGGCTGTGAATGTTCTGCAGCTATTGCAGATACTCGAAGCACATTCATACCCAAAGAACGATGCCGCTATTTTTGCAGTGGACAGTGAAAATGTATTTGATAGCCTTGAATGGCCCTATTTCTGCCATGTGATGAATAAGTTTGGCCTGAAGAAAACTTTGTAAAATGGACGGCCTTGTTATATATGCACTCCACTGCACGAGTTAAAATGGCCGGCTTGATACCGGATACTTGTGATATCACCCTAGGCACGAGACAGGGATGCCCCCTGTCCCCACTTTTGTTTGCCTTAGCGTTAGGACCCCTTGCGGCCAGAGCCCGGACAGGTCTGCATTACCAGGGCTTAAGCATGCGAGGGCAAATTCTTCATATTGCCCTGTATGCAGCTGCTCTCCTGATGTTCGTGGCAAATACGGGAGAGGCGTTGCAAGGGGCGAAAGAACTGCTCCATGACCGTGGCATGGTGGCTGGCCTTCGGGTGATTTGGTTGGAATCCTGCTTATTTCCAAGGGTAGGGGACAGGGTGGGTCCACAGACCACAGCTGGGGTGACATGGGAATATATATGAAAAATACAACAGAAGCGATGGGATGCACACCAATATTGTCCAATTCATCCATATTCATTAAAGAAATAATCCAAGAGTGCGTGCTTACTGGGTGAGTGCCTTGCCCCGGTGGCACACTGGTACTACAAAATTCGGTGAGGAGCGACATTTTCACTCCAAGCCCAGTCGCACAGCCAGAAATAGCGCATTTGCGAATCTACTCCAATTTTATAATTGCTTTTGCTTCATGTACTCAATATCATAATCCAGTAATTGTATGTGCTTAACCATCTTGAGTCCCCATGCAACCACATACAATTACTGGATTATGATATTGAGTACATGAAGCAAAAGCAATTATAAAATTGGAGTAGATTCGCAAATGCGCTATTTCTGGCTGTGCGACTGGGCTTGGAGTGAAAATGTCGCTCCTCACCGAATATGGGAATATATATGCCTGATGTATTTAGGGACACAGATTTATCACGCACAGGGCAACTTGCTGGAGGGAAACATTGTCAGAGCAATTAGGGACTGAAGGGTAGTTTTGGTTTTTTGGGGACGCTTCCATTGTCAGTAGCTGGGCGAGTGGCCTTACTTAAGATGGTGGCCCTCCCAAGACGTTTGTATTATTTTGGGACCCTGCCGATATGTATCCCGGCGCAAGTTTTTAAACAACTCAAGTCCATGGTTATAGGATTCCTGTGGGGGGTAGGTAGATGTCGTGTAGCCTTGACTGCTCTGATGCATCCATGTTCAGCGGGTGGATGGGCATGACCTGTTTTTTAAACTTATTATATAGCAGCACAATTGCAATGGTTCACGAAGAACATGGCGTATCCGTTGCGGGGCTCTGCAGAACAGAGGGTGAGAGCCCCTGGGCTTCAAATACTCTCTCAAATTGTGCTGAACCTCCCCAGACCCACTTGCGGTCTCCCGGGGGACCTCAAGACAGCATGGCAGTGTTGGAAAAAAGGAGCTTGACAAGGGCAAAGATTGATGTCCCGTATGCACCTGACATCCCATTATCCATGTGTGAGGTATTACTTCACGGCAGCACCGGGAGGGGACTGGCTGGTTGGCAGGAGAAGGGTCTAACTACTATCAGGGATCTGTATGAGGATGGCGTGCTCCTTCCCTTTGCTGACCTACAGATGCGATCTGGTCTATCATGGTGCAAATCTTTTGTTGCACGCAGCACTCGCTATGGCTATTCGTACACATTGGAAGGAGGGCCTCATGGAACGCAAAACAGCCCTGGGATAGTCACGGCGGCGGGAACCTTCAAGGCGGTTACATGCCTATACCGCTGCATCATGCATGAGATGCTGGTGCCCCTGACAGAACTGCGGCATAAATGTGAACTAGACGTGGGGGAGGAGATCCTGGACAGGACATGGGACGATGTTGTAGAACGGGCATGGAGGAGCACAAGGAACGCGCGCTTTCAGTTGGTGCACTTTTCCATCTTGCATGGAGCTTAACTCACCCAGGCGAAACTTTATATATATTTTCATACTGGCTCGGATATGTGTCCACGTAGCCGGGGGGAGGGAGCGGACTTCCGCCACATGTCCTGGGGCTGCCCACAATTGACTACATATTGGAGTGCAGTAGTGACCTTCTTGAACGAAATTACTGACAGAGACTTGGCATCTACTATGGGACCTTGTATACTACATTGGTTTCCCCACACAGATGAGAATCTGATCACTAGTAAATTTCTTGATATGGGACTCCTGTTGGCTAAGCGTAAAATCACTTTACATTTGAAATCACAAAGGGGCCCGCCACAAGTAGATGGAAGGGAGAATTCATCAAATGGGCAGAGTGTGATGGAATGGTTAGGATGCAATTGGCGAAGGAAGTGGGAACTGAGAAGGCGCTAGATGCGGCTAAAGCATGGGACACATTAGTGGTGCTATTGAAGACTCCGGACAGTGAGAGCGATGAGGATCCCGTAGGTAATGCTCCAAGTGGGGAGGACTAGGCACACTCTCCCGTAAACTGCACCAGTGCACAGTTAACAGGGCCTATGAGCAGCGTAACCTCACAGCCATGGTGAAGTTCCCATTGCATTGTTCTCAATACCCTACTAGCGAAGCTTCAGCACTACAAACTCACACTGTAACAGTTTAGTAGAGCTGAGAGTGACATGTCTGGGGAGAGGTATGGGAGGGGGGTAGTTGTAGGGGATTAGATTAGAATTGATCTCGCAGTATAGTTGGAACGAATGCTTGTGGATTGCAACACACTATTGGAGTTTCCTTTATCTGTGCTACTCATTTTAGAGAGCGTGAGAGATTTGGCGAGGGCAGGAGGCTTATCACACAATGTTATTCATGTGTTTCCACTGTTCCTTCTGTACTATGTTGATACGCAAGCAATATTACACGGATATATGTATATCGAATTGTTCAATTCAATTAAAATTTGTCTAATAATAATAATTAGTAAAATAATGGGTGTTGCTGTGGGTGTTCTCACACGACACACATGGCACAATACACATTTTCCAATTTAGTAGGATTTGTAAATCTGGAGATGCGTCTGAATGCTATACCACCATAGGGGTGGTGTCGCATGGCGCTACAAGGAAAATATGTTTTCAGTTCTCCTTGTTCTTTCTCTTTCAATGGGTGCTGCATTCGACACCACACATTTGAAGAAGGTAATGCCTGTGATGATCAATTTTGGGCAGAAATGTGCCCCTTTGTGCACAAAAACAATCTCCCCATGAAACAGGCATCTGTTCTTGCACAAGCGCAGGGGAGAGCACAGGCATGCAACATATCATTGTAAATATGTTGCATTCCTGTGCTTTGGAAGTGCCACAGCGTGGCACTGCCTCAGGGCTTGCATTGCTGTGCTGCCGCTCTTCTTTGTGAATCTTCCCCATAATGTTTAGTTTTTTTGCACACTTTCAAACATTGTGCATTGCACATCTGGGCACATTTCAATATGTGGGTACGGATGAAGTTTATTCTGTGCAAAGGAGAGTCAGTAGCCTGGCATAGTGGTCCAACACATTTTGTTGATACACTGTTTTGATGTCTTTGGCCCTGCATTGTCACTCATTATGCTTGACATGCCCCTGAACAGGTACGTTTGTCACATGGTGCACCAATACATGCTTCCTGTGTGTAATTGATATGTACACTTATATACACATAGATGCCCATGCCCATTATATTTAGATTTTGTAGCGAATCACATGCATTTTTTACAATGCATTGTACCTTTCAATAGTTAATTTGTGTTAGATGCCATGTGTGCATATGTCAATGTTGTGACTTATTGCTCTACACAATTTTATGTTGGATATTTGCATGCATTCCTATCTGGTGTCCCTTGTGACTTTAGGTTATGCTGCTATGTGTGTATGCAGCTTTGTACTGTATGTTATGTGGTTATAGTGTATATGTGGTTCTGCATTTTCACATTGAATTTTTGCATCATTCGGACCTAAGGGCATGTAATGTGGCAGAGTGCCAGCTATTGTAGCGGAGTAAATTTGTATGTACATTGATTTTTGCTTACCTACAAGGAGCCCATTGCCATATTGTCCATTTTGGAAACGGTCATTGATGATGCTGTTTCTGAATATGTATGAATCATGCACACTCCCAGGGTATTTGGCAAGTACATTGATGTATAGTCCCCGATGGTCCACAATGGCCTGGACATTGATGGAGTGTGTGTGCTTTCGGTTGCGGTATAGGTGTGAAGTTGTTGCAGGTGGTACAAGCTGGACATGCGTGCAGTCCATTGCTCCAAGCACATGTGGGAAGCCAGCAATGGCATAGAAGCCTTGTTTAATGTCCATCTGCTGCTGGGGTGTGTTTGGGAAATGGATGTGCTGTGGTGTGAGCTGAATGATGGCATCCAAGACTGAAGGGAGGGAGGCGGAGAAAGATGCCTGTGAGACCCCTGCCACATTTGCTGCTGTTGTTTGAAATGATCCGGAGGCCAACATGTGTAAAACAGCCAGTAGCTTTGTCAATGTGGGATGTTGGTGCCCCTTTCATTTGGAGTCTGTAACTGTGGTGTGATCTGCCGCAACAGGGTCACAATAGACGCTTTCTTAAGGTGATACATTTTGATGACTTGTTCGTCCCGGAGTCCAATGAGGATGGTCCTTGGATGGTAAATGAGCTCCCTCCTCCTGCGCTGCCTTTGTGGTAATGGTGGAGGGTGAGGTTGTGGGATTTGTTGTGGGGGTGGTTGTCGTCTTCTTGGTACAACTCCCAGCTGCAGAATTAGGAGGTCCATGTTGCTTGCTCTGCTTCAAAACAGCTCTACTGCACTTTCTTCCATGTTATGGGGTACTTGCGTCATTTCCTGCGCGTGGGTTTATGAGGTGTAGGCTTGCGAGCGCATTTTCCTATTTGCGTGATGCATTCTGTAGATGCGTCGACGCGGGGGAATGACGTAAATATGCCTGCGTCGGAAATGCGTTGGTTTTTGAGTGGGAACGCCTACCTTGCATATTTTAATACTTACGCGACGCAGTCGAATCTGGCGCAGCTCCATTCCATCGCATCTCCATTTACGTGACGCATCTCCATAGATGCGTCACCTTGTAAATTTTGCGTAAAAAAAAAAGTGACGCATCGGTGGCGCAAGGGGCTTGTAAATCTGCCCCATAGAATGTGCACGGAGAACCTTGCCAGTAAGTATTAGCTACTTTTTTCTTTAAAAATCTGAGACACATTTTGAAGCCACATCACTATGATCCCTGTACTTCATCTACAAACATGATATATTCCTCAGATACAACCATCAATCAAAGATGTTTTCTTACATTTGGTACTCCACTTTTATAATGTAGCTGATCTGTCTGTGAGAGTGGATTTACGGAATTAGCATGGCCTAACAAGGCTATGGCTGTGAAAAGGAGGTGACGCCCATCAGCGGTCCACCGAACAGTGCCTGTGAAGTTTTCTGTGGGGTATTGCCATTGCCAAATTCAGAGCTCTTAAGTTTTCCAGGTTCATGTATGAGTAGCTCATTCAGTTCTTGATCCTTCTTTGCATTTTGGGAACTGTAATCCTGTACATCACGTTAAAAGTTCTGCTGTACATGTCCCAGAATGCAAAGCAAAAACCTGGACTGGATGACCTTCTGCATTGACATGAGAAATTTGTATGGTCTGCTGGGTTAGCAGGCACACTCATAATAGATTTTGGGACATATTTACCATCACTTTTACTGACGTTCCTGTGGCACAATGCCTTGCTCCATATTTACAAAGTGGCGTTAAGCCACTTTTTGTGGCTTCACGCAGCTTTGTAAATATAGTACCCTTTCACTAAGTTTTCTGCATCTAAGGGATGTGCAATGGGTGTTGCTGTGGGCGTTCTCCCACAACACCCATTGTTTTTTACGCTGCCCCAGATTTACAAGGATGTGTAAATCTGAGGCAGTGCCAAAAACTAACACAATGCAATAGCAGGCGTTACAATGGCGCAACGAGGAAAAAAACTTTTATTTCTCCTTGTTTTTGCTTTTCTATGTGTGCTGCATTTTGCGGCACACATAGAAAGAGCAAAAGACCATTAATGATTGTTTATGTTCAGGAAGGTGTCCAAGTGAGGCCGCTCCCACCAATCCTAGAGCGGCTCTCATGCTGGTGAGAGTCGCGCTAGGATTGGCCAAGGGAGTTGCTGCATCCGGTTCCAGTTCCTGCTAAAGAAAAGGTCCAGACCGGAGGATGTCATGTTCGTGTAAGGTAAGTTTTTTTATATATTATTTACATGCGTGTTTTTTAAAATATATTATTTGTGTGGGCCCCTGCCCCCCACTTCCTCTAGGTGCAAGCCTCCACTGGAATGCAGCACCCATAGAAGTAACAAATCACCATTATTGATTGTTTATGTGCAGAAAGAGACTCCTTCCTGCACATAAACAATCACTACCTGCAAGCAGGCAACCTCGCACTATGGCGCAAGGGTGTCTGTGTTGGCGCTAGGCAGCTATTTTTAGTGCCAGCGCTAGGGAAAACACAGAGGTGCACCGTATTGTTGTATATACATCGCATCCCTGCGTTTGGGAAATGGCGGAGCACGACGCTGCAAATTTTGCTGCAGCTCTGCACTCCGCCATTTTCTTGTAAATATGCCCCTCAGTTCTAAACTGAAAACCTCATCTCTGGAGTAGCAAGAGTGAAAACCCCAGAATATCGACTTCATGGTGGCAGAACAAAAAATGATGGAACTGATCAGCAAACGTTGGTGAACCCGTCTATGCAGTTCCAAATTGTCTCCCCACTGCACCACAGGGCCCAGCAACGACCTCTGAAATCGATATGTCTGTCAAGCTACCGGCTTACAATCTTTACAATTTTAAACCTCGTAATATTGGGAGCACTTAATTTTTGGGGAGAGACCTCTATGAAAGTGAATTCTTTTTCAGTGAAGGTGAGGTCATGTAAATGCATAGCCACTTATGTGTACAGTTCGTCTTTGGAATGTCTCCAGGCCACCTTCTCATGTGAGCAAAACGAATTGGTATTCTTGAATCCCACATATTCAAAACTGAGAATACCCAGCACAACAATAGTTACAGTTTCTATTCTCTACAATTTCTTCTAGAAGTTCTTGTGCTAGCGATAATAAGGATTTCATACACCTTGTCTATCCATACAATATTTTAAAGTATAGGTATGAAATTTCATTTCTCAATCCTTCCTGCTTCAATGCACGCAAAGGCACAGGGTCAAAACGTCCTTGTTCCTCATATACAACATCGAAACACTACCTATAAAGGCTACATGACAGACATTCTTCCATCCAAAGCACGCCAAGACACTACCATGATGACAATCTGCAAAGGGGTTCAGTCCCTCATTATCTGGTGTGTGACGTACTATATAGATGCAAGTACAAATCTCTACTCCACAAACTTCAGACTATCCAGAACGCCGCAGCCAGACTTGTCCTCAGCATCCCATGACAGGGCCTCATCACCCAGCACCTACGAGTCATCCACTGGCTCCTCATTGAAAAAAGAGTGACCTTCAAGCTGCTCACACATGCCTACAAAGCCCTCCACAACACCGGACCCCAATACCTCAACGAAAGAATCTCCTTCTATGCCCCCAAGAGAAGCCTCCGATCCGCTGACCTGGCCTTGGCCGAAATCCCCCACATCCACAGAGCCAGAATGGGAGGCAGATCCTTCTCCTACATCGCGGGCAAGACCTGGAACGAACTCACCCTCAGCATCAGATGAAGCCCCACACTGCAAGTTGGCATTTCGGATGACCGGATTCAGGAAGAGCCCAAGACCTGGCTTTCGGATGACCGGAGCTGCCCAATACCCCATCCCCCCAGCGCCTTGAGACCCTCACGGGTGAGTAGTGCGCTCTACAAATCCCTGATTGATTGATTGATTGACAGTGCATCCGACATTCATCCATTACAACAAACTAACAAATTCTCCTAAACTAGCTCAGACTTTTTTGGCGTTACAAATGCTTGTTATCCATATGTATAAGATATTTCAAAATTCATCTAATGATTGTATCCCTGTAAAGGTGCAAAATAATTTGTCAATCTCTGAATATATTGCTGTCTTGCTCGTCACTTCTCTGTGATAATATTTCTTTCTCCAAAGATGACTGTTTTTTTTCATCATATATCCTGGGCAACAAGAACAAATCTCTCTTGATCACATATGCCTTCAGATTATGCACTTCCTTAGAAAGCTTGATAGCTTGTTTTATTCCTTTTACTTTGTCGAGTACTGCACATATTTTCAACATCTGGAACACATTACAATCTATGGGTACAAAAAAAGCTCAAGACTTTTATTTTTTGTGTGTGGGAAAGAAAAGGTCATTGCTATGTAATTTATAACTAACTTTTTAGAACACTTTAGGATACAAAAACAGCTGTGGCAAGCTGTTCCATTTCAGAGAGAGATAAAGAAGTGCTTTACATAAAAGACACTAACGAACAAGAAATTCATTGGCAAATGTTCTCCTTCCATTAAACTTTATTTGTTTAACGTTGAACGATAACAGGCTTGATTAGCCAAACGTCTCAAAGGACTGAAGATTTATGCCATGCATAATGTTGGAACGTGTGTATTGCATAGATTGACAGCACTCAGAAGGAAGAAAAACACTGCTTACCGAGAAAAGGAGAAGGAAAAAAATATTTTTGTGTGAATTTCTAGGGTTTATTAAAGGTAGAGTAAGATTTTATAACCTTACATAACTATGCCAACGCCCGCCTTTGGCTGTGTAAGAAGTGTGGTTGGCCACAGGGCCTGGTCTGTGGGCAGTCCCTGCAGACAGCCACCAACAGGCAGCCACCCTTCGCCCTGCATGGCCTCTGGTCATGTGTAACATGGGATTGGCTGCAGGGCCTGACCCTCACATATGGCCAAACCCCCACCGCTCACAGCCTTTGGCCTTGCACTGTGTTCAACATCACACAGGTGGAGACGGGATGGCCACAGGGCCTGACCATCACAATGTAAGGGTGTAATTTAAAAAAAGGCAGACCTGCTGACTTTGTCAAAGACTCAGACCATCAATATATAATGAGTATGCCTACTGGTTTTATCAGGTGATCACCACATTAACATATACAGACAAAGCAGACCTATTGCCTTTGTCAATATGCCACCACATGAATAAATCATCTATAACATAGTTTACGAATAAAATACATTTAATCATTTATCATAGTTCAGTGCATTCATTATAAATACACTCATTTCAATGCTCAACAATAGTAATCGTCACTACAATATTTAAAAAAAAAGCACTTCTAATATAGATAAGCATAAACGTATGCTTGAACCTTTCTTTAACACGCTTCAGGCCACATAATGGAACAATAAGCCCAACCAGGAGGGGTCCCCACACTCCAGCTGAAAAGCATACAGTTAGCAGTGCTTTACAAATTATGGTAATGTCTCCTGGGTCATGTATTCAATGACCCAGGACACATATTGTGAGGTTTCTTGAATGTTCCTTGTAGCTGTCCACAAATTGTAACAAAATGGTTAGTGGTGCCCCTGCACCTTCTTGGGGCACCACAAGGAACAAAAAAATGCATATAAAAAGCCCTTGCAGGGCATTATGGGTTGCTTTCCCATGGGAGCAGTGAGTACGAAATGAGCAGCTGCTCCACTCATTTCATATTTGTGACGGGTTTATTTATTTATTTTTTTGTTTGGGTGCCACCTGGGAAACCCAACAGCTGTGTAAAATATTGGGGGCTGCTGGGGGAGGCCCTGCCAGCTCCTCAGCCAACACCCGCGATGGGTGCCCGTGTGAGCAGGCAATACTTTTTTGGGAAGTGTCCCCATCCCATCCAGGGCAGCCAACAACTCAGTGAAAGGTTAGCGGCTGCGGGGGGGATGCCCAAGACCCTTGCAGGTATGCTGGCTCCCAAGCCAGAACACATCCTGGGTCCGGTGGGAGCCCAAAAAGGTGAAAGTGCTCCGACCTAGAAGGAGCAACCTTAATTTCTGTTACCTCAGTGGTAGCACATTCACCCACCGTGCCCTCACTCTTGCGGGCAGAAAGGTTGTTTTCTGCTCCCACCTAGTGGGAGCCTTTTTGCTCCCACCTGAGGCTGGAACAATATTGTTTATTGGCCCCAGGGTATGGGGTCACCGGAGCCAGAACGTGGTTCGGGGAGGGAGTGCACTCCCCCCTCCTTAATATATTTAAAAAATAAAAATGTGGTCAGGTTCCGGGGATGAAGTCCACCGGTTCAATAGGTGGCTCAAGGAGGGAGGCTTATACATGCCCCTTCACCATATGTTTTTAAAAAAAAAAGAGAAAACACCGGCCTCACTAGGCCTGGCCCATCCTGAGGGTATTATAATGCAATATGGCAGTCCCACCCTTTTTGAATTCTTTTCTCCTGCACTGGGACTACTGCAGTACTGTTGTACTATTGTACAGGTTTTATTTTTTTAATTTTGCCCCCAGGCCTAGGGGGCAGGGTATCCCCACCCTGACCCCTGTATGTAATTTGTTTTGTTTTACAAAGAAACAGTGATTGAGTCTCTGAGTCCTAAAGTGGTTGTCAAACATCTTTTTAATGTTGATGGCAGCCAATGAGATGTTAACTCTTGATCTGCCAGTTCCATGGCAGTACCTCGGGCTAGATATCTATAAATTCTGAACCCTGAGTTCTCAGAAGCTACTGAAGAGATTTATGCCAAATCACAAACCTGGGTAATAGCTTTCTGCCAACTTTGGTGTAATTCTGTTCAGCTGGTTTTGCTGTAACTTTGTCTAAAGTTCATAAGGGAAATTGCATAACCCCCTGTAAGAATTTGGGTTACTGGTTGAGGGGGGAGAAACCCTTCTCAAGCAGCAACTGCAATTCTTTTCAGGGTAAAGTCACAGCAAACCCTAAATTATCCTATGCTCAACCCCCTGGTTGCTTGGCACAGAGCAGTCAGCCTGAACTTAGAGGCAATGTGTAAAGTATTTGTGCAACACTCCAAACAGTAAAACTGTGAAAACTGTGAAAACACCATGCAAACAGATACCACACCAGTTTAGAGTTAGAGCTAAATTTTATAAATGAGAGAAGACCAAAATGACAAAAATCCAATCAGTAGAACTAGAGATATTACATTTTGAAGATTTAAGTAAAAAAGCGCTAAAAAGCAAAAAGTGCCAACCATGGATATCTGGTCTCTCCAGACCAGGACAAAGTCACAAGTTACGGCCAACCACGATGGAGCATCGGCCGGCTGTAGGGACCCACTTAGGCTAGCTGAACAAAGTACCTTTAACGTGGTTTTCAGAGTGTTGCGTGGATCTGCGCAGAGACGGATTGCGCAGCCAAAGCGATGCCTCAGTTACAAGATGTGGCAAGGTAGTAATGTGAGGGCCTGCATCGTCATTGACAATCCCATCGACGGGGCTTGCGATAAGAAGTCTGGTGCCGAGGGTAGGGCGTGCTGTTGGGGCGATGCTTTGGTTCCAAAGAGCTGCGAGGCTGCGACGCAGGGACTGGTGTCATCATCAAGGCTGCAGTCAATGAGGGATGCATGGGTCTGCACTGAGGATGCGTCGCACAGTCAGGGCAATGCGATGGTTCCAAAGAGCTGTAATGTGATGCTGGTCTTTGCAACATCTCCAATCCATGCAGCAGTGGTGATGCGTCAATTCTCCACTGGTTTGCACCGCGCAGCAGAGGAGATGCATCGGTTTTGCTGGATCGACAGGGCTGGCAGAGCACCTTAAGCCCACTTCTAAGGGTCCAGGACTAGGATGGCACCACTTGGCGGTGTAGACTCATAGATGGCAGTGGGCAGGTGCAGATGCAAGGTTGTTGGAAGCCTTTTATGTCCCAGAGGCTTCATATCGGGAAGCCAGTCAGCTAGCCCTTAAGCCACTCTGGGTTCTCGGTTCAAGAGATGAAGGTTTAGGCCTTCTCACCCAGGCAAGAGAGCAGCAGGTCAGCATAGCAGGGCAGCAGTTCATTCAGAGCATCAGTCCAGCAGAGTGGCAGGCCTTGTAGCAGCACAGCAGTCCTTCTTCGTCACAGAGTATCCACAGGGCCAGAAGTATGCTGAAGTGGTGGTGTCTGAGTGTCAGTATTTATACCCAGTTGCGCCTTTGAAGTGGGGGAGAAGCTTCTAGAGGTTTCCATTTGAAGACCCCAGGTATCCTGCCTTCCCTGTCCAGGCGTCCAACAAACTACAGGGGGTATACAGCTCTCTGTGTGAAGGCAGGACACAGCCTATTTAGGTGTCAGTGCGGCTGTGCCCAATTACTTCCTCCCATGTTGCCAGTGATGGCCCATCCAGGCACACTTAAGCTCCCTGTTGTGTGTGGCTGTCTGGGAGGAATACCCAAAGCCCAACTGTCAGCTACACCCATTCAGGTCACCAGAGACAGGCTACAGGCACTAATTGGCTATGGCAGGAAATGCAAACTTTCTAAAAGTAGCATTTTCAGAAGTGCAATTAAAAATCCGACTTCACCATAAGTTAGGTCTTTAAATTGTGATTCCAGCAACACCAAACATGAATTGGTTATCTACTCCCATTTGTAAATTACACTTATTTAATGTAATAAGGTAACTCCAATGTTATCCTATACCAGGACATGTAAAACTTAAAAGTACATGTCCTACCTTTGAAATAAATCACACCCTGCCCTCTGGGGTGTCCAGTGCCTTCCTTAGGGCTGACTCATATATATTAAAATGGAAGGTTTGGGCCTGGCAAAAGTTTTTTTTGCCAGGTAGAAATGGCAGATTAAAACTGCACACACAGGCTCTGAAACGGCAGGCCTGAGAGATGTTTAGGAGGCTACTTAAGTGGGTGGCACAATCAGTGTTGCAAGCCCACTAGTAGTATTTAAATTACAGGCCCCGGGCACAGGTAGTGCCACTTTACTAGAGACTTACAAGTAAATTAAATATGCAATGTGGGTATAAGCCACATGTTTTTAGGAGAGAGCACAAGCATTTTAACACTGGTTAGCAGTGCTAAAGTGCACAGAGTCCTGAGCCCAACAAAAACAATTTCTGCAAAAAGGTGGAGAGTAAAGGCAAAATGTTTGGGGGGACCCTGCAAAAAGGGCCAACTCCAACATGACCCTCCTCCAGCCAAAAGCCAGGGTAGACTAATCAATACCTTGATGTGCTTCCCTGCTTAGGCAATAGAACAAGGACGGAGGCCTTGTTATGCAGGGGCACTTGTCAGTTCTGTGCCTCTCTGAACTTGTTTGGATCCCTCTGTCTATACCCTCCTGAGCTACCGAGCTGACCCATGGGGAACCCTTCTCCTCATCTGTGGACCCCATCTGTGCAGCACCTAACCTTAACTTGCTCACAGATGCATCTCACTGGGCAGATAGTACCACCATGGCCAGCAAAGTGATGTGACCCATTCCACTCCTTCGATCAAACTTCTCTCACCAACAAAAAGAGACTTCTTCCGTTAAGGGCAGCAACCTCTAAGGCCATATTGGCCACCCCTGTAGATGTCCCACCAGTGGGTGGATTCTTTGGACTGAGTCCCCCTGTTTGTGTCCCACCGGGGAGCACTCATAGCTGCAGGGATGGTCATAGGCAGCCGCGGGCTGTGCAGGTAACAGCGGTGGGGCCGCGTTGGGGGGGATTTTGAGGGACGATGGAGAGGGAAAATTAAATAAATAATTAATTTGCCCTTGGCAGCGTCCCTCGAAATCCCCCCCAACGTGGCCCCACTGCCCCACTGCCCCACTGCTGTTACCTACACAGACCGCGGCTGGTCATAGGGCATCAAGGGCTACCGCCCACCAGAATACCCCCCTGTTTCTTAGATGGGTCATGGGAAACCTTTCCTCCCCCCTTACTCTGGGACCTGTCCGGGGCATTTGTAACCTCCCCCTCACTCTGCTGGGGTAAACCTTAACCACCCTTCTTGGGGTCATTCCCAGGTACCTTCTTGGACACTCTGGTACTGACCCAGAGTTCCACCTCTTCAGCAAGCTTCCTGGGGGCAGTCAGCTTGCTGTCAACCAGGTGCTGGTGCAGCTCTGTAAAACAGGTAATGATCATGTGCTCTCTCAAAATTAAGGTGTACAGCCTAACATAATCATTAACCTTGCTGCCCCTCACCCAGCCATTCAGTGATGGCATAATTCAAGAAGTCTACATGTTAGACCTATCATCCTTAGCGTGGTCTTCTCCCAGATGTTTTGCCTTTTACCTCCTGTTTTGCTGATTCTTTTTGTTGGCATTAGGACTCTGAGCACTTTACCACTGCTAACCAGTGCTAAAGTGCATGTGCCTCTCCCCTAAACATGGTGACATTGGTGTATACCTGATCGTGATATTTGATCTACTAGTAAGTCCCTTGTAAAGTGGTATCAAATATACCCAGGGCAGGTAAGTAAAATGCTACTAGTGGGCCTGCAGCAGTGATTCTTCAGCCCACATAAGTAGCCTTTCAAACCTGTCTCAGGCCTGCCACTGCTGGGCCTGTGTATGCAGTTTACCGCTGCTTTAGCATGGCATTTAAAACAACTTGCCAAGCCTTAAACCCCCCTTTTATTACATGTAAGGCGCCCCTAAAGTAGGCCCTAAGTGGCCCTAAGTAATCCAAGAAGCAGGGTGCCATGTAAGTAAAAGGTAGGGCATGTGTGTTTAACCTCTACATGTCCTGGTAGTGACAAACACCTAAATTCATTTTTCACTACTGTGAGTCCATTTTTCATGCTTCATATCTTTGGAATGGTACTGGTAAAGTTGGATTTAACATTACTGTTTTAGAAATGCCACTTTTACAAAGTGGACATTTTTCTGCACTTACTGTTCTGTGTGCCTGACAGCCTGTCTCCAATACACGTCTGAGGTGGGTGAACGCTACACTTTGTGCATTCCCTCTAAACAGTCACAACTAAGGAAGGATAGGTGTGTCTGAGTACCCATCTACATACATCTGCATTCTGATGGCCTTGCTTGAGCAGGATAGAAGGGAGGGGCTAACACTTCACTTGAATAGGCAGTGTCCTTTCCCCACACAAAGGACTGATTACCCTGCCCGACTTGAAAGAGATACTTGTGCACTTCAGAGAGCTGCTTTAAAGTCACCGCCACATCAAAGGCATTTGGGGTATAAGTACAGGGTCTCTGACCCCTTAAAATCATCCACTACTGCACTTGAAACTGAAGCTTTGTGAGAGGAACTGCTGTGCTGCTTAAAAGACCCAACTTGCCTGCCGATCTGGAAGGCTTACTTTTCTATTTGTTGCCCTGCTGCCTGCTGCTGAAAGAGAGCTGGACTCTGCCTTAACTCCAAGTGAACTCCAAGGGCTTGTTGGCTTGCCTCCTGTTGCTTGAGACTCAGGGATATCAAAGTCTCTAACCCTGCTCCTGTGCCTGGTTCACTGGAAGTGGCCCATATACTTACAACAAAGATTTTGCCACATCTCCTCTCTGTGTGTAGCAGAACCAGCAGATCGACCTGGTTGTGGGAGCAAAATCGGTGCATCGCATTGAAACAAGCGATTTGACTCCAGAGATCAATGCATCGTACAGCATATTGCCGCTGCTGAAGCTTGGTGAGATCAACGCATCCCCTCAACTGCATGGCAGAATGCGGCGAATCCATAGACATCTCTTGACTCTTATACTGTCTTCGGAACTGAAGCATCGCCTTCACTGTGTGGAAAAGATCGAGGCATCCTGCACCTGTGGGCCTCGACATAGATGCATCTCGCTGTTTGCGACTAGGAAAGGTAGTTTGTTCATTGGGGCCTGCGTAAGTCTTGCAGCCGGCCGGTGCTGCATCACGTTTGGCCCGAACTTTGACTTTGCCCTGGTCCAGCAGAACCTAAAGTAACCTTTTTAGGCCTAATTGCTTCTTAGCACTGTACTGCATTTATTCCTTTAAAAGTCAATATCTCAAATTCTATACATTGGATGGTTGTCATTTTGGTCTTGTTTTGTTCAGAATATAATAATCTACTTTTCTAAACCTGTGTTTTTGTGGTGTATTCATTGTGTTACTTTGTGCTTGTGTGTGTGTGTTGCACAAATACCTTACACATTAAATCTTTAGATAAGCCTGTTTGCTCTGTGCCAAGTTACCAGAGTGTGAGGACAGGTTATCTTTTAGAGTATCTAGCTTACCCTTATTAGAGTGGTGGTTCCTGCCTGGCCTAGGTGCATATCTCAGCCAACCAGAAATCCCATGTCTAGCACTACCCAAAGACTGATTCTGCATCTTTTGGCTGTCCCTGTACCGAATGCAGTAATTTTCAGGAGTGTGTCCAAACTTTGTGACAAGGATGGCTTTCATGGGGGCATATCTGGTTTGGTCCTCCACTCCTAGTGTAAGTAGTGTGTCGCTCCCCACTGGAGGCATGTGCTTCCACAAGTCACCCGCCTCCAGTGCTCCTCTGGAATCCTATATACCTTTGGAGCTACCTTATTTGCAGCATTCCACTTGTCTATGTCATCTCCTACAACTTAGTTGGGCACCAGCTTCTGGGTATATGAACCTTCTTGTCTCCTTCAGACACTGTAGGTATGCTGCCACCATCACTGCTGGACTCTGCCTGCCAGGCCTTGAGATCCAGCTCTTTTAAACTCAGTTCATGAGCCAGTAAACCCTAAATTAACCTGTACTCAACCCCCTGGTAGCTTGGCACAGACCAGCCAAGCTTAATTTAGATGCAATTCCTCAAGTACTCATGCACCACTTAAAACAGTAAAACTCTTGAAAACACCACACAAAAGATCCTAAGAAAATAGAGCCTAATTTAATAAATAAGACAAGACAAGGCCACAACCACAAAAATCCAATCAGCAGAACTGGAGCTATTTAATGATGAAGATTTAAGAAAAATAGCGCCAAAAGCACAAAGCGTCAAACTATGGATGACTGGTTGTGCCTGACCGGGACAAAGTCACAGGTTCAGTCAGACTGCGATAAAGTGCGGGACAGCTACAGGGTCCATTTAGGCCCGCTGAAAAAGTACTTTAAATCCTGGTTTGCGGAGCGTTGCAAGGATCTGCATTGCGGATACCTCGTACAGCCTCATGCAGCCCAAGCGATGCGTCGGGTACAAGAATTCCCTCGAAGGGGCTTGCAATGCAAGGTCCTGCATTAAGGATGCAGGGTGCAGTCAGGGCAATGCACCAGTTCAGAAGAGCTGCAATGCGGAGTCTGGAGTCATCGTCAAGGCTGAGTCAAAAAGTGATGTGAGGGCCCCCGCCAAAGATGCGTCACACAGTCAGAGCAATGCTGCAGATCCAAAGAGCTGCAATGTGATGCAGGTCTTTGTAATGGGTCCAATCCACACAGCAGCATCAATTTGTCCGTTCTGCTCGGGTTTGCGTCGTACGGCAGAGGAGATGCTTCAGTTCTGCTGGATCCACAGAGGCTGACAGGGCACCTTAAGTCCACTTCTAAGGGACTAGGACTGGGGTGGCACCACTTGCCAGGGTGACTCACAGGCGGCAGAGGCCAGGTGCAGATGCAAGGCTGTTGGTAGCCTGCTATTTCCCAGAGGCTTCAGACCAGGAGGCCAATCAACTAGCCCTTGTAGTCACTCTGGGTTCTGAGCTCAATCCTTCTCATCCAGGAAAGAGGGCAGCTGGCAGCAGGTCAGCAGGGCAGCAGTTCCTTCAAGGCAGCAGCCAGCAGAGTGCCAGTCCTTGTAGCAGCACAGCAGTCATTCTTCCTGGCAGAGTATCCACAGGTCCATAAGTGTATTGAAGTGGTGGTGTCTTAGGTCCAGTCCAGTATTTATACCCAGTTGTGTCTTTGAAGTGAGGGAGAAGCTTCTGGAGGTTTCCCTTTGAATTATCCAGGAATCCTGCCTTCTTTGTCCTGGCTCCAGACTAACTACAGGAGATATACAGCCCTTTGTGTGGAAGTAGGATACAGCCTATTCAGGTGTATGTGGGGCTGTATCCAGCTCCTCCCTCCCATCCTGCCAGTGATAGCCCATCCAGGGACAACTAAGCTCCCTATTATGTGGCTGTCTAGGAGGAATACCCAAAGTCCACCTGTCAGATATACCCAGTCAGATGACATGGGGCAGGCCACAGGCTCTAATTGACTGAGGCAGAAAAATGGCAACATTCTCAAAGTGACATTTTCAAAATTGCAACTTACAGAATGACTTCACCATAAATTAGGATTTCAAATCGAGGCTCCAGAGACACCAACCATGAACTGGGTAGCTACTCCCATTTGGAAATTATACCTATAAAATGTAATAAAGCAACTCCATTGATATTCTATGAGAGAGATGGGCCTTGCAGTAGTGAAAAATGAATGTAAGAGTTTTTTGGTATTAGGATGTGTACAACTAAAAGTGCATGTCCTACTTTTAAGTACATTGCACACTGTCCTCTGCACTTCTAGGGCCTACCCTAGGGATGACTTATTAGCATTAAAATGGAAGGTTTGAGTCTGGTAAAAGGTTTGTTTTGCTAGGTTGAAATGGTAGATTAAAACTGCACACACAGGCTCTGTAATGGCAGGCCTGAGACATGTTTGAGGGGCAACTTAAATGGATGGCACATATTCAGTGCTGCAGGCCCACAAGTAGCATTTAATTTACAGATCCTTGGCATAAATAGTGCCACTTTACTAGGGACTTACAAGTAAATTAAATTTACCAATTAGGTATAAGGCAATTATACCACGTTTAATGAGAGAACACAAGCACTTTAGCACTGGTTAGAAGTGGTAAAGTGCACAGGGTCTTAAAAGCCAAGAAAACAAATTAAGCAAAAAGGTGGAGGGTAAAGGTAAAATGTTTAAGGGTGACCCTGCAAAAAGGGACAAGTCCAACCCCCCCCCCCACACCTTTTTCTTGGGCTGGTTTGACGGACTCAAAAACTTTCCAAGAAGGAGCTGAGGTGGATGAACTTTTTTGGGGAACGTTTCGTGAAGATTGGTCAAATGGCACCAAAGTTATTAGCAAACCAAAAAATTCATTTCCTATGGAAACTTGGTCCTAATTATGACTATACAATGGTGACCATATTTATCAATATAATTTGTAAAAAAACAACGGTTAATCCTTACCATAGTTAGGAAAACTATTCTTTCTATACAAGTCAAACTCAAAATACACAAACATTAGAAATTCTAAAGTTATAGTAATACCTTAAATTTTACTGCAATTTCAGCCCGTTAAGAAATGCAAAACAGCCTTTTCATATGTACAAGAACCAAAAACCAGTCCCATTTTGCCATTTCTACCTGTTAGAAATTGCAAATTGTGACCACGATTTAGGAAGAGCAAATAGGGATTACCTATTTGCGATTCCCAAAACACATGCACACAGCATTTCCTAAATGCTAAGTGGGCATTTAGGAAATGCTATTATTGTTGACTCAAAGTCAATAGCAACCATGTTAAAAATTTGAAAATGCACTTAAAAATGCATTTTTTAACTTGACATGAAGAGCACATATGCCCTTTGCGAATATGTGCACTTACATGTGCACTACGAATTTCGGGGTGCCTCGGGGGGGCCTATTAGGAAATCGCAATTTAGGAAATGCAAATCATTTCCTATTGGGCCCATAGGTGGGAATGCAATAGCATTGCATATTTATGGTTTCCTAACATCGATTCCTCCTTTGTAGGAATCACTATTAGGAAATCGCAAATTTTGTACATGTCATTTTCATTTTGCATTTCCTAAATAGCGGTTCCGACGGAAACGCTATTTAGAAAATGCAAAATAAGAATTTCATTAATCTGGCCTTTAATTTATAGTTTTTGCAACACCTTTAAATTATTATAACATGTGTACCTCCATACAAAGTGCATTCAACTGGGTAGCCAAAGTATATTATCTATAACTCGCCACTCTACCATGCACTATATTCTTCCAAAAGATTTGATTTGCGATGTAATAACTGTTCTTCTAAATGCTATTATTTTGCATAGTATAAGTGAGATAATATAAAACGATATAAGCAGTGCATGGATAAGCCAACAGTTATAGTTAATGTAGTGTGGCTACTGAGTTGAATACAATGTGTATGGAGGTGTGTGAGGTATAATAATTTGAAGGTGTTGCATAAATTAGAAATTAAAGGTATAAGTATAAGTTAAGAAATGGAAATGTTTGTGCACTTTAACTTTTGTTTGTAGGTAAAGAATAATAAATTTACTCTACTGTCTTATCCAAGCACCACTTCGGTAAGGATGATAGGGACATGGAGTGGACCCCGGCAGAGCCCAGGGGACACCAGGAGAGGCAATGAAAAAGAAAAGTTCCTGAAAGCCTTAGACTTATGGAAGGGGATGATGAGGAGGATGATGAGGCAGACATTGTGAAAGGTGACACAGAGGAGTCCGACAATGCTATTCAACCTGCTCCTAGAGATGTGGCATAGGTAGCACTGCTAGCTCTCATAGTAACCACTACCTCAGTAGAAGTATGCACTGCACAGAGGCAATCAATGACATGCCCACATACCTCTAGTTCTTCGAGTCTCCTGCATGAACAAAAGGCAAAAGCTGAGCTCAATACTCCTGCTTACCTACTGGACCAGTCCAGACAGGCACCCAAGAGTGATGGACATTCCCGGGGAGAATATAGATGCACCACCTAATTTTGCAATACAGTATAATTTTTCTTTTAACAATCATATTCGGAGAACTGGGTGGGTGGGTTCACTCCTCCATAATTTTTTTTCCAACCTAGAAGACAGAACATTTAGATATTTGATAACTTGGGTCTAGGGGGTAGAAGGACTGTTTGCAATGCATTTAACTGTACTGTGTCATATTCATTCTTTTGTTTCCTTCCACAACAGATTGATGACGATGATGTGCTGCTCATTGCCCAGATGAATGCTGTCCTTGTGTAGTGTTTGTCTTTGTCAAACCTTTTCCAAAATCCCCTTGTCCATCTATTCATCAAACCCCTAACCCTCTTCCCCAGGGCTGTATATTTATTGAGGTGAGGCTTAATTTACACCATCAATAGATCACAGACTTGGTGTGGCGGAAGTGGTAAAAGCAACACCAACTCACTGCAGAACCTTCTAAGTTATAGCCCACACTGGCCCCATTTATTCACCCCCTCATGAAAGTGATCCATATTTTAAATATAGAACAAAGAACATCAGTCATCAGCATCATCATTCAGGCCTTGTATTGCGTAACTGTAAATGCCCAACCTAAGTTTGTCCACTTCAGACTTTGAGTTCAGTATTCATGACTCAAGGATTTTGTAACTTTAGTTTTAATTAAATAGTAGCTCTCCATTGCTCAAGTTACTACTATTGCTATTTTTTTGTTATTTTATCACTATCAGGACATATTTTATTGTGTCATCACGTAGTAGTCTGGTCTCAATTCTTTGTAAAGCTTTGATATAGCCCACTAACTCAGTGTTTTTATTTCCATGTAGTTGCCTGCGATGGATAATCCTTCCAATTAATCCCACAGCTGAAGCTCAGCTCACTTGGATTTTAGAGGGACCTTGCTTGTGAAGGTCTGTTCCCTTCCCTGTTATTACTTCATCTATATTCAGGTAAGAGCACTATCGAGTGAAGTGAACTATTTAAGTTAGTAAGTAAGTAAATAGCTGCTACTGAAAGTAATTGTTTAACTAGGTCATTGTAGACAATATAGTAACCCCGGGCGGGTAACTCCGCTCCGCCAGCGGAGTTTGCGGAGTTTTGCCTACTCCTCGCTCCATTGCAAACGCGGAGGTAGGCAAAACTCTGACTCCGTGGTGGAGCGGAGTTACCCTGCCCCTCCCCCTCCCAAATTAATTAAAAAGAGGGAGCGGAGTTCCACAGAGTTTTTTTTAAACTCCGTGGAATTCCGCGTAGAGGCACTACGCCAGCTCCGCCCACCCTTACAATATAGGTCATGGCAGCATTCCCCTTAATGGTCAAGAAAGTTAGAGAGGTATAGCTACCTATAACAAAGCAGTATCATACACTCCAACAAAAACAGATAAAAGGGTTGCATAAAAACTAAAGGCAGCAGTGCAAAGTAAAAGTAAAACACAAAAAAAACTACTTCAGGCATACATTTTGATGAAATATAATAATTTTCCCCTTAATTTTTTTTTGTTTACCTTCACCCTACCATCAATGTCCAAAAATGACCAACGAATAAAAAAATTAGATCCCAACTTCCTTTCCACCCTTTCCACCTACAAAAAGCCCCTCCCGCCAAAATAAAATTTAAAAAAGGACTAGAAGAAGGCATTGTCCATTTGGGTCTGGAGCTGGTCCAGGCTCTGCTCCATCCTGACGAGTTAGCTGTCTATCGTGTCCAGCTGCTGTAGGATGTGCCGCAGCAGTGGCCTGCTTTCAGAGTGGGAGGGGGGCAGCAATTGCTGTCCGTTGGCAGCGGTGCCACCAATTGAATAGCCGGGAGGCTGGAGGCTAAGGCGGACCGGCTGCACTGGAGCCCGGCTGAGAGGGAGGTATTTCCGACTCATCTTCTTCCAGGACCACCAACCACCTGTATTCCTGCTGAATATGGTCCAGCCTATGCCTCCGCAGATGGGCCACTATCTCCTGCCTGGTGGGTGGTACAGGTGGACCAGCAGGAGTAGCTATATTGAGAAAAACAAAAAGAAAAAAGACAAATTGTGAGTAATGCTCTGTGTGAACAATTGTTTGAAATTAGTGGGTGGCACAGTAGCAGTACATGGCGGGTCCCCTAGGGCTATTGGAATTTGATGTGATTTTGATTAGGAGAGTCACAAGGCCAATTTTAGGTTTTACCCATACATGCCTCGCATAAAAAACACTGACTATGTGGCAGAAAAGTATTAAGGCAGAATAAGAATAACACTGGTTTAAAAAAACAGTGATTTGATTTTTCTTTTTCTAAAGCTTTTTCAAGTAACTAAACAGACACTTTGGGGTCGATTCCGATTCGGGCCGGAAATCTCTCCGACCGAGCCGGACCCGGAGAGATTTCCGACCGAATCGGACCCGTGCAGTCCGACCGAACGAGTACGATGCGTCCGTATGTTATCGGACACGAGTCGGTCGGACTCCCATTGAACTCAATGGGAGCCGGTCGTACAACGCGTACGCGGGCTCCCATTGCCTCAATGGGTGCGAGGCGGACAAGGGCGCCCCCTACAGCGAGTACGCCGCGAGCGCTCGCGGCGTACACGCACAGGTAGGGGGGACCCTTGGGTCCCCCTGTGTGCGCCTCGCACGGGTACGCGTACAGGGGGTCCGACACGGACCCCCAAAGTACGGCTCCGACAGCGAGTTCGAGTCGGACGGCGCGAGTCGGTCGGAGCGGTCGAGGTGCGCATCGTACTTACCCGGCCGGAAAACGTCTCCATTGCGCGGTGCGAACCGGGTCCGAGCGAGTCGGTCGGAGCGGTTCGAGTCCAAGCGAGTCGGTCGGAGCAGTCGGGACGCCCGGACGAGTCGGTCGGTGAATTCGCATCGTACTCGCTCGGCCGGACCCGCGTACGGTTCGGTCGGGAAACAGGCTTTCGCATGGCTTTTTTCCCGACCGAATGGTATTGGGTGCGCCTCCGACCGAGATCGGAATCGGCCCCTTTGAGTGGAAAAAGAAATACCTCTCCTTAATTTGTAGGGCATTTTGCACTATGGAGTACAAGTTGTGTGTTGTGCTAAATTATCATTGCTTGCCAGTGCGCAGTGTATTTTACTACTGTCTGCAGCTGGGGCAGCTGTAGTTGGCAATTATTTATTTTTAATTTGATTGGCTCTGCTCTTCTCCAAATGGCTTTCTGTTTCTACCCTGACTCCAAAGAGGCAGATGAATAATAAATAAGATACTACGCCACAGACCTCACGTATAAAATGCGGATATTATCCTGGCTGCCGTAAGTAGACATAGGGGAAAACGATGCACTGCATTACAGGGAAAGGAACATGCTATTTAGATTGTATTTGGCACGTTCATCACAGCGTATCCCATACGCCAAACTTGACATAAAATCATGCACTTACTCCAAGCTTACTCCCTGGCCTCGCCCACCACCACATATAATTTCCAAAAATTAATTCGCTGGGCAGTGATAAAAGGAAACTTGACTTACTCTACTACAGAGTAAGGCAGAGGGATTAGGCGAATAGTGTAGAGCTTTTGATATAGAATAGAGTGGTCACTGTTACTACACTGATCATCGATTTATCATCTTTGGCTTATTCAGTCACTGTATTAGTTGACGGACGTCAAAAGGGAATAATCAGGCATAAAATAAATCTGTTATGGGACACCATGAAATATATTTTGGAATCACTTCACATGGCTATAAAGTAAAATGTGGCACATGCCAAGAATGAATTTGCAAAATATTTGGTAGGCTGGGATTGAAGAAATTAGGAAAAAATAAAGGAGTGAAGTACTAAAAGGTGACTGAGTGGGTGAAGGGAAACACACCTTGTGTGTCCTGTTTGCAGTACATTGAAAACTTTGCAGACACACATTGCACAGCCAACACTGCAGTCACAAATCAAACCATACTGCACTTCGGTCATGGGTGGCAAAATGCCATGGGCGGGGATGGGGGTGATGAATGATGGGTGGGATATATCTGTCTCGCTTAACAAATACAGTGAGTCAAGGGAGTAGAACAAAAATTTTAAAAAGACCCCCCACTTTGAACTATAGCTTTGCCAAGCCATCAACTCTCATTATGTGAGCTTTTGCTGAGTTGCAGTTAGAAGAGGCCATAATAACTCAACCACCGCTGCAGCTGGGAAAGCTGGGGGTTCTTGGTCATGAGTGGACGATGCCCTGGTACTAGCTAGTGAATATATTAGTAATTGTCAAAAGCAAACAATTATGTAACTTGCCAGTGCCCCTACCTGCCACTGCTTCTCCCCCTCCAACTGACTCTCCTCCTGCAGTGGCACTTCTTCAGACTGCATCACTGGTAGTCTGTGAGGCCGGAATAAAACATTGTACATATTGCAGATGCCAGATATGCCTCCCCTTCATTTTTTCAATCCAAAAAATACAAAAACAATGCATTACTACAGTTCGGTTAGCACTGCAGTATCTTCTAACAGAAATATCACTCTGGGCATTTGGTTGGTTCACAATGTTAGACAAGCCAACCACAAATGTTTCGTAATAGTGGACAGAGCTATAACCTATGATAATCATGATGACTCAGTCATTGAAGCACAATTAAGGGGTGGAATAATGGTCAATGAAAGACATATGGTGTTGTTTGGCAAATGCAATTGGACCTCATACTCTCCAGCCATGCTGCACTGCCATGGAAACTGCTGGAAACTGTAATAATGATTTACACAGCATACAATATTGGGGGGGTCCATGACCATGGCCACTCTCTCGTTAACTCAACTGTTAGAGCATGAGAAGGAAAAAGAAAGCCTTCTCAACAAACATGGTGAATATTATTTACAATACTAGCTTACTTGGGCCTGCAATCTTAACGGTAGACAGTACAGTACCAAAAATATGTTTTCAGTCTTTCAGGGCCAAAACATATACAGGATCAATCAATCGTTTGTTAAGCGCGACCACTCACCTGTAAGGGTCTCAAGGCGCTGGGGGTGCGGGGGTGCAGGTTCCAGTCCATCAAGGAGGGGGTCTGTCGAAGAGCCAGGTTTTGAGGTTTCTAGCGAAGATGGAAAGCGATGTTGTCTGGAGAAGGAGCGGCCTCCCAATCTGGTTTTTCTGGTGCGGGGGACCACGACGTAGGAGAGCTGGGCTGATCGTAGGGTACTTTGGGGTGAGTGGAATTGGAGTCGGCTGTTCAGGTATGCTGGTCTTGTGTCGTGGAGGGCCTTGTGTGCGTGGGTGAGCATCTTGAAGGTGACTCTAGCCTCGATGGGGAGCCAGTGGAGTGTGCGCAGGTGCTGGGAGATGTGGCAGTGTCTTGGCAGGTTGAGGACCAGTCTTGCGTCGGCGTTCTGGATGTTCTGTAGCTTGCGGGGGAGGTTTTTGTTTATTCCGGCATAGAGTGCGTTGCCGTAGTCGAGTCTGCTGGTGACCAGGGCATGAGTGACGGTCTTTCTGTGTTCGAGGGGATCCATTTGAAGGTCTTATGTAGGAGGCGGAGGGTGTGGAAGCAGGAGGACGAGACGGAGTTGATCTGGCGGTCCATTTTGAGCTCGGAGTCCAGGATGATTCCCAGGTTGCGTGCATGGTCCGTGGGGGGTGGGCGGGCTTCCAAGGGTGGGGGGCCACCAGGTGTCATTCCAGGCGTCGGGGTTTGGGCCCATGATCAGTACTTCTGTTTTGTTGGTGTTTAGTTGTAGGCAGCTGTTTTTCATCCATTTGGCAACGGCTTCCATGCCTTCTCGAAAGTTGTGTCTGGCGGTGTTGGGTTCGTTGGATAGGGAGGGATGAGTTGGGTGTCGTCTGCGTATGACACAATGTTGAGTCCGTAGGTTCTGACGATGGGGGCGAGCGGAGCCATGTAGACGTTGAAGAGCGTAGGGCTGAGGGAGGACCCCTGGGGGACTCCGCAGGTGGTTGGTGTAGGGTCTGAGAGGAAAGGGGGGAGTCTGACCCGCTGCGTTTTGCCAGAGAGGAAGGAGCGGATCCAGTCGAGGGCCTTGTTCTGGATCCCTGCGTCGTGGAGTCTGCGTATTAGGGTGCGGTGAGAGACTGTGTCGAACGCCGCTGAAAGGTCTAGGAGGATGAGGGCTACTGTTTCTCCTTTGTCCAGTAGGGTGCGGATGTCATCTGTTGCGGCGAGGAGGGTGGTTTCCGTACTGTGGTTTTTTCTGAAGCCGGATTGGGAGGAGTCGAGGATGTTGTGCTCTTAGATGAATGTGGCGAGTTGGCTGTTGATGGCTTTCTCGATGACTTTCGCTGGGAACGGGAGCAGGGAGATGGGTCTGTAGTTTTTGAGGTCGGTGGGTCCGCCGAGGGCTTCTTCAGGAGGGGGTTGATCTCGGCGTGTTTCCAGTCGTCGGGGAAGGAGGCGTTTGCCAGGGAGAGGTTGATGGTGTGGCGGAGCATGGGTGCGATGGTGTCGGCGGCTCTGTTGAAGATGTGGTGGGGGCAGGGGTCCGTGGGGGCCCTGGAGTGGATTGACTTCATCGTCTTCAGTGTGCCTTCGGTGGTGAGGGCTGTCCAGTTGTCAATTGCTGGCTTCAGGGTGTCGGGGGTGGTTGGTGGGGGTTCAGTGTGTTGGTTGTCTTTGTCAAAGTTGTCGTAGATGCTCTTGATTTTGTGGTGAAAGAAGGTGCTGAGTTTGTCGCAGAGGTCTTGTGAGGGAGGGATGTCAGTCGACTCGCTGGTGGGTTGGGCGAACTCCTTGATGATGTTGAAGAGTTTTTTGCTGTTGTGTGCGTGTGTGGAGATTCCGTCTTCAATCGCTTTTTTCTTCGTTTTTCTGATGAGTTGGTGGTGGGCGTTGGTCGCGGCTCTGAAGTTGTTGTGTGCTTCTGTGGATTTGGTGTTCCTCCAGGTCTTTTCGATGTGGCGGCAAGTGCGTCTGGACTCTCGAAGTTCGGTGGTAAACCATCTGGCTTCCTTGGCGTGGGTGTTGTTGTTATTCTTGAGGGGGGCTATGGTGTTGGCGTTGTCGGAGATCCATCTGTGCAGGGTTCGGGCTGCAGTGTTGGGTTCGTCATTTTCTGCGATGGTTGGGATGGAGTTGTTGAGTGAGGAGGTGAGCTGGTCGTCGGTGATTCTGGTTCAGTTCCTTCGTGGGAGCAGGTGCTGGTGTCTGTGGATGGTGGGTGTTCTGAAGGTGAAGTGGACGCATCGGTGGTCAGTCCATCGGAGTTCAGTGGTGTGGCTGAAGGTGATGGAGTTTCCTGTAGTGAAGAGGGGGTCGAGGGTGTGTCCTGCTGAGTGCGTGGGTTCGGTCACGATTTGGCGGAGTCCAATGTTGTGGAGGTTGTCCAGGAGGGGTGTGGTGTTGGGGTCCAGTTGGTTGTCGAGGTGGAAGTTGAGGTCTCCCAGCAGGGTGTAGTTGGTGGATGCGATGGCATGCGGGGAGATGATGTCCGTGATGGAGTTGGCGAACAGTCCGCGGGGTCCAGGGGTCGGTAGATGAGGGTTCCTCAGAGTGTGGTGGTAGGGCTGGTCAGTATCTTGAAGTGTAGGTGTTCCATCATGTCTGAGGGCTCGTCGGGGAGTGTGCTCAGGCGGAGGGTGGATTTGTGGACGATGGCGATTCCTCCTCCCTTGCGAGTGTGGCAGTCCTTCCTGGAGATCTTGTATCCTTGGGGAATGGCGATGGCGATGTCCGGTCCCGAGGTGGTGTTGGTCCAGGTTTCGGTGAAGAACGCTACGTCCGGAGTGGTGCTGTCGAGGAGGTCCCAGATTTCTGTGACATGTTTGTGGAGGGATCGGACGTTGAGGAGGATGCAATGCAGGGTCTTCGGTTTGGGTGTGTTCTTGCGGTCGGGTTGTGCTGGGTCCGTGTTCCTGGCGGTGCTGTAGGTTTGTCAGCAGCGGTGACAGCTGAAGGGTCCATGGGTGCCGGCAGGTGATGCTAGCGTGCAGTTGTTGTTGCGGCCTGGGTTGAATGCGTGGAGTGCTGCTGGGTCGTAGCGTTGGCGGGGCGGAGGTCCAGGGTTCCTGGCGCTGGTCGCGGTCGGGTCGCGGACGGGCGCAGACGGGCTTGCCTTTGGTGCGCCTTTAGGGCACCAGCGGCGCGCCCGCTGCGTGGACGCACAGCGGCCGCCATTAAGAAGGGGTCGGGGAGGGCTGGACAGCTGGGAGGGGGGAGTGGGGAGGGGAGCTGGATTGGGCCAGTCACGCTGGTCATGCTGGGGGGAGGGGCCGCAGGGGCAGCAGCAGCAGGGAAACCGGGTGGAAAAAAGGGAAAAGGAGGAATAAAGAGGAAGAAAAGGACTAAAAGTGAAATAGGGTAGAAAAGCAGAAAAGTGCAGAGAAGTGCACAAAAGAGATTGAGCTGAGGGTAAAAAATGAGTGAAACGGAGAGGGAAAGCGGAGCCAGAGAAAGGAGACAGAGGTCCACTGGACCACCAGGGAGATAGAGCAGAAAAGCAGAAAAAGTGCAGAAAAGCGCAGAAAAGAGATTGAGCTGAGGGTAAAAAAACGAGTGAAACGGAGAGGGAAAGCGGAGCAAGAGAAAGGAGACAGAGGTCCACTGGACCACCAGGGATGAGGTGCAGGTAAACCTGCGGGTGGAGGAGGGCCTCGAACACCAACACTCGAGAGTGCAGGGGCTCGAGGGAGGCCTCACTTAATGGTGGAGCTGTGAGGGAGGGCGAGTAATTTCACTGACAATGAGTCAGTGGTCTTGCTCGCCTGTCCCTACAGCGGACGCCATTAAGTAGGGGTCAGGGAGGGCTGGACAGCTGGGAGGCGGGAGTGGGGAGGGGAGCTGGATTGGGCCGGTCGCGCTGGTCGTGCTGAGGGTGGGGCCGCAGGGGCAGCAGCGGCGGGGAAACCGGGTGGAAAAAAGGGAAAAGGAGGATTAAAGAGGAAGAAAAGGACTAAAAGTGAAATAGGGCAGAAAAGCAGAAAAGTGCAGAGAAGTGCACAAAAGAGATTGAGCTGAGGGTAAAAAATGAGTGAAACGGAGAGGGAAAGCGGAGGAAGAGAAAGGAGACAGAGGTCCACTGGACCACCAGGAAGATAGAGTAGAAAAGCAGAAAAAGTGCAGAAAAGCGCAGAAAAGAGATTGAGCTGAGGGTAAAAAAACGAGTGAAACAGAGAGGAAAAGCGGAGCAAGAGAAAGGAGACAGAGGTCCACTGGACCGCCAGGGAGAAAGAGCAGAAAAGCAGAAAAAGTGCAGAAAAGCGCAGAAATGAGATTGAGCTGAGGGTAAAAAAACAAGTGAAACGGAGAGGGAAAGCGGAGCAAGAGAAAGGAGACAGAGGTCCACTGGACCACAAGGGATGAGGCGCAGGTAAACCTGCGGGTGGAGGAGGGCCTCGAACACCAACACTCGAGAGTGCAGGGGCTCGGGGGAGGCCTCACTTAATGGTGGAGCTGCGAGGGAGGGAGAGCAATTTCATTGACAATGATACAGGAGAGAGGGAAAGATTATTACCAACAAAGCAGAAGATAAGTGAACTAGAGACTACTACTGACCAGAAAAAGTAAGCTACCAAAAACAAAAATGTAATAAGGAAAACAAAGATAAATGCATGGATAACAGTAATGAAATAAAAATTGAATATGGGATTTGGAATAAAGAAGACAGTATAAAAAAATAAACAAGGCAAATTTTAAAAGTAGTATATTGGGCTTAGGAAAAAGAGCTAATCCATTGTTCTTTGCATGAGTGGGTTTGTAATCCGCCCTTGTCGCCATGTGAAAGGAAGATGGCAGGTAAGGGTGTAAGAGCACTTTTAATTTTTGGCCAGCAACACCAGCCTCCATGCACCAACTCCCGTCCTGGAACCCAGCCCCAACATTCCAATACCCTTAGGTTCTACCCTAAGCGCACAACAATCATTAAGCCCAACATTGCGTAAATGTTACTAATAAATAATAGGACTTACTGGGGTTAGCAGAGCCCTCAGCAGCAGTGCGGGTGGTCGGCACCTCCTGCTGACCAGCTATCCCTAGACCCATCTCCGCATCGTCCCTCTTCTTGCCGTTGGGTGCTGATGTAAGAAATGAAGAAGATGAAAAAAAGATCAGTGATTCAATTAATCTCCACAAAATTATTATGACAGGCAAAAGCAGTCACATTGTACTTCTCTAAAACAGATCACTTATAGTACCAGTATTGAGTCTATTCACTATCGTTGAGTTGCCCATACTAATCCTAAAATCCCTATTCCAAGTTTCCTTAACAAAAACTACATTTGGAACTAATGTGTTGCAGTTAATGATCTTTGAATCTATTCTCATTTCTAAACCCCCTTGATGGACCAACTCAGTCTCCCTTCTTTGTAATGCATAGATGCCTACTACACATCGCTGTGAAATAGCTTGGAACTGTACGAGCTACATAAACAAAGTCACAGAGAGCACCTACTCACTGTTATCACTGATTCACTATGGTGACAGGAGGACAGAAGAGTATACAATGGCTTCTTAATTAATTAGACAAAGCGAGGGCCAATGATGAGTACGATTAGGTAGAGCTGAGCATCTGTCTAGCAGTAACTAGATTACATAATAATAATATTCTTAATGTAAACTAAACGTAACTTACTTCTGGGTGTGAACTGCTATTCGGAAAAAAATATTAGCATTGTAGAACACAAACTCAACAGTTAATTAATACTCACTGAGCCCCGGAATCTCAACACCGAGCAGGTCAAGTAGGTCCTGCTCGTGGTCAAGAATATACATCCAGCGGTGAGTCAGCTGCTGGATGGTGCACCAAACCTGGCAGGTGTGGCACATGCACGGGCCCACCCTCCATCAGCACAGCCAACTCTCTCGCAGGGGGTATCCACTGCAGGGCCTACTGCCAGCTTGGAGGGCAGGTGGTGGTGCACAAAAAAATATAGTGCTGCCACCTCCTTCTTGCTGAAGAATGCCTGGGGATGCACACCTGGACAGCGGCGCCGCCCGCAAGGCAGGCAACCCTGCTCTGCCATGGCGCTAAGTGGGGTAAAGATTAGAAGAGAACCAGAAAAGGAAGGAAAGGAAAGAAGAAATATGGAAGTAAGGGAAAAAATAAAATAAGTACAAAAAGTCACGAAAAACACGATTTAAAAAACATAACAAAATACACAGACACAAAAATAATAAATAATAATGAGGGGTTGTTGGAAAGTGGATTATTGGTAGGGGCAAATGTAGGTCTGCCACTGGCAATAAGGCCACTAATCATTGGTAAGACTCAGCATAGGTCTTAGAAAATTATTCCTATGCTCAACCCTTGGTAACGTGGCTGCGAGCAGACAGGCTTAACTTCAAAGACAGGTATGTAAAGCATTTAAAAACACCAATTCAGGAAATAATCAAGACACAACACATAATAAAAATCCAACACCAATTTATAAAAATAGGAAATATTTTATCTGTAAAATGACACCAAAACGACAAAAATCCAATGTAGGGAACCGGAGATTTTCAAAGATTTAGCAAAATATAGCACTTAGAAGATTATAGCACCATATTGGGATACCTGCTCGCGATAGACCGGGTCAAAGTCAAAGTTTCAGGCCAACCGCGATGGAGCCCTGGGCGGCTACAGCTCGCGGCAGGTCCCGGTCTCAGTTTCAACCTTCACACTTAGAAACTTTTCTGGAGCTTTTCTCCCCGAGGTCTCTCGAAGCTCCGAGCCAGTCCGGATTCGGTAAGGGGTCGCCGGATTGCCTTTCGACGAGCTCCCGGTCAACTTCCCTGGAGCGGACTTAGAAACTTTTTCTTTAGCGCTTCAGCGGGGTAACCCAGGAGCCCAGGCCGACACGCGATGGAAGGCAGGCGGCTTGGCTCTCGCGGTTGCTCCCGTTCACCTTTTCTACAAGCGGACTTAGAAACTTTTCTGGAGCTTTTTCTCGCGGGGTCTCTCGATGCTCTTCATGTAGCCAGATCCAGTGAGGGTTCGCAGGCTTCAGATTTCTTCTAGTCCCGGTCAAACTCTGGAAGTTGGACCGACGGAGCTTTTAGCAGGACGAACCGGGGTGGCTTGGCCGGCTCGCGATTGAGTCGGTCCCTCTATGGAGCTTTTTTTCAAAGTTCTGGCAAACTTCTTGAACTTCTTCCTGAAGTTCCTCAAAGGGTCCCAAAGTGTCTCAAACTCACTGCAAGGGTCTGGAAGCTCCAAGATGGTCCTTGAAAGTTGAGGACTTCAGTTCCCACAATCCACTTGGACGTCACCCTTAAAAATTCACTGGTAGTTCTCCAAGGTGCAGATTTAGTTGGTGATGTTCCAGATGAGCTCTTTTAACCTGTAGCTTTCAGGGAGTCCACTCTTTAGTTCCTTTTCAGCAAGATAATACACAGGGCTGTAGTTTCAGAGGGCGCAGTCTTCAGAGGTCAGGCCTTAGAAATCTTTGCACAGCAAAACTTCTCAGCTTGGCAATGTCTTGCTTTAGTAAGTTTCAAGCAGCACATCTGGAGGGCTCTGCCCCTCTCAGATACTTATTCCAAGTTCTCTGGGTTATGCAGGAGGTCACTCCTGACCAATGGGAGCAGGGTAACTCCTCAAAGATATGACCACATCCTGTAGAGTGTGGCATTATTTTGTCCCAGAGTGCATCAAATCTTCTAAATCCATAATGGCTGATTTTCCAGCAAGGAGGTAAGAGCTGGCTAAACACACCCCTAGGATGGCTAATTTACTTAGACTCTCCCCCCTGCATCTGCTCATACCTTCCTTAATCCTACCATCTGCCTAAGGTGGAAAGTTCAGAGTTGTAAATGACACTGTTCTCTGCTCTCCTCTTTGAAGAACATAGTTTACGACTCCTCCCCCTGGCCTGGCATTCCTATGGAACAGCACACTGCCCTGCCAGCAGAACTGGTTGACCCCAGTGGCTCTTTAACACCTCTTCAAGGCAGCCTGGCTAATCCACTTAACTCTGACCAATCAGGGCAGACCACTGGAAGGCTGAATCTGGACTTACAAACAAGAAAGTCTTATAACTTCTTGTATGTACACTTTAGGAGAAATTCAACAATATCATATTGTTGAATTTATTAATACCATTCTGGGAAGTCTTTGAATGGCACTTCTAGCCCTCTCCTATCAAGAGTTATTAGATAATAACTTCCTACCATGTTAACCTATGTAACAGGGGATTTGCAATGGGAAAAATGACTTGGGCCATTTTTCCAGCACCAGGACTTACAAAAACATATTTTATAAGTACTTTGCTTATATTTACAGGACCCCCACCCCATGGGACAACTAGGGGAGACTTTAGGGGTTCTGAATCTGTAAGAATATTGCAGATCCTCACTTCACAGTGCTCCTAGCATCAAAGTCGAATTTGGGAAGCACTTTACCACAATGTGGGGAGTGAAATGTAAAATTTCACTTAACCCAGGGCATATAAAACTGATTTTATAAGGGTCTACCTTATAGATACCTGACCCCCCACCCCTGGGAAACCCTGGGGGTCCCTAATATGCCATAACATTGTAGGTTACCCATTTTTAAGTGTCCCAAACCCCAAAGTCGAGTTTGGGCACAATTTACTTTTTAAAAGCAGTCCTGGTACCCAGGGCTGCTTTTAAACTGACCTAAGGCTTCAGCAGTGCACACATGCAAGTGCCAAAAGAGCTGCTGGCCTCTAAACTGCCATGTTCTAGGGTACTAGGGACTTTTAGGTAGTTTCAATCCCCCTGCCCCATTATATACTAGGGGCTTATAGGGTAGGTCATGCCAATCACAGGGGTACCCCATCATATCATTGTGTACCCTATATGTAGGTATTTTAACTGTATTCTAATGTGTCTCTTTCAGCATAGCACTGGCCCTGGGCCTGGTTAGGTGGAGCCCAGGGTCAGTCAAAGTCAGTTACCACCAGTATCAGTCAGCAAAAAGTTGGGGGGTGCCCAGGTCACAGGAAGACTTTGCAACATAGCCCCCCCCAAAACGAAAGGTGATGGGTTACTAACCTACACCCTGGTAGTCCTCATCAGCTAAGTGGAAAAAATTGGAAAGTCCTGGGGTTGCCGCATTTGCATGGGCAACCCCAGGTCTGTGTTCCACTGTAAAGTCCATCCCCTGTAGGGAAATGGACCACCTTAACAGCTTGGGATTCTCCCCTCTCATCTGCATGAGCCATCTGAGAGGCCTGTGGTCAGTTTGAACACGAAAGTGAGTCCCAAACAAATATGGTCTCAACTTTTTCAGGGACCAAACCACAGCAAAAGCCTCTCTCTTAATGGCACACCACCTCTGCTCTCTGGGAAGAAGCCTCCTGCTAATAAAGGCAACTGGCTGATCAAGGCCCTCTTTATTTAGCTGTGACAACACTGCCCCAACCCCTTGCTCTGAAGCATCTGTCTGAACCACAAATTCTTTTGTGTAGTCAGGGGCTAGTAGCACTGGTGCTGAACACAGAGCAGCTTTCAGATTGTCAAAAGCCTTCTGACACTCTGGGGTCCAATCCACCTTCTTGGGCCTCTTTTTAGAAGTGAGTTCTGTTAGGGGCCCCACAATGGTCCCATAATTTTGAACAAACCTTCTATAGTACCCTGTCAGTCCAAGGAATGCCCTGACCTGAGTCTGGGTAACAGGAGCTGTCCAATCCAAAATAGTTTGGATTTTAGCTTGGAGAGGCTGTACATGGCCCCCACCTACCAGGTGGCCCAGCTACTCCACAGAACTCTGCCCTATTTGGCACTTACTGGCCTTAATAGTCAGGCCTGCTTGCTGCATGGCCTGATGCACTTCCCTTAGGTGGTTTAAGTGATCCCTCCAGGTAGAACTGTTTACAGCTATATCATCCAGGTAAGCTGCACTGAACTGTTCCAAACCAGACAAGACCGTGTTCACCAACCTTTGGAAGGTGGCAGGTGCATTCTTTAATCCAAAAGGCATTACCTTGAACTGATAATGTCCCTCGGGGGTGGAGAATGCTTACCTCTCCTTTGCTCCATCAGTGAGGGCAAACTGCCAGTAACCTGAAGTCAAATCAAAAGTACTCAGGTACTTAGCAGCCCCTAACCTGTCAATGAGCTCATCAGCTCCAGGTATAGGGTGAGCGTCAGTCTTTGTGACTGCATCCAATCCTCTGTAGTCCACACAGAACCTTAACTCCTTGGGTCCCCCCTGAGGATTAGGTTTAGGCACCAGCACCACTGGACTGGCCCATGGACTCTCAGACGGTTCAATTACCCCCAATTCCAGCATCTTAGCAACCTCAGCTTTAATGCTGGCTCTGACATGGTTAGACAACCTGTACAGTTTATTTTTGACAGGTAGGCTGTCACTAGTGTCACTGTGGTGCACACACCATTCAGTGAAGCCTGGGGGTCAAAGAGAACAGGCCAGCAAACTGCTCCAGCACTTGCTTACAGTCTCTGTGCTGCTGGTCTGTCAACTTGGGAGAGAGTATAACCCCCTCCACTGACCCATCTTGCACATTAGTCGAGAAGAGGTCGGGCACAGGCTCAGTTTCCTCCTCCACACCCTCATCAGTGACCAGTAAGATGGTCATGTCTGCCCTGCCATTGTGGGGTTTCAATCTATTCACATGCAGGACCCTATGAGGGTTCCTGGGGGTACCAAGGTCAACCAAATAGGTAACCTCACCCTTCTTTTCTAAGATTGGATAGGGCCCACTCCACTTGTCATGGAGGGCCCTGGGAGCCACAGGCTCCAACACCCACACCAATTGTCCTGGAGTATACTCAGGCATAGTAGCCTTTTGATCATACCAGTGCTTCATGAGCTTCTGGCTGGCCTCCAGTTTCCTGTTTGCCTTGTACATGTACTCTGCCATTCTAGATCTCAGGCCTAGCACATAGTCAAGCACATTGTCCTTTGCTTCTTTAAGAGGCTTCTCTAAAGACTCTCTCAGCAGGCTCAATGGCCCCATCACAGGGTGTCCAAACAACAACTCAAAGTGACTGAAACCAACCCCTTTCTGTGGCACCTCCCTGTAGGGAAACAGTAAATATGGGAGGAGAACATCCTATCTCCTCATGAGTTTCTCTGACAACCCATTTATCATGCCCTTCAGGGTTTTGTTGAATCTCTCAACAATAACATTTGCTTGTGGGTGATAGGGGGTGGTGAACTTGTAGTTGACACCACACTCATCCCACATAGCAGTCAGATAGCTAGACAGGAAATTCGTGCCCCTATCTGATACCACCTCTTTAGGAAACCCCACTCTGGTGAACACACCAAGCAGTGCTCTAGCCACCGCAGGAGCATCAATGGTTGTAAGAGGTATGGCTTCAGGGTACCTAGTGGCATGGTCAACTACCACTAAGATATACCTATTCCCTGATGCAGTAGGTGGGTCAAGGGGACCAACAATGTCCATCCCCACCCTTTCAAAAGGAACCCCTACCACTGGCAGTGGTATTAGGGGAGCCTTTGTCTTGCCCCCTGCCTTGCCACTGGCCTGACAGGTAACACAGGAGCTGCAAAACTCCTTTACCTTTTCAGACATGTGGGGCCTGTAGAAATGGTTCAACAACCGGTTACATGTCTTTGTCTGTCCCAAATATCCTGCCAATGGGATATCATGACCCAAAGTCAGGATGAACTCTCTGTACCTCTGGGGCACCACCAACCTCCTGGTGGCCCACTCCTTGAGGTTTCTGGCCTCAGTATAAAGCAGTCCATCTTCCCAGTAGAGTTTGTGAAACCCACTGTCATCCCCTTCCCCTTGCTTAGAAGCAATCCGCCTCAATCTCTCAAGGGTGGGACAGTCACGCTGTCCCTTACTGAACTCCTCTCTGGAGGGTCCACCTGCTCCTGTCAGTTCTGCCAAATCTGACAGCTCTGGCAGGGATGGAGTCCCTCCCTCAGAGGCCAGATCCTCCCCACAGGGTTAGATTCTGCCTGCACCTCTGGAGTTCACTGGGCTGGCTCACCAGGCCCAGTACCCTTGTCCTTGGATGCTTGGCCCTTTGTTCCAGGGTCCAAGTGTACAGCCCCTCCCTTCTGGCTAGTCTGTGACCTAGTCAGAGCACATACCCACTCAGGGAGCTCCAATATTTTCATATGGAATCCTCTCTCCACCTCTGACCACACAGAGGCTTCAAGATCATTGCCCAGTAAACACTGGACTGGGAGCACCTTAGACACAGCTACCTTCATAGGGCCTGTCACACCTCCCCATTCCAAATCAACCACAGCCATAGGATGGAGTTTGGTAGTGCTGTCTGCATAAGTCACCTGGTGAAACTCACCAGGTAACAACCTCTCTGGAGGCACCAGCTCATCCAGGACCATAGTTACACTAGCCCCAGTGTCTCTGATAGCCTCAACCTCAGTCCCATTCACTTTAGGCCTCTGCCTGTACTTGTCCATGTTTGGAGGTAAGGCAGCAAGGGTTGCAATATTCACCCCACCCAGGGACACTAAGGTTGCTTCCACCACCTGCAACCCCTCTCTGGGGCACCACCCTACACTGACACTGGCAATCCCTGTGGATGGCCCCTTAGGGGGGAGCTTCTTGGCGCAGACAGCATCTCCCTGTTTGTGCCCTGGCTGGTTACAGTCAAAGCACTTGCCCACTTTTGAGGAATCAAAGAATCTAACATTCTTTCCCTGATTCCACCTCCCTTTGGATTTGGGTTGGCTCGGGGCCCCCCCTCCTCGTGCAGGTTTTTGTGGGTCTTTGGAGGACTCCTTCTGGTTTTGACCTTATTTCCCTTGGGCTTTCCCCTGGGGAGGGACCTGTCCTCCTTTCTTCTGGTCACCCCCCTGGTGCTATATGGAAACCTGGATTATCACCTACTCATCAGCTGCTTCAACCAGCTCTCTGGGGTCTGTCAGCTTAGAGTCCACTAGATACTGGCGAAACTTCTCTTCTGCAGTATGAGTCAAAATATGTTCTTTCAAAAACAAATTATACAATCCCTCATATGTGTCAACTTTGTTACCAACAATCCAGCCTTCAGGTGCCTTCACTGAAACGTCCACAAAGTCTACCCAAGACTTTGAACTCAATTTCTGGGTGCCTCTAAACTTCACCCTGTACTGCTCTGGAGTCAGACCAAATCTCTTAACTAAGCATGCCTTCATCTGCTGGTATGATTCTGCATCCTCTCCCTTCAGGGTCAGGAGCCTATCCCACCCAGCTACTGGAATCAACGCCCACAGGAGTGCACCCCAATACTTAGAGTGGACCCTACTCATTATAAGGGCCCTCTCAAAAGCTGCTAGCCATTTGTCAATGTCATCCCCCTCAGTGTACTTGGGTACTATACCCTTGGGAAGTTTGTGATCAAATGCACCACCCCTGGACATTTCAAAATCTTCATCATTTTCACTGCCACCATTTCTTTTTAATGCCTCCTCCATCTCCCATCTCTTCTCAGCCAATTCCAGTTTCCTCTGCTCCAACGCTATCAAAGCTAACTGAGCCTGTAGCTGTCTCTCTGCAAGAGACGGTGGTGGTTCCTGAGTAAGGGACCATTCCCCACTCCCACCATCTGGAATCATAGGGCTAACATTAGAGATAATGGAAGAGGCACCATCCTCACCCTCCTCTCGGGTGAGGTTGGGGGGAACACCCTCCATCCCCCCTTGAATCTCCTCAGCTACCCAGCCCAGGCCTGTAGGGACTTAAGTAACCCTGCCTTCCTAATCCTGTTGGAAGCAGGCAGCCCCCTAAGCCTACACTGTACCCTAAGATCAGCTATCTTGAACTGGGACAGTTTAACCAGGTCCAGCTCCATGGTTCCCTAGTTTTGGGTCACAAAAACTAGGCACAAAAGACTTAGAAAAATTTGGAAAAAACAAAACAATGGATTAAAAACAGTTTAGTCCAAATTCCAAAAATAAAACTCAGAAGTTGTGTTCTAAGGCAATTTAGAGGCTTTTTATAATGTTAATTCACTTTACTGAAAGGTGTACTTTTAAACACAAGTCCTCATCCACACAGCTGAGCACCAAATGTTGGAAAGAGGATTATTGGTAGGGGCAAATGTAGGTCTGCCACTGGCAAAAAGGCCACTAATCATTGGTAGGACTCAGCATAGGTCTTAGAAAATTATTCCTATGCTCAACCCTTGGTAACGTGGCTGCGAGAAGACAGGCTTAACTTCAAAGACAGGTATGTAAAGCATTTAAAAACACCAATTCAGTAAATAATCAAGACACAACACATAATAAAAATCCAACACAAATTTTTAAAAATAGGAAATATTTTTATATGTAAAATGACACCAAAACGACAAAAATCAAATGTAGGGAACTGGAGATATGAATTTTCAAAGATTTAGCAAAATATAGCACTTAGAAGATTATAGCACCATATTGGGATACCTGCTCACGATAGACCGGGTCAAAGTCAAAGTTTCAGGCCGACCGCGATGGAGCCCTGGGCGGCTACAGCTCGCGGCAGGTCCTGGTTTCAGTTTACCTTCACACTTAGAAACTTTTCTTGAGCTTTTCTCCCCGAGGTCCCTCGAAGCTCCCAGCCAGTCCGGATTCGGTGAGGGTTCGCCGGATTGCCTTTCGACGAGCTCCCGGTCAACTTCCCTGGAGCGGACTTAGAAACTTTTTCTTTAGCGCTTCATCGGGGCAACCCAGGAGCCCAGGCCGACACGCGATGGAAGGCAGGCGGCTTGGCTCTCGCGGTTGCTCCCGGTCACCTTTTCTAAGAGCGGACTTAGAATCTTTTCTGGAGCTTTTTCTCGCGGGGTCTCTCGATGCTCTTCATGTAGCTGGATCCGGTGAGGGTTCACCAGCTTCAGATTTCTTCCAGTCCCGGTCAAACTCTGGAAGTTGGACCGACGGAGCTTTTAGCGGGACGAACCTGGGTGGCATGGCCGGCTCCCGGTTGAAGGCAGGCGGCTTGGCTGACCAGGTTGAGTCGGTCCCTCTATGGAGCTTTTTTTCAAAGTTCCTCCAAAGTTCTGCCAAACTTCTTGAACTTCTTCCTGAAGTTCCTCAAAGGGTCCCAAAGTGTCTCAAACTCACTCCAAGGGTCTGGAAGCTCCAAGATGGTCCTTGAAAGTTGAGGACTTCAGTTCCCACAATCCACTTGGACGTCACCCTAACAAATCCACTGGTAGTTCTCCAAGGTGCAGATTTAGTTGGTGATGTTCCAGATGAGCTCTTTTAACCTGTAGCTTTCAGGGAGTCCACTCTTTAGTTCCTTTTAAGCAAGATAATCCACAGGGCTGTAGTTTCAGAGGGCGCAGTCTTCAGAGGTCAGGCCTTAGAAATCTTTGCACAGCAAAACTTCTCAGCTTGGCAATGTCTTGCTTCAGTAAGTTTCAAGCAGCACATCTGGAGGGCTCTGCCCCTCTCAGATACTTATTCCAAGTTCTCGGTGTCATGCAGGAGGTCACTCCTGACCAATGGGAGCAGGGTAACTCCTCAAAGATATGACCACATCCTGTAGAGTGTGGCATTATTTTGTCCCAGAGTGCATCAAATCTTCCAAATCCATAATGGCTGATTTTCCAGCAAGGAGGTAAGAGCTGGCTAAACACACACCTAGGATGGTTAATTTACTTAGACTCTCCCCCCTGCATCTGCTCATACCTTCCTTAGTCCTACCATCTGTCTAAGGTGGAAAGTTCAGAGTTGTAAATGACACCGTTCTCTGCTCTCCTCTTTGAAGAACATAGTTTACGACTCCTCCCCCTGGCCTGGCATTCCTATGGAACAGCACACTGCCCTGCCAGCAGAGCTGGTTGACCCCAGGGGCTCTTTATCACCTCTTCAAGGCAGCCTGGCTAATCCACTTAACTCTGACCAATCAGGGCAGACCACTGGAAGGCTGAATCTGGACTTACAAACAAGAAAGTCTTATAACTTCTTGTATGTACACTTTAGGAGAAATTCAACAATATCATATTGTTGAATTTATTAATACCATTCTGGGAAGTCTTTGAATGGCACTTCTAGCCCTCTCCTATCAAGAGTTATTAGATAATAACTTCCTACCATGTTAACCTATGTAACAGGGGATTTGCAATGGGAAAAATGACTTGGGCCATTTTTCCAGCACCAGGACTTACAAAAACATATTTTATAGGTACTTTGCTTATATCTACAGGACCCCCACCCCATGGGACAACTAGGGGAGACTTTAGGGGTTCTGAATCTGTTAAACTATTGCAGATCCTCACTTCACAGTGCTCCTAGCATCAAAGTCGAATTTGGGCAGCACTTTACCACAATGTTGGGAGTGAAATGTAAACTTTCTCTTAACCCAGGGCATATAAAACTCATTTTATAAGGGTCTACCTTATAGATACCTGACCCCCCACCCCTGGAACACCTAGGGGAGACCCTGGGGGTCCCTAATATGCCATAACATTGTAGGTTATCCATTTTTAAGTGCTCCAAACCCCAAAGTCAAGTTTGGGCACAATTTACTTTTTTAAAGCAGTCCTAGTACCCAGGGCTGCTTTTAAACTGACCTCAGGCTTCAGCAGTGCACACATGCAAGTGCAAAAAGAGCTGCTGGCCTCTAAACTGCCATGTTCTAGGGTACTAGGGACTTTTAGGTAGTTTTAATCCCCCTGCCCTATTATATACTAGGGGCTTATAGGGTAGGTCATGCCAATCACAGGGGTACCCCACAATACCATTGTGTACCCTAGTGTATGTAGGTGTTTTAACTGTATTCTAATGTGTCTCTTCCAGCATAGCACTGGCCCTGGGCCTGGTTAGGCAGAGCCCAGGGTCAGTCAAAGTCAGTTACCACCAGTATCAGTCAGCAAAAGTTGGGGGTGCCCAGGGCACAGGATGACTTTGCAACATAGCCCCCCCCCCAAACGAAAGGTGATGGGTTACTAACCTACACTCTGGTAGTCCTCATCAGCTAAGTGGAAAAACTTGGAAAGTCCATCCGCATTTGCATAGGCAACCCCAGGTCTGTGTTCCACTATAAAGTCCATCCCCTGTAGGGAAATGGACCACCTTAACAGCTTGGGATTCTCCCCTCTCATCTGCATGAGCCATCTGAGAGGCCTTTGGTCAGTTTGAACACGAAAGTGAGTCCCAAACAAATATGGTCTCAACCTTTTCAGGGACCAAACCACGGCAAAAGCTTCTCTCTCAATGGCACTCCACCTCTGCTCTCTGGGAAGAAGCCTCATGCTAATAAAGGCAACTGGCTGATCAAGGCCCTCTTCATTTAGCTGTGAAAACACTGCCCCAATCCCTTGCTCTGAAGCATCTGTCTGAACCACAAATTCTTTTGTGTAGTCAGGGGCTAGTACCACTGGTGCTGAACACATAGCAGCTTTCAGATTGTCAAAAGCCTTCTGACACTCTGGGGTCCAATCCACCTTCTTGGGCCTCTTTTTAGAAGTGAGTTCTGTTAGGGGCACCACAATGGTCCCATCATTTTGAACAAACCTTCTATAGTACCCTGTCAGTCCAAGGAATGCCCTGACCTGAGTCTGGGAAACAGGAGCTGTCCAATCGAAAATAGTTTGGATTTTAGCTTGGAGAGGCTGTACATGGCCCCCAGCTACCCGGTGGCCCAGGTACACCACAGAACTCTGCCCTATTTGGCACTTACTGGCCTTAATAGTAAGGCCTGCTTGCTGCATGGCCTGAAGCACTTCCCTTAGGTGGTTTAAGTGATCCCTCCATGTAGAACTGTATACAGCTATATCATCCAGGTAAGCTGCACTGAACTGTTCCAACCCAGACAAGTCCCTGTTCACCAACCTTTGGAAGGTGGCAGGTGCATTCTTTAATCCAAAGGGCATTACCTTGAACTGATAATGTCCCTCTGGGGTGGAGAATGCTGACCTCTCCTTTGCTCCATCAGTGAGGGCAATCTGCCAGTAACCTGAAGTCAAATCAAAAGTACTCAGGTACTTAGCAGCCCCTAACATGTCAATGAGCTCATCAGCTCTAGGTACAGGGTGAGCGTCAGTCTTTGTGACTGCATTCAATCCTCTGTAGTCCACACAGAACCTTAACTCCTTGGGTCCCCCCTGAGGATTAGGTTTAGGCACCAGCACCACTGGACTGGCCCATGGACTCTCAGACGGTTCAATTACCCCCAATTCCAGCATCTTAGCATCCTCAGCTTTAATGCTGGCTCTGACATGGTCAGACAACCTGTACAGTTTATTTTTGACAGGCAGGCTGTCACCAGTGTCAATGTGGTGCACACACCACTCAGTGATGCCTGGGGTCAAAGAGAACAGGCCAGCAAACTGCCCCATCACTTGCTTACAGTCTCTGTGCTGTTGGTCTGTCAACTTGGGAGAGAGTATCACCCCCTCCACTGACCCATCTTGCACATTAGTGGAGAGGAGGTCGGGCACAGGCTCAGTTTCCTCCTCCACACCCTCCTCAGTGACCAGTAACATGGTCATGTCTGCCCTGTCATGGTGGGGTTTCAATCTATTCACATGCAGGACCCTATGAGGGTTACTGGGGCTACCAAGGTAAACCAAATAGGTATCCTCACCCTTCTTTTCTAATATTGGATAGGGCCCACTCCACTTGTCATGGAGGGCCTTGGGAGCCACAGGCTCCAACACCCACACCAATTGTCCTGGAGTATACTCAGACATAGTAGCCTTTTGATCATACCAGTGCTTTATGAGCTCCTGGCTGGACTTCAGTTTCCTGTTTGCCTTGTACATGTACTCTGCCATTCTAGATCTCAGGCCTAGCACATAGTCAAGCACATTGTCCGTTGCTTCTTTAAGAGGTTTCTCTAAAGACTCTCTCAGCAGGCTCAATGGCCCCTCACAGGGTGTCCAAACAACAACTCAAAGGGACTGAAACCAACCCCTTTCTGTGGCACCTCCCTGTAGGGAAACAGTAATTATGGGAGGAGAACATCCTATCTCCTCCTGAGTTTCTCTGACAACCCATGTATCATGCCCTTCAGGGTTTTGTTGAATCTCTCAACAATACCATTTGCTTGTGGGTGATAGGGGGTGGTGAACTTGCAGTTGACACCACACTCATCCCACATAGCAGTCAGATAGCTGGACAGGAAATTCGTGCCCCTATCTGACACCACCTCTTTTGGAAAACCCACTCTGGTGAACACACCAAGCAGTGCTCTAGCCACCGCAGGAGCATCAATGGTTCTAAGAGGTATGGCTTCAGGGTACCTAGTGGCATGGTCAACTACCACTAAGATATACCTATTCCCTGATGCAGTAGGTGGGTCCAGGGGACCAACAATGTCCATCCCCACCCATTCAAAAGGAACCCCCACCACTGGCAGTGGTATTAGGAGAGCCTTTGTCTTGCCCCCTGCCTTGCCACTGGCCTGACAGGTGACACAGGAGCTGCAAAACTCCTTTACCTTTTCAGACATATGGGGCCAGTAGAAATGGTTCACCAACCGGTTCCATGTCTTTGTCTGTCCCAAATGTCCTGCCAAGGGGATATCATGACCCAAAGTCAGGATGAACTCTCTGTACCTCTGGGGCACCACCAACCTCCTGGTGGCCCCCTCCTTGAGGTTTCTGGCCTCAGTATAAAGCAGTCCATCTTCCCAGTAGAGTTTGTGAAACCCACTGTCAATCCCTTCCTCTTGCTTAGAAGCAATCCGCCTCAAGCTCTCAAGGGTGGGACAGTCACTGTCCCTTACTGAACTCCTCTCTGGAGGGCCCACCTGCTCCTGTCAGTTCTACCAAATCTGACAGCTCTGGCAGGGATGGAGTCCCTCCCTCAGAGGCCAGATCCTCCACATCAGGGTTAGATTCTGCCTGCACCTCTGGAGTTCCCTGGGCTGGCTCACCAGGCCCAGTACCCTTGTCCTTGGATGCTTGGCCCTTTGTTCCAGGGTCCAAGTGTACAGCCCCTCCATTCTGGCTAGTCTGTGACCTAGTCATAGCACATACCCACTCAGGGAGCTCCAATATTTTCATATGGAGTCCTCTCTCCACCTCTGACCACACAGAGGCTTCAGGATCATTGCCCAGTAAACACTGGACAGGGAGCACCTTAGACAAAGCTACCTTCATAGGGCCTGTCACACCTCCCCATTCCAAATCCACCACAGCCATAGGATGGAGTTTGGTAGTGCTGTCTGCATAAGTCACCTGGTGAAACTCAACAGGTAACAACCTCTCTGGAGGCACCAGCTCATCCAGGACCATAGTTATACTAGCCCCAGTGTCTCTGATAGCCTCAACCTCAGTCCCATTCACTTTAGGCCTCTGCCTGTACTTGTCCATGTTTGGAGGTAAGGCAGCAGGGGTTGCAATATTCACCCCACCCAGGGACACTAAGGTTGCTTCCACCACCTGACTACCCCTCTCTGGGGCACCACCCTACACTGACACTGGCAATCCCTGTGGATGGCCCCTTAGGGGGGAGCTTCTTGGCGCAGACAGCTTCTCCCTGTTTGTGCCCTGGCTGGTTACAGTCAAATCACTTACCCACTTTTGAGGGATCAAAGAACCTACCATTCTTTCCCTGATTCCACCTCCCTTTGGATTTGGGTTGGCTTGGGCCCCCCTTCCTCGTGCAGGTGTTTGTGGGTCTTTGGAGGACTCTTTCTGGTTTTGACCTTCTTTCCCTTGGGCTTTCCCCTGGGGAGGGACCTGTCCTCCTTTCTTCTGTCACCCCCCTGGTGCTGTAAGGCTGTAAGGAAACCCGGGTTCTCACCCACTCATCAGCTGCTTCGCCCAGCTCTCTGGGGTTTGTCAGCTTAGAGTCCACTAGATACTGGCGTAACTTCTCTTCTGCACAATGAGTCAAAATATGTTCTTTCAAAAACAAATTATACAATCCCTCATATGTGTCAACTTTGTTACCAACAATCCAGCCTTCCAGTGCCTTCACTGAAACGTCCACAAAGTCTACCCAAGACTTTGAACTCAATTTCTGGGTGCCTCTAAACTTCATCCTGTACTGCTCTGGAGTCAGACCAAATCTCTTAACTAAGCATGCCTTCATCTGTGGTATGATTCTGCATCCTCTCCCTTCAGGGTCAGGAGCCTATCCTTCCCAGCTACTGGAATAAACGCCCACAGGAGTGCACCCTAATACTTAGAGTGGACCCAACTCATTCTAAGGGCCCTCTCAAAAGCTGCTAGCCATTTGTCAAGGTCATCCCCCTCAGTGTACTTGGGTACTATACCCTTGGGAAGTTTGTGATCAAATGCACCACCCCTGGACATTTCAAAATCTTCATCATTTTCACTGCCACCATTTCTTTTCAACGCCTCCTCCCTCTCCCATCTCTTCTCAGCCAATTCCAGTTTCCTCTGCTCCAAAGCTATCAAAGCTAACTGAGCCTGAAGCTGTCTCTCTGCAAGGGACGGTGGTGGTTCCTGAGTAAGGGACCCTTCCCCACTCCCACCATCTGGAATCATAGGGCTAACTTTAGAGATAATGGAAGAGGCAACATCCTCACCCTCCTCTTGGGTGAGGTTGGGGGGGGAACACCCTTCATCCCCCCTTGAATCTCCTCAGCTACCCAGCCCAGGCCTGTAGGGACTTAAGTAACCCTGCCTTCCTAATCCTGTTGGAAGCAGGCAGCCCCCTAAGCCTACACTGTACCCTAAGATCAGCTATCTTGAACTGGGACAGTTTAACCAGGTCCAGCTCCATGGTCCCCTAGTTTTGGGTCACAAAAACTAGGCACAACAGACTTAGAACAATTTAGAAAAATCAAAACAATGGATTAAAAACAGTTAAGTCCAAATTCCAAAAATCAAACTCAAAAGTTTTGTTCTAAGGCAATTTAGAGTATTTTTATAATCTTAATTCATTTTACTGAAAGGTGTACTTTTAAACACAAGTCCTCATCCACACCGCTGAGCACCAAATGTTGGAAAGTGGATTATTGGTAGGGGCAAATGTAGGTCTGCCACTGGCAATAAGGCCACTAATCATTGGTAGGACTCAGCATAGGTCTTAGAAAATTATTCCTATGCTCAACCCTTGGTAACGTGGCTGCGAGCAGACAGGCTTAACTTCAAAGACAGGTATGTAACCATTTAAAAACACCAATTCAGTAAATAATCAAGACACAACACATACAAATCCAACATCAATTTATAACAATAGGAAATATTTTTATCAGTAAAATGACACCAAAACGACAAAAATTCAATGTAGGGAACCGGAGATATGAATTTTAAAAGATTTAGCAACATATAGCACTTAGAAGATTATAGCACCATATTGGGATACCTGCTCGCGATAGACCGGGTCAAAGTCAAAGTTTCAGGCCGACCGCGATGGAGCCATGGGCGGCTACAGCTCGCGGCAGGTCCCCGTCTCAGTTTCTACCTTCACATTTAGAAACTTTTCTGGAGCTTTTCTCCCCGAGGTCCCTCGAAGCTCCCAGCCAGTCAGGATTCGGTGAGGGTTCGCCGGATTGCCTTTCGACGAGCTCCTGGTCAACTTCTCTGGAGCGGACTCAGAAACTTTTTCTTTAGCGCTTCAGCGGGGCAACCCAGGAGCCCAGGCCGACACGCAATGGAAGGCAGGCGGCTTGGCTCTCGCGGTTGCTCCTGGTCACCTTTTCTACGAGTGGACTTAGAGACTTTTCTGGAGCTTTTTCTTGCGGGGTCTGTCGATGTTCTTCATGTAGCCGGATCCGGTGAGGGTTCGCCGGCTTCAGATTTCTTCTAGTCCCGGTCAAACTCTGGAAGTTGGACTGACGGAGCTTTTAGCAGGACAAACCTGGGTGGCTTGGCCGGCTCGCGGTTAAAGGCAGGCGGCTTGGCTGACCAGGTTGAGTCGGTCCCTCTATGGAGCTTTTTTTCAAAGTTCCTCCAAAGTACTCCAAACATCTTGAACTTCTTCCTGAAGTTCCTCAAAGGGTCCCAAAGGGTCTCAAACTCACTCCAAGGGTCTGGAAGCTCCAAGATGGTCCTTGAAAGTTGAGGACTTCAGTTCCCACAATCCACTTGGACGTTACCCTAACAAATCCACTGGTAGTTCTCCAAGGTGCAGATTTAGTTGGTGATGTTCCAGATGAGCTCTTTTAACCTGTAGCTTTCAGGAAGTCCACTCTTTAGTTCCTTATCAGCAAGATAATCCACAGGGCTGTAGTTTCAGAGGACGCAGTCTTCAGAGGTCAGGCCTTAGAAATCTTTGCACAGCAAAACTTCTCAGCTTGGCAATGTCTTGCTTCAGTAAGTTTCAAGCAGCAGATCTGGAGGGCTCTGTCCCTCTCAGATACTAATTCCAAGTTCTCTGGGTCATGCAGGAGGACACTCCTGACCAATGGGAGCAGGGTAACTCCTCAAAGATATGACCACATCCTGTAGAGTGTGGCATTATTTTGTCCCAGAGTGCATCAAATCTTCCAAATTCATAATGGCTGATTTTCCAGCAAGGAGGTAAGAGCTGGCTAAACACACCCTTAGGATGCCTAATTTACTTAGACTCTCCCCCCTGCATCTGCTCATACCTTCCTTAATCCTACCATCTGCCTAAGGTGGAAAGTTCAGAGTTGTAAATGACACTGTTCTCTGCTCTCCTCTTTGAAGAACATAGTTTACGACTCCTCCCCTGGTCTGGCATTCCTATGGAACAGCACACTGCCCTGCCAGCAGAGCTGGTTGACCCCAGGGGCTCTTTATCACCTCTTCAAGGCAGCCTGGCTAATCCACTTAACTCTGACCAATCAGGGCAGACCACTGGAAGGCTGAATCTGGACTTACAAACAAGAAAGTCTTATAACTTCTTGTATGTGCACTTTAGGAGAAATTCAACAATATCATATTGTTGAATTTATTAATACCATTCTGGGAAGTCTTTGAATGGCACTTCTAGCCCTCTCCTATCAAGAGTTATTAGATAATAACTTCCTACCATGTTAACCTATGTAACAGGGGATTTGCAATAGGAAAAATGACTTGGGCCATTCTTCCAGCACAAGGACTTACAAAAACATATTTTATAAGTACTTTGCTTATATCTACAGGACCCCCACCACATGGGACAACTAGGGGAGACTTTAGGGGTTCTGAATCTGTTAAAATATTGCAGATCCTCACTTCACAGTGCTCCTAGCATCAAAGTCGAATTTGGGCAGCACTTTACCACAATCTGGGGAGTGAAATGTAAAATTTCCCTTAACCCAGGGCATATAAATCTCATTTTATAAGGGTCTACCTTATAGATACCTGACCCCCTCCCCTGGGACACCTAGGGGAGACCCTGGGGGTCCCTAATATGCCATAACATTGTAGGTTATCCATTTTTAAGTGCCCGAAACCCCAAAGTCGAGTTTGGGCACAATTTACTTTTTAAAAGCAGTCCTGGTACAAAGGGCTGCTTTTAAACTGACCTCAGGCTTCAGCAGTGCACACATGCAAGTGCAAAAAGAGCTGCTGGCCTCTAAACTGCCATGTTCTAGGGTACTAGGGACTTTTATGTAGTTTCAATCCCCCTGCCCTATTATATACTAGGGGCTTACAGGGTAGGTCCTGCCAATCACAGGGGTACCCCACAATACCATTGTGTACCTTAGTGTATGTAGGTTTTTTAACTGTATTCTAATGTGTCTCTTCCAGCATAGCACTGGCCCTGGGCCTGGTTAGGCAGAGCCCAGGGTCAGTCAAAGTCAGTTACCACCAGCATCAGTCAGCAAAAAGTTGGGGGGTGCCCAGGGCACAGGATGACTTTGCAACATAGCCCCCCCCAAATGAAAGGTGATGGGTTACTAACCTACACCCTGGTACTCCTCATCAGCTAAGTGGAAAAACTTGGAAAGTCCATCCGCATTTGCATGGGCAACCCCAGATCTGTGTTCCACTGTAAAGTCCATCCCCTGTAGGGAAATGGACCACCTTAACAGCTTGGGATTCTCCCCTCTCATCTGCATGAGCCATCTGAGAGGCCTGTGGTCAGTTTGAACACGAAAGTGAGTCCCAAACAAATATGGTCTCAAACTTTTCAGGGACCAAACCACAGCAAAAGCCTCTCTCTCAATGGCACTCCACCTCTGCTCTTTGGGAAGAAGCCTCCTGCTATTAAAGGCAACTGGCTGATCAAGGCCCTCTTCATTTAGCTGTGACAACACTGCCCCAATCCCTTGCTCTGAAGCATCTGTCTGAACCACAAATTATTTTGTGTAGTCAGGGGCTAGTAGCACTGGTGCTGAACACATAGCAGCTTTTAGAGTGCCAAAAGCCTTCTGACACTCTGGGGTCCAATCCACCTTCTTGGGCCTCTTTTTAGAAGTGAGTTCTGTTAGGGGCCCCACAATGGTCCCATCATTTTGAACAAACCTTCTATAGTACCCTGTCATTCCAAGGACTGCCCTGACCTGAGTCTGGGTAACAGGAGCTGTCCAATCCAAATTAGTTTGGATTTTAGCTTAGAGAGGCTGTACATGGCCCCCACCTACCAGGTGGCCCAGGTACACCACAGAACTCTGCCCTATGTGGCACTTACTGGCCTTAATAGTCAGGCCTGCTTGCTGCATGGCCTGAAGCACTTCCCTTAGGTGGTTTAAGTGATCGCTCCAGGTAGAACTGTATACTGCTATATCATCCAGGTAAGCTGCACTGAACTGTTCCAACCCAGACAAGTCCCTGTTCACCAACCTTTGGAAGGTGGCAGGTGCATTCTTTAATCCAAAGGGCATTACCTTGAACTGATAATGTCCCTCTGGGGTGGAGAATGCTGACCTCTCCTTTGCTCCATCAGTGAAGGCAATCTGCCAGTAACCTGAAGTCAAATCAAAAGTACTCAGGTACTTAGCAGCCCCTAACCTGTCAATGAGCAGATCAGCTCTAGGTACAGGGTGAGCGTCAGTCTTTGTGACTGCATTCAATCCTCTGTAGTCCACACAGAACCTTAACTCCTTGGGTCCCCCCTGAGGATTAGGTTTAGGCACCAGCACCACTGGACTGGCCCATGGACTCTCAGACAGTTCAATTACCCCCAATTCCAGCATCTTAGCAACCTCAGCTTTAATGCTGGCTCTGACATGGTCAGACAACCTGTACAGTTTATTTTTGACAGGTAGGCTGTCATCAGTGTCAATGTGGTGCACACACCACTCAGTGATACCTGGGGTCAAAGAGAACAGGCCAGCAAACTGCTCCAGCACTTGCTTACAGTCTCTGTGCTGCTGGTCTGTCAACTTGGGAGAGCGTATCACCCCCTCCACTGACCCATCTTGCACATTAGTGGAGAGGAGGTCGGGCACAGGCTCAGTTTCCTCCTCCACACCCTCATCAGTGACCAGTAACATGGTCATGTCTGCCCTGTCATGGTGGGGTTTCAATCTATTCACATGCAGGACCATATGAGGGTTCCTGGGGGTACCAAGGTCAACCAAATAGGTAACCTCACCCTTCTTTTCTAAGATTGGCTAGGGCCCACTCCACTTGTCATGGAGGGCCCTGGGAGCCACAGGCTCCAACACCCACACCAATTGTCCTGGAGTATACTCAGGCATAGTAGCCTTTTGATCATACCAGTGCTTCATGAGCTCTTGGCTGGCCTCCAGTTTCCTGTTTGCCTTGTACATGCACTCTGCCATTCTAGATCTCATGCCTAGCACATAGTCAAGCACATTGTCCTTTGCTTCTTTAAGAGGCTTCTCTAAAGACTCTCTCAGCAGGCTCAAGGGCCCCTAACAGGGTGTCCAAACAACAACTCAAAGGGACTGAAACCAACCCCTTTCTGTGCACCTCCCTGTAGGGAAACAGTAAATATGGGAGGAGAACATCCCATCTCCTCCTGAGTTTCTCTGACAACCCATTTATCATGCCCTTCAGGGTTTTGTTGAATCTCTGAACAATACCAATTGCTTGTGGGTGATAGGGGGTGGTGAACTTGTAGTTGACACCACACTCATCCCACATAGCAGTCAGATAGCTGGACAGGAAATTCGTGCCCCTATCTGACACCACCTCTTTTGGAAAACCCACTCTGGTGAACACACCAAGCAGTGCTCTAGCCACCGCAGGAGCATCAATGGTTCTAAGAGGTATGGCTTCAGGGTACCTAGTGGCATGGTCAACTACCACTAAGATATACCTATTCCCTGATGCAGTAGGTGGGTCCAGGGGACCAACAATGTCCATCCCCACCCTTTCAAAAGGAACCCCCACCACTGGCAGTGGTATTAGGGGAGCCTTTGTCTTGCCCCCTGCCTTGCCACTGGCCTGACAGGTGACACAGGAGCTGCAAAACTCCTTTACCTTTTCAGACATATGGGGCCAGTAGAAATGGTTCACCAACCGGTTCCATGTCTTTGTCTGCACCAAATGTACTGCCAAGGGGATATCATGACCCAAAGTCAGGATGAACTCTCTGTACCTCTGGGGCACCACCAACCTCCTGGATGCCCCTTCCTTGAGGTTTCTGGCCTCAATATAAAGCAGTCCATCTTCCCAGTAGAGTTTTTGAAACCCACTGTCACCCCCTTCCTCTTACTTAGAAGCAATCCGCCTCAAGCTCTCAAGGGTGGGACAGTCACGCTGTCCCTTACTGAACTCCTCTCTGGAGGGTCCACCTGCTCTTGTCAGTTCTGCCAAATCTGACAGCTCTGGCAGGGATGGAGTCCCTCCCTCAGAGGCCAGATCCTCTCCATCAGGGTTAGATTCTGCCTGCACCTCTGGAGTTCCCTGGGCTGGCTCACCAGGCCCAGTACCCTTGTCCTTGGATGCATGGCCCTTTGTTCCAGGGTCCAAGTGTACAGCCCCTCCCTTCTGGCTAGTCTGTGACCCAATCAGAGCACCTATCCACTCAGGGAGCTCCAATATTTTCATATGGAGTCCTCTCTCCACCTCTGACCACACAGAGGCTTCAAGATCATTGCCCAGTAAACACTGGACAGGGAGCACCTTAGACACAGCTATGTTCATAGGGCCTGTCACACCTCCCCATTCCAAATCCACCACAGCCATAGGATGGAGTTTGGTAGTGCTGTCTGCATAAGTCACCTGGTGAAACTCACCAGGTAACAACCTCTCTGGAGGCACCAGCTCATCCAGGACCATAGTTACACTAGCCCCAGTGTCTCTGATAGCCTCAACCTCAGTCCCATACACTTTAGGCCCCTACTTGTACTTGTCCATGTTTGGAGGTAAGGCAGCAAGGGATGCAATATTCACCCCACCCAGGGACACTAAGGTTGCTTCCACCACCTGACTACCCCTCTCTGGGGCACCACTCTCCACCCCTACACTGACACTGGCAATCCCTGTGGATGGCCCCTTAGGGGGGATCTTGTTGGCGCAGACAGCATCTCCCTGTTTGTGCCCTGGCTGGTTACAGTCAAAGCACTTACCCACTTTTGAGGGATCAAAGAACCTACCATTCTTTCCCTGATTCCACCTCCCTCTGAATTTGGGTTGGCTCGGGCCCCCCCCTCCTTGTGCAGGTTTTTGTGGGTCTTTGGAGGACTCCTTCTGGTTTTGACCTTCTTTCCCTTGGGCTTTCCCCTGGGGAGGGACCTGTCCTCCTTTCCTCTGGTCACCCCCCTGGTGCTGTATGGAAACCCGGGTTCTCACCCACTCATCAGCTGCTTCACCCATCTCTCTGGGGTCTGTCAGCTTAGAGTCCACTAGATACTGGCGTAACTTCTCTTCTGCACAATGAGTCAAAATATGTTCTTTCAAAAGCAAATTATACAATCCCTCATATGTGTCAACTTTGTTACCAACAATCCAGCCTTCCAGTGTCTTCACTGAAACGTCCACAAAGTCTACCCAAGACTTTGAACTCAATTTCTGGGTGCCTCTAAACGTCACCCTGTACTGCTCTGGAGTCAGACCAAATCTCTTAACTAAGCATGCCTTCATCTGCTGGTATGATTCTGCATCCTCTCCCTTCAGGGTCAGGAGCCTATCCCACCCAGCTACTGGAATCAACACCCACAGGAGTGCTCCCCAATACTTAGAGTGGACCCTACTCATTCTAAGGGCCCTCTCAAAAGCTGCTAGCCATTTGTCAATGTCATCCCCCTCAGTGTACTTGGGTACTATACCCTTGGGAAGTTTGTGATCAAATGCACCACCCCTGGACATTTCAAAATCTTCATCATTTTCACTGCCACCATTTCTTTTTAACGCCTCCTCAATCTCCAATCTCTTCTCAGCCAATTCCAGTTTCCTCTGCTCCAACGCTATCAAAGCTAACTGAGCCTGAAGCTGTCTCTCTGCAAGAGACGGTGGTGGTTCCTGAGTAAGGGACCCTTCCCCACTCCCACCATTTGGAATCATAGGGCTAACATTAGAGATAATGGAGGAGGCACCATCCTCACCCTCCTTGGGTGAGGTTGGGGGGAACACCCTCCATCCCCCCTTGAATCTCCTCAGCTACCCAGCCCAGGCCTGTAGGGACTTAAGTAACCCTGCCTTCCTAATCCTGTTGGAAGCAGGCAGCCCCCTAAGCCTACACTGTACCCTAAGATCAGCTATCTTGAACTGTGACAGTTTAGCCAGGTCCAGCTCCATGGTTCCCTAGTTTTGGGTCACAACAACTAGGCACAACAGACTTAGAACAATTTGGAAAAAATCAAAACAATGGATTAAAAACAGTTTAGTCCAAATTTCAAAAATCAAACTCAAAAGTTTTGTTCTAAGGCATTTCAGAGGATTTTTATAATCTTAATTCACTTTACTGAAAGGTGTACTTTTAAACACAAGTCCTCATCCACACCGCTGACCACCAAATGTTGGAAAGTGGATTATTGGTAGGGGCAAATGTAGGTCTGCCACTGGCAATAAGGCCACTAATCATTGGTAGGACTCAGCGTAGGTCTTAGAACATTATTCCTATGCTCAACACTCGGTAACGTGGCTGCGAGCAGAGAGGCTTAACTTCAAAGACAGGTATGTAAAGCATTTAAAAACACCAATTCAGTAAATAATCAAGACACAACACATAATAAAAATCCAACACCAATTTATAAACATAGGACATATTTTTATCTGTAAAATGACACCAAAACGACAAAACTCTAATGTAGGGAACCGGAGATATGAATTTTCAAAGATTTAGCAAAATATAGCACTTAGAAGATTATAGCACCATATTGGGATACCTGCTCGCGATAGACCGGGTCAAAGTCAAAGTTTCAGGCCGACCGCGATGGAGCCCTGGGCTGCTACAGCTCACGGCAGGTCCCAGTCTCAGTTTCTACCTTCACACTTAGAAACTTTTCTGGAACTTTTCTCCCCGAGGCCCCTCGAAGCTCCCAGCCAGTCCGGATTCGGTGAGGGTTTGCCGGATTGCCTTTCGACGAGCTCCCGGTCAACTTCACTGGAGCGGACTTAGAAACTTTTTCTTTAGCACTTCAGTGGGGCAACCCAGGAGCGCAGGCCGACACGCGATGGAAGGCAGGCGGCTTGGCTCTCGCGGTTGCTCCCGGTCACCTTTTCTATGAGCGGACTTAGAAACTTTTCTGGAGCTTTTTCTCGCGGGGTCTCTTGATGCTCTTCATGTAGCCGGATCCGGTGAGGGTTCGCCGGCTTCAGTTTTCTTCTAGTCCCGGTCAAACTCTGGAAGTTGGACCGACGGAGCTTTTAGCGGGACGAACCTGGGTGGCTTGGCCGGCTCGCGGTTGAAGGCAGGCGGCTTAGCTGACCAGGTTGAGTCAGTCCCTCTATGGAGCTTTTTTTCAAAGTTCCTCCAAAGTTCTCCAAACTTCTTGAACTTCTTCCTGAAGTTCCTCAAAGGGTCCCAACGTGTCTCAAACTCACTCCAAGGGTCTGGAAGCTCCAAGATGGTCCTTGAAAGTTGAGGACTTCAGTTCCCACAATCCATTTGGACGTCACCCTTACAAATCCACTGGTAGTTCTCCAAGGTGCAGATTTAGTTGGCGATGTTCCAGATGAGCTCTTTTAACCTGTAGCTTTCAGGAGGTCCACTCTTTAGTTCCTTTTCAGCAAGATAATCCACAGGGCTGTAGTTTCAGAGGGCGCAGTCTTGAGAGGTCAGGCCTTAGAAATCTTTGCACAGGAAAACTTCTCAGCTTGGCAATGTCTTGCTTCAGTAAGTTTCAAGCAGCAGATCTGGAGGGCTCTGCCTCTCTCAGATACTTATTCCAAGTTCTCTGGGTCATGCAGGATTTCACTCCTGACCAATGGGAGCAGGGTAACTCCTCAAAGATATGACCACATCCTGTAGAGAGTGGCATTATTTTGTCCCAGAGTGCATCAAATCTTCCAAATCCATAATGGCTGATTTTCCAGCAAGGAGGTAAGAGCTGGCTAAACACACCCCTAGGATGGCTAATTTAGTTAGACTCTCCCCCTGCATCTGCTCCTACCTTCCTTAATCCTACCATCTGACTAAAGTGGAAAGTTCAGAGTTGTAAATGACACTGTCCCCTGCTCTCCTCTTTGAAGAACATAGTTTACGACTCCTCCCACTGGCCTGGCATTCCTATGGAACAGCACACTGCCCTGCTAGCAGAGCTGGTTGACCCCAGGGGCTCTTTATCACCTCTTCAAGGCAGCCTGGCTAATCCACTTAACTCTGACCAATCAGGGCAGACCACTGGAAGGCTGAATCTGGACTTACAAACAAGAAAGTCTTATAACTTCTTGTATGTACATTTAGGAGAAATTCAACAATATAATATTGTTGAATTTATTAATACCATTCTGGGAAGTCTTTGAATGGCACTTCTAGCCCTCTCCTATCAAGAGTTATTAGATAATAACTTCCTACCATGTTAACCTATGTAACAGGGGATTTGCATTGGGAAAAATGACTTGGGCCATTTTTACAGCACCAGGACTTACAAAAACATATTTTATAAGTACTTTGCTTATATCTACAGGACCCCCACCCCATGGGGCAACTAGGGGAGACTTTAGGGGTTCTGAATCTGTAAAAATATTGCAGATCCTCACTTCACAGTGCTCCTAGCATCAAAGTCGAATTTGGGCAGCACTTTACCACAATGTGGGGAGTGAAATGTAAAATTTCACTTAACCCAGGGCATATAAAACTCATTTTATAAGGGTCTACCTTAAACATACATGACCCCCCCACCCCTGGGACACCTAGGGGAGACCCTGGGGGTCTCTAATATGCCATAACAGTGTAGGTTATCCATTTCTAAGTGTCCCAAACCCCAAAGTCGAGTTTGGGCACAATTTACTTTTTAAAAGCAGTCCTCGTACCCAGGGCTGCTTTTAAACTGACCTCAGGCTTCAGCAGTGCACACATGCAAGTGCAAAATGAGCTACTGGCCTCTAAACTGCCATGCCCTAGGGTACTAGGGACTTTTAGGTAGTTTCAATCCCCCTGCCCTATTATATACTAGGGGTTTATAGGGTAGGTCATGCCAATGATCCAGCGCTTACAATAAAAATATTTTCTCCTACTATGTTTTTGGGTCATCCAGGTGCAATTATTTCTCTAACACACTCACACTATGTCCATATCACGGTGGGGCCCATAACACCGCATATACATTCACCTACTCATTTATTTCCCTGGATTTTCCTCCGACATGAAACCTAGGAGAAAAAACGATTTGCTGGAAGGAGACGGGATACCTCTTTTATAAAGACACAATAATTCTCATTTGCTTTTAAGGTATTCCGCTCATTGGTCGATGGACCAACTAATAGGAATCAGTTGATAGTGATTAAGACCAGCTCAATCACAATGAACTCTTTTACCAAAACATTATTAATCATTATGCTAAAGAAAGTCACTTAGTCATTTGTGTAAAGAATAATAAAGTTTATATAAAGTTTTGAATGCAGAAAATTCGAGATTAATTTATTATTCAGATCATTGCGTTTATCATCATTATAAGAATAATTGTAAATTGCATGACACTTTTATTAGACCAAAAATGAAGTTATCATACTAAGGACCCTATAGATCAACCTATCTATCTCTCGGGGAAATCCTAATAATTCTAATATAAATCTTGTTAAATGCTAGTTCTCCTAAAGCGGCATTTCATACTCAACTGGAAAAGGAAAATAACAGCAGCAGCATCAGCTCGTCAGCATCAGCAACCGCAAACTCTCCCATCTACAGCATCTAACTTCTTCAGCATCTCCCGCAGCATCCTGCAGCATTCTAACCCCCTCCCACCAAGAGTAGGTCTTCTTATACCCTAATTCTAGCTTACAGCATAAAATGTTTCTTCTTACATGGCGCGATTCATTCTCATTGGTCCAAAACTCAGGTCCCTATACATTCTAATCAAACTTCCTGATCTTAACTAGTTCCGTGAGGAATGTCCATGCAAGCATCGTTTCCCACAGTTCATGCACTTGCTCATCCGTTTCGATCAGTCCAAATTGTTTCTTTTTCTGCAACAAATTGTATAATAGAGTTCTTTCTATTGATTCAACCAGGCTTCTCACGCTTCTTGCTGATCATCTTGGCACACATCTGCTCCGAAGGGTCACAGCAGCCTTGACCATACTTTCATCCTAGCCTCTCGGCCTCAGCACGTGATCCTCCCTTTGAAACAGCCTCTCTCCTCTATCACATGGTCGCATCTGCTCCTGCGCACTCTAGTAACTCGCGGCCATTTTATATTGCTGCTCGGCAGGCCTAAGCGCACTATTTCTAAAGAAAACAAAATGTTACAGGGCTCGAAAAATCCAAAAAATTGTACTAGTCCTGCAGGACTAGTACCTTGAAAAATCTCCTCGACCTAACTGCAACCTACTTGACCTCCGTCTCTGAAAGCGGAGCAAATGTGACAAGATAACAAGATTTAAAGGCATCTTTATTGCTCATTAACTGTGTGAGCAATAAAAATGCCTTTAAATCTTGTTATCTTTTCACATTTGCTCCGTTTTCACAGACAGAGGACAAAAGTTAGTTTGTCTTCCTACTCGCCAGAAAGGGCGAGTAGGACCTAAAAACAGCTCGACCTCGTTAAATTTAGCTCGCATATGCGAGCGGTCGAGTGGATTTTTCGAGCCCTGTGTTATTAAAACAATGAAATATAAACCCTTTCGTTTCCCTCCCGTCTTTCTACGTATCCCAATTAGGTATTACCTAGCAGAAGCAACATATAAAGCTGTCCCTTACTTACCATCGCTTTATTTTGCAACCACACATTTTATTCAAAGCACAAATCATGCATTTTATTATTATTTTAGTACGCAAAATATTATGTTATGTTAGAAACGTAAACAATTATTAGTTCATTATTTTGCACATTAAACTGCGTGTTATCCTTTTCCCAAACATACATTGTTGGTTATTTACTTGAACGAACACGTTTATTATTATTATACGAAAATATTAGGAGGTTAAAAATTTTAAATTTACCCTGCTCCATCAACTCCCCCCTTTGGTGATTTTTAACATCACCACACAAACCCAAGTTATACAATTTTCTCAGACAGCATATATCTTTTATCCATTTGCTTTTGTTAGTTTTATACTTCTGTATCGCTTTCAACTTGTCTCTTTGTTTTCTTGTACAGGTTCTCTTTTATTTCCTCTAACTCTATTTCACCTATTTCTCTCTCTCTTTCTTTGTTTATCATATTTTCTTTTTCTAACTTATTCTGCTTTCTTCGTCTCTTTATACATGTTACTGCAAGCTTCAATACTAATAATATTATTATTATCATGGTTGCTATTATTATAACTTTCCTATTATTAATCCACTCATTCTTGTTAACCAATTCGTTACAGACGTAAACCCTTTACCAAGTTTTCCCCACACACTTTCAACCTCCAGTGGTACTAGTTCTTTGTGCAAATTTGTAATATTTGTTATATACTTCTGTATATTTTCGCTTTTATGAGGAATGTAAGTGCAACAATGTTGGACTTTCAGCATTCCACAGACTCCGCCCTCTTTTGCCAAAAGAATGTCATGGGCAAGACGATTTTGCATCACCATAGCTCTCATGGCAACCATCTCGGTATTTACCATTAAGAACCCTCCAGCAGTATCTGTAGATAATCGATCTACTACTGTGGATAATTTCCGAATTCTGAATGCATTCAAAGATATTCCCACTGCTGGTATCAATGCACCAAAAATATCACCTACTATTTCTGAAAAACTTTCCCTTTTCCTACGTGTAAAGGTATTTATCATTTTGTGTGTTCCTTTTTCTTTTCTATCCACACGAAAAATCTTTGGAAAGACCAGGCCTAAATAACATGATCCATACCAATGGTCCGGCAACCTATAATAAGCCCTATTCCCACAAACGTAATAAATCCCTGGAAATATTGGATCTTTTCCCCCTTTGAATCCCCATCCACCTATATTTTGGTAATTGTCATGGCAATTACTGGAACCCACAAAATAATTGTCATATCTTGTCTTATTTCTTCTAATGCACAACCTTCCCTGTTGGGGCCAATCCAGAGTCATAGCTGCATTTATCTTTTTCCTGTCATTATGGTCTTCCTCAAACGCCCAAAGAGGTGTTTTTGTCTCTTCTATTACTTTTCTTTCAAATTTCACTCTTCTCTCCTCAACCATTTCTAGAAATACTTTTTCTTCTTTCTTTAACTCACAGGTAAGGTTGTACCTAAATATATTATCTAATGTTAAAATCTTATCTTCTAAGAAATATTCACCAAAAATCTTTCCCTCTTTTATCTTATTAAGCTCGGGAACTACAGAAACCTTTGCAAAAATCCTATTTACATCAGTGTGATAATATTCTACTCTGCCTGTTTTATAAAATAAGCTTGCTAATACACTACATGTTATTCCATATGTCAAAGGGAGGTGATGATAAGTCACACCCTCTGCTACAGATGCAGGTAACTGCATACAAACATAACAATCCCTTACATCCATTGTTTCTACGTACTCATATAGTAATTTAGTAAACACATTCTTTGAAAAATCTGTTATTGATTTGTCCTTATGTAATTCTGCACTACTCCTTAAAATAACTGGCTCTTGAGTGTTAGACTTTTCCACTACAGCTAAACTAATTGGAATAGTTATTGCTAAAACTACCCATACTGTTATTAATAATCCTGTACAAAAACAGCACATTTTGCACCATCTTTTTAAAAACTCACATCTACATTTTCTATCTTTAATATTCTCCATTTTGGACTTGTTTTCTAGAAAATTGTGTCACTACACCTCAGAAATGACTTGCTTGCCACTCTGTACTTTCAAAATTTTGTCTTTACTTGGTTCTTTCTTTAATTCTTTCTCAGAATTCTTTCTTTGTCACATCCGGTATAGTTGTCAGTCCAGTGTTTTGTCAAATCCGGTAAACTATCTACAGAAACCACTTCAGGTTTGTTTCTTCAGGTTTGTTGCACTTCACTTTCTCCCATCTGGGTTTTCGTGAGTGTTCAATTCTTCTTTGTAACTAGTCAGAGCACGATACAACCATTCAGGTGATCTGTACTTCTGATTCACTTTCTTTATTCTTTTTGTTTTCTGCAAGTGTTTACCACCTTGTTTTCCTTGCTCCTTTTGACTTGTTATTTCATTCACTTGTTCAGCACTTTTTCCATCCAATTTTACGATTCTGTATCTTAATTTTCTTACTTCGTTGGGCCAATTGTCTCCTTTTCTTGGCCTTTTTGCTTCACTTCCTTTTTCCTCTCTTTCTGTTTTCCAATTTCTTTTTCTTGTCTCTAGTTTTTCACTTCTTTCTTCTCCACTTTCTTCTGATTCTGTTCCAATCTTTTCATTATTTCCTCTTATTTTGAAACTAATTATTTCGCTTTCAGCCACTTGTGGTTCTTTTCTTATCTTCCTTCGTTCACCTACTTCAGTCCCTCCTCGAGGTTCTTCCGGTTTTGTGTTAGTTTCTCTATCTGCTTCTATATTTCCCTGTTCTTGTGTTTGACTATCTGTCCCTACTACTCCTCGGGGTTTTTCCGATTTTTCTAACTTTTGGTCTGAAACTCTCCCTTCTTCATCTATTAATATTATCTTCAAAGGAATTTTACCACAACTTGTACTTGGTTGTTCACTGTCACTGTTTTCTGGCTCAGTTTCTTCTCTTATGCTCTCAAAATTCCACTTTGTTTTTGAAAATTCTTCTCCTTTTGACTGTTCTGTATCAGATTCTGAACTAGTATCAGATATTTCCAGATGTTGACTTACAGGTCGGTCTTCAAATTCTGGAACTTCAGCTATTTCTTCTATTTCTTCTTCTTCTTCTTCTATCGTTTCACTTGTAGTTAGGTCTTCCAGATGTCGACTTACAGGTCGATCTTCAAGTTCTGGCACCCTGTTTGTCTCCTCTTCTCTTTCTGATGCTGAACTGTTGTCTAATATTTCCAGATGTCGACTCACAGGTCGATCTTTAGGTTCTGGAACTCTGATGGTGTGGCTGGCATGTACCCAGTGTTTCACTCCTGCACACTTAACTGCGGTGGTCGTCACTAGGATCACTTGTCGTGGTTCGTCCCAGCGAGGAACCAAACAATTTCTTCTCCTGTGGACTTTTATTCGAACACAATCTCCTGGATTTAAGTCGTGTGCTGGTTTTCTTTCAAGAGTGGTCGCATCCGGTCCAACCTGATGAAACACAGAACGCCCCACATCAGCCAATCCCTTGCAATAATCCAGTACTAGATCATCAGTTATAGTCAGTAGCTTGTTGACAGGTACTTGTGCTTGTCTCATTGCTCGTCCCATGATTATCTCATGTGGACTGAGTCCAGTCTTCCTTTCCGGAATACTTCTGATTGGCATCAGAACCAATGGCAAAGCATCTGGCCATTTCAGTCCTGTAGCTTGACACATTTTTCCTAACCTGTTCTTGATTGTTCCATTCACTTGCTCTACTATTCCAGAAGCCTCTGGTCTGTATGCACAATGCAGTTTCTGTTTAATACTAAGGGCTTCACAAATCAGTTTAACTAATTCGTTTTGGAAATGTGTTCCTCTATCTGTTTCAATCGTGACTGGAAAACCATACCTCGGAATGAATTCTCGCAGCAAAAGTTTTGCTACTGTGATACTGTCATTCCTTCTTGTTGGATATGCCTCCACCCAACGGGAAAACAAACAGACGACCACTAAAACATACCTCAATCTGCTGCAAGGTGGCATTTCTATGAAATCCATCTGCATTCTGGTAAAAGGACCCCCTTCTCGTCCTATTCTCCCTAGACTCACTACTGTCTTCCTTCCTGGATTTAACTGTTGACAAATCAGACATCTTTGACAAAGACTCTCAGCAATGGCTCTGAATTTTGGATTGTACCATGTTTGTCTAAAAAGTCTGATCATTGAATCTCTCCCAATATGGGCTTGCCCATGGTACATCCGTGCCATGTCAGAAATCATGCTATCAGGCATAACTGGTCTCTCATCCCTGTAAACCCATACATCAGTTTCTTCATGTTTCCTACATCCTGCTTTTAGCCAAGTATCTTTCTCTTCATCTTCTGCAGCCTCTTGTAACTGTCTCACCTCATCCCATGTTTCAATTGAGTTAGTAAAAAGCAATGGACAAGAAATATGCTCTCTCTCGCGGCATTTATTCAAAGAAACCACAGTCTTTGCACAGTACTGTGCCATTTCGTCAGCATATTTGTTGCCAACAGTAATGTAGTCTTCCCCATTTTTATGTGCATTGCACTTCACTACAGCGATCTCCTTAGGCAGCTGTATCGCCTCAAGCAGTTTTTTCACAAAATCTCCATTCCTTATGGGTGTCCCTGCAAACGTCAAGAAACCCCTTTGTGACCAAATCTGACCAAAATCATGCACTACCCCAAAGCCGTACTGGCTGTCAGTCATAATCGTCACCCGTACATTTCTTCCCAACTTACATGCTTGAATCAGAGCTACTAATTCTGCAACTTGGGCAGACCGTACACCTTTCAGACAAGATGCTTCCAAAACAGTTGCTACTGTGCAAACTGCATATGCTGCACTTAGAACTCCATCACTCGTTCTTAAACATGAGCCATCCACAAACAGAATGTAATCTGATTCTTTCAAAGGCTCATCTCGTATATCAGCTCTTGGTTTGGTACAGTATTTGAGCACATTCAGACAATCGTGATCTACCTCATCCATTTCAATCACATTCTCTTCATCTGGCAATGATGTTGAAGGATTCACATTCATACATCTGTCAATGGTCACATTATCTGCACTCAATATTACCTTTTCATACCTAGTCAGCCGACTATGTGTCATGTATTGTGTCTTCGTTCTTGTCAAAAGAATTTCCACAGAATGGGGAACATACACTCTCAATGGATACCCCATCACTATGCCTTCACTCTGTTCCAGACTCACACAAGTAGCAGCAACTGCTTTCAAACATCCAGGCAACGCTCTTGCTACAGGGTCTAAAACAGCTGAAAAATATGCAATTGGTCTTTTCATAGTTCCATGTCTCTGCACCAAAACTGAAAATGCACATCCATCTCTTTCACTGCAAAACAGCTCAAAATCTTTCTCATAGTCAGGCATTCCTAATGCTGGAGCCTCACACAATTTCTTTTTCAGCTCTTTGAATGCTTTCATTTCTTCATCATTCATTTCAAAAGGATCCTTAACATCCTTCTTTGTCAGTTTCTGCAATGGTTTAGCAATTAGTGAAAAACCGCTTATCCATTGTCGACAATATCCAACCATTCCCAAAAACATTCTTACCTCTCTTTGTGTCATTGGAGCTCTCATTCCTTGAATCATTTTTATTCTCTCTGTCGTTACCTTTCGTACTCCTTTCTCAATTTTATGCCCTAAATACTGGACTTCTTGTTTACAAAACTGCAATTTTGAAGGGGACACTTTATGTCCTCTTTTTGCTAAATGATTCAGCAAAGCAATCGTGTCATTAACACAGGCTTCCTTTGTTTTTGATGCCACCAGTAGGTCATCAATATACTGAACCATTACTGACTTTTCTGGCATTTTTAAGTCTTCCAAAGATTTCTTTAGAATCTGATTAAAGATTGAGGGACTCTCTGTATACCCCTGAGGAATTCGGCACCATGCCAAAATACGCTCTCCAAACCTAAACGCAAATATTGGCTGGCTATCTGGATGTAATGGAATAGAGAAAAATGCATGACATAAATCAATCACAGTGTACCACTCGGCTTCGCGTGGAATCTGGTATAGAATCACGGCAGGGTTTGGTACTATTGGGCAACAAGGTACAACAATTTTGTTTACCTTTCTTAAATCCTGTACGATTCTATATGTTCCATTTGGCTTTTTAAGTCCCATTATTGGCGAATTACATGGACTGCTCATGATTTCTTTTAGAATCCCTTGTTCAATCATTTTATTTATTACTGGCGTTATTCCTTCAATTATTTCTGGCGTCAATTTATACTGGGGCGTATTTGGGTAACTCGTTCCTTCTTTTACTGAAATTTTTACGGGATCTACTCCTTTCATTAATCCTACATCTTCTCCTGTCAAGTCCCACACTTCTTCTTTTACTGTCCCTTTCAACTCAATTGGGATTTTCTCTGCATCAAATACAGGAAACAAATTATTTACTTCTGGTTCTAAATTTACCATTGTTATTTTGTACAGTACATCCTCATCTGGAGTCTGAAATGCAATTCCATCTGGAGTACAATAAATTGTGCAGTTCATCTTACACAATAAATCGCGTCCTAAAAGGTTAACGGGACTACAATCACACACCACAAATCGGTGCATTTCACTAAATGGACCAATTCTTACCTTTACTAATCTAGTAAGAGGCGTTTCAATTTGCTGATTTGAAACTCCAACCACTTGTATATGTTCACCTGAGAGAGGAAGATTTGGAATTTCCACTGACCTAACAGTAGAACAGGTAGCTCCAGTGTCAACAAGGAATGTTATATTTGCACCATTCACTTCTCCATCCACAAATGGACCTGACTGGTCTACCTCTAGAGTTGCGCCAAGCACGCACTCTTCCCTCTCTTTCAGACACCGTCATGAGCTTTCATACGACTCATCCTCACTCTGTCGTAACCAATATTGTGAGATTTCAGCTGCACGTGACAACTGTTTTACCTGTTCTCCTCCGTAGAATCCTGTTTCTGCACTGTATTTCTGTTGATTAGCACTCTTGGGAAGTGGTGGTTGCGGCACCTGACCTTGTTGAGTAACTACCTCACTCTGCACCTGTGAATTTAATGTTTGATTTTCTACATTAGGTTTAGGAGGAAATTTACACTCGTTTCTCCAATGCCCTAGCTTTCGTAATCGTGGCATGGCCACTTTTTCTTCGCCTCATCTATGCTCATTTGTCCTTTTCCTTTACCTATATTAGGTCGGGATTTAAACTGTCCTGTTTCACTGCTAGTATTATTCAATTGAGCTTCTTGCTTCTCTGCAACTTTCACCTGTGCCCACATGGCTTTTTCTTTCAATTTACGCTGTTTACTCTCAATTTCATCACTGCAATAGCATATCTCAAAACATCATCCACTGTGCTATTCTGCCACCCTATCAAATGCTGCTTAATGCTTTCACTTATCTCCAGTGTTAATCCATACACAAACCTATATACAAAGTGACTCATGTCCTTCTCACTTAGCGTCTCATAACCACTATACTGTTTGAAAACCAACAACAATCTCTCATAGTACGCATGCACTGATTCTTTGCTTTCCTGTGTTGTTCTGTCTATTTTCACCCAATCTGTTTCTTTTGGTGGAATTTTATTCTTCAAAAAGGTAACTACCTGATCATATTTCCGCATCACTTCTGGACCTGGCGCTCCTGTTTTGGCATCCCTTGGATATTCCACAGTTGGCCAATCAATTGTAATCTTACATTCCGTCCATAAATCAGCAGGCACTACTATGTCAAACAATCCATCTAGATCTATCCACAGCACTTTTGACACCTTAACAAATCTCTCCACTTGTCTGTACCATTCTACTGGTTTCTCTCTCAATTTTGGGAAGTCATTTGTAAATGACAGTATATCCTGTCTGGTCCACGGAACATGTACATAACTACCACCTGGTGTTTCTCTCATTGGGTACTCTCTAGTAACTGGTTCCTTATCTGTCATTGCAAAAGCCAAAGATGCTTTATCTGTTGTTTTCTCATTCCTCTTTGTCCATCTGTTTCTCCATCTATCCACATCACCCCACTTTCTCAATAAAACAATCAGTTCTTTTATCTGGGTCAGTCTTCCTGATGTGTTCAAATTTTCTATGTCTTTCTCACAAAAATCTACTCTGTACGGTTTCTGCAACGTCCTCACTTTCACAAATTCCACTCCTAGTTCACCTGCAATCTCTTCCAATTTGTCATGTAAATTTCTAGCTCTCCATGTAAGACTTTTACACAAAAACATAATCTCATCATCCTGATAATTCTTTAGTTTTTCCGTTCCAATTGTTCCCAAAATCAACTCTTCCATGTCTATTTTTAACCTAATTACATCTAATGGTTTTTCTTCTGGTTCTTTTGCTTTTAATGCTTTCATCCATTCATTTAACTCTTCTGGAGTCGGACCTACAGGTGTACTATTTAATTCAATCCAATCACTGGTTCTTTCTGGTGTTCCTGATGCGGACTCTGTCACCATAGGCATTCTTCTAACCTCACTCTCATTTATCGTCAAATTTGTAGGTGGACTTGGTCTACACGTACTCGCCGAATTGTGTGCACCTTCCTTATTCAGTTCCATCCCTTCTCTTTTTCTTTGCACATGTGAATTCATGGGAATCACCAAAGAATGTTCATTTATTTTCTGATTTTCAAAAATTGGCAATACTGGACCTATTGTTACTGGTACAGTTACAGCTTCCATATTCATTGTCAATTCTCTTATTTTCTCTGTCAATTCTTTTGTCGTTTTTGATAGTTCAGTTGCATTGTCACTTTCTGTCTCATCATTTTGTGAAATTTTAAATGATTCTTGTGACCTAATTATTTCATTTTTTCGTTCAGGTTTTTTATTCCTCCCAGTTTCCATTTGCGGTGCATTAGGTGTCACCACTACAGAAGTCTGTTGGTATGGAGGTGGATTTCTGTTTAAAATATCTTCCAGCAATTCGTCATCCGTTTCACTACCACCATACACATACTTTTCTACTACTACATGTTTCTTTTTCTCATTACACTTTCTCTTTGCTTCTTCCTCAACTGCAAAAGCTGGAAACAAACCTCCTGCCATGTTAGCGTATCTCCAACGCTTTACTCTGTCCTCATGATTTATTCCCCATAACCTTCCTGGTATAAACTCATGATTCTTCAATCCTCTGGATCTCTCTCGTTCATACATCTCATCTACCCATTCCGCCAAAGCTTCAAACTGTGTCGGTCTAGGTCTAGGTTCTAACATTACCATCTTTTCTCTCAAGTTCCGTAATACAGCGACATTAAATGAACCATTCTCAGGAAAAGCCAATGCTCCATCGTTCTTTGTGTATTTTGTCCAATTTTCTAACCAAATGCATGTATGATATCCATATTTCAGCATCATATGTGAAGCTGGTGATTTCGGCGGCGGAATAATTTGTCCCTCTCTAGTCACTACCTTTTTGTCCTTCTTAAAGAAATTCTTAACTTTTGACATCCAAGACGTTTTCTCTTTTCCATACTCATAGTACGACATGATTCACAACCTTTCTCTCCTACAACACTCGGCAAATCAACTCTGTTTCCCTATGCGTTTATTTCAACCAATGCTAGCGCGACTCACACCAAATCTCCAATCACAACGATTCCTTTTTACGGCGCACTGTCCAATCCCAGCGCGGCTGTTGTCTACGTCACTTCTGCTCCTGTTCTCATGTGACTAGCGCACTGTCCAATCCCAGCGCAGCTTTTGTCTACGTCACTTCTACTCTTGACCCCTCCTTTACCAAATTTATCGGCAATTTCTTTTTCAACAATTCTTGTTAGTTACAACATTTTATCCACCTTTCCATTGTCTGATTCACTAAACTGAAAAGATAGCTTCAACCATTCACACAAGAATTCTGTATTTTCCAGTAGGCAGCGCTTACCTCTACCCTACCACAGAACTTTCAGTTTCGTCGATAAAGTAGCACTTCCCTCTACCTTACCCTTCTTTCAAGCAAACGATAAACCCGTTTCTCTGGGGATAAAACACATGTGGAGACTATACTGCTCCTGAGAATTAAGGCCAGAGTTTCACAAGAAAACCGATCACTATTTCACTTACACACCTTTTATACGCAAAATATCCCTAAATAACACAACCTGTGTTATTACCAAATTGAACTCAGACAGTGTAAAATTCCATGCGACTTCTCTTGCCACACGTGTTCCACTTCCTACTTCCCGGAAGCGTGAAAACTTACATATAACATAACGCGACTCAACAAAAAGTGTTAGACATAAACTTATCAATAATCTATAATCAAAAATCAATAATCACCAAACTAATGTATAGTAACCATAACTCTGCTACCAAGAAATCTGATCCAGCGCTTACAATAAAAATATTTTCTCCTACTATGTTTTTGGGTCATCCAGGTGCAATTATTTCTCTAACACACTCACACTATGTCCATATCACGGTGGGGCCCATAACACTGCATATACATTCACCTACTCATTTATTTCCCTGGATTTTCCTCCGACATGAAACCTAGGAGAAAAAACGATTTGCTGGAAGGAGACGGGATACCTCTTTTATAAAGACACAATAATTCTCATTTGCTTTTAAGGTATTCCGCTCATTGGTCGATGGACCAACTAGTAGGAATCAGTTGATGGTGATTAAGACCAGCTCAATCACAATGAACTCTTTTACCAAAACATTATTAATCATTATGCTAAAGAAAGTCACTGAGTCATTTGTGTAAAGAATAATAAAGTTTATATAAAGTTTTGAATGCAGAAAATTCGAGATTAATTTATTATTCAGATCATTGCGTTTATCATCATTATAAGAATAATTGTAAATTGCATGACACTTTTATTAGACCAAAAATGAAGTTATCATACTAAGGACCCTATAGATCAACCTATCTATCTCTCGGGAAATCCTAATAATTCTAATATAAATCTTGTTAAATGCTAGTTCTCCTAAAGCGGCATTTCATACTCAACTGGAAAAGGAAAATAACAGCAGCAGCATCAGCTCGTCAGCATCAGCAACCGCAAACTCTCCCATCTACAGCATCTAACTTCTTCAGCATCTCCCGCAGCATCCCGCAGCATTCTAACCCCCTCCCACCAAGAGTAGGTCTTCTTATACCCTAATTCTAGCTTACAGCATAAAATGTTTCTTCTTACATGGCGCGATTCATTCTCATTGGTCCAAAACTCAGGTCCCTATACATTCTAATCAAACTTCCTGGTCTTAACTAGTTCCGTGAGGAATGTCCATGCAAGCATCGTTTCCCACAGTTCATGCACTTGCTCATCCGTTTCGATCAGTCCAAATTGTTTCTTTTTCTGCAACAAATTGTATAATAGAGTTCTTTCTATTGATTCAACCAGGCTTCTCACGCTTCTTGCTGATCATCTTGGCACACATCTGCTCCGAAGGGTAACAGCAGCCTTGACCATACTTTCATCCTAGCCTCTCGGCCTCAGCACGTGATCCTCCCTTTGCAACAGCCTCTCTCCTCTATCACATGGTCGCATCCGCTCCTGCGCACTCTAGTAACTCGCGGCCATTTTATATTGCTGCTCGGCAGGCCTAAGCGCACTATTTCTAAAGAAAACAAAATGTTATTAAAACAATGAAATATAAACCCTTTCGTTTCCCTCCCGTCTTTCTACGTATCCCAATTAGGTATTACCTAGCAGAAGCAACATATAAAGCTGTCCCTTACTTACCATCGCTTTATTTTGCAACCACACATTTTATTCAAAGCACAAATCATGCATTTTATTATTATTTTAGTACGCAAAATATTATGTTATGTTAGAAACGTAAACAATTATTAGTTCATTATTTTGCACATTAAACTGCGTGTTATCCTTTTCCCAAACATACATTGTTGGTTATTTACTTGAACGAACACGTTTATTATTATTATACGAAAATATTAGGAGGTTAAAATCTTTATATTTACCCTGCTCCATCACCAATCACAGGAGTACCCCATCATACCATTGTGTACCGTATTGTATGTAGGTGTTTTAACTGTATTCTAATGTGTCTCTTTCAGCATAGCACTGGCCCTGGGCCTGGTTAGGCAGAGCCCAGGGTCAGTCAAAGTCAGTTACCACCAGTATCAGTCAGCAAAAAGTTGGGGGGTGCTCAGGGCACAGGATGACTTTGCAACATAGCCCCCCCAAAAGAAAGGTGATGGGTTACTAACCTACACCCTGGTAGTCCTCATCAGCCAAGTGGAAAAACTTGGAAAGTCCATCCGCATTTGCATGGGCAACCCCAGGTCTGTGTTCTACTGTAAAGTCCAGCCCCTGTAGGGAAATGGACCACCTTAACAGCTTGGGATTCTCCCCTCTCATCTGCATGAGCCATCTGAGAGACCTGTGGTCAGTTTGAACACGAAAGTGAGTCCCAAACAAATATGGTCTCAACTTTTTCAGGGACCAAACCACAGCAAAAGCCTCTCTCTCAATGGCACTCCACCTCTGCTCTCTGGGAAGAAGCCTCCTGCTAATAAAGGCAACTGGCTGATCAAGGCCCTCTTCATTTAGCTGTGACAACACTGCCCCAATCCCTTGCTCTGAAGCATCTGTCTGAACCACAAATTATTTTGTGTAGTCAGGGGCTAGTAGCACTGGTGCTGAACACGTAGCAGTTTTCAGAGTGTCAAAAGCCTTCTGACACTCTGGGGTCCAATCCACCTTCTTAGGCCCCTTTTTAGAAGTGAGTTCTGTTGGGGGCCCCACAAAGGTCCCATAATTTTGAACAAACCTTCTATAGTACCCTGTCAGTCCAAGGAATGCCCTGACCTGAGTCTGGGTAACAGGAGCTGTCCAATCCAAAATAGTTTCGATTTTAGCTTGGAGAGGCTGTACATGGCCCCCACATACCAGGTGGCCCAGTTACACCACAGAACTCTACCCTATTTGGCACTTACTGACCTTAATAGTCAGGCCTGCTTGCTGCATGGCCTGAAGCACTTCCCTTAGGTGGTTTAAGTGATCCCTCCAGGTAGAACTGTATACAGCTACATCATCCAGGTAAGCTGCACTGAACTGTTCCAACCCACACAAGACCCTGTTCACCAACCTTTGGAAGGTGGCAGGTGCATTCTTTAATCCAAAGGGCATTACTTTGAACTGATAATGTCCCTCTGGGGTGGAGAATGCTGACCTCTCCTTTGCTCCATCAGTGAGAACAATCTGCCAGTAACCTGAAGTCAAATCAAAAGTACTCAGGTACTTAGCACCCCCTAACCTGTCAATGAGCTCATCAGCTCTAGGTATAGGGTGAGCGTCAGTCTTTGTGACTGCATTCAATCCTCTGTAGTCCACACAGAATCTTAACTCCTTGGGTCCCCCCTGAGGATTAGGTTTAGGCACCAGCACCACTGGACTGGCCCATGGACCAATTAGACGGTTCAATTACCCCCAAATCCAGCATCTTAGCAACCTCAGCTTTAATGCTGGCTCTGACATGGTCATACAACCTGTAAAGTTTATTTTTGACAGGTAGGCTGTCACCAGTGTCAATGTGGTGCACACACCACTCAGTGATGCCTGGGGTCAAAGAGGACAGGCCAGCAAACTGCTCCAGCACTTGCTTACAGTCTCTGTGCTGCTGTTCTGTCAACTTGGGGGTGAGTATCACCCCCTCCACTGACCCATCTTGCACATTAGTGGAGAGGAGGTCGGGCACAGGCTCAGTTTCCTCCTCCACACCCTCATCAGTGACCCGTAACATGGTCATGTCTGCCCTGTCATGGTGGGGTTTCAATCTATTCACATGCAGGATCCTATGAGGGTTCCTGGGGGTACCATGGTCAACCAAATATGTAACCTCACCCTTCTTTTCTAAGATTGGATAGGGCCCACTGCACTTGTCATGGAGGGCCCTGGGAGCCACAGGCTCTAACGCCCACACCAATTGTCCTGGAGTATACTCAGGCATAGTAGCCTTTTGATCATACCAATGCTTCATGAGCTCCTGGCTGGCCTCCAGGTTCCTGTTTGCCTTGTACGTGTACTCTGCCATTCTAGATCTCAGGCCTAGCACATAGTCAAGCACATTGTCCTTTGCTTATTTAACCCCTTCGATGCTCATGATGAGCTCAGCTCGTCATGCTGCACGGTCGGGCTGTGCGAATGACGAGCTCAGCTCTTCACGACCACACCCGCGATCGGAATGTCCAGCACCTGGGCGGAATTCCGATCGCGGCGAAGCGGTTAAGAGGCTTCTCTAAAGACTCTCTCAGCAGGTTCAATGGCCCCCTCACAGGGTTTCCAAACAACAACTCAAAGGGACTGAAACCAACCCCTTTCTGTGGCACCTCCCTGTAGGGAAACAGTAAGCATGGGAGGAGAACGTCCCATCTCCTCCTGAGTTTCTCTGACAACCCATTTATCATGCCCTTCAGGGTTTTGTTGAATGTCTCAACAAGACCATTTTCTTGTGGGTGATAGGGGGTGATGAACTTGTAGTTGACACCACACTCATCCCACATAGCAGTCAGATAGCTGGACAGGAAATTCGTGCCACTATCTGACACCACCTCTTTTGGAAAACCCACTCTGGTGAACACACCAAGCAGTGCTCTAGCCACCGCAGGAGCATCAATGGTTCTAAGAGGTATGCTTCAGGGTACCTAGTGGCATGGTCAACTACAACTAAGATATACCTATTCCCTGATGCAGTAGGTGGGTCCAGGGGACCAACAATGTCCATCCCCACCCTTTCAAAAGGAACCCCCACCACTGGCAGTGGTATTAGGGGAGCCTTTGTCTTGCCCCCTGCCTTGCCACTGGCCTGACAGGTGACACAGGAGCTGCAAAACTCCTTTACCTTTTCAGACATATGGGGCCAGTAGAAATGGTTCACCAACCGGTTCCATGTCTTGTCTGTCCGAAATGTCCTGCCAAGGGGATATCATGACCCAAAGTCAGGATGAACTCTCTGTACCTCTGGGGCACCACCAACCTCCTGGTGGCCCTCCCCTTGAGGTTTCTGGCCTCAGTATAAAGCAGTCTATCTTCCCAGTAGAGTTTGTGAAACCCACTGTCATCCCCTTCCTCTTGCTTAGAAGCAATCTGCCTCAAGCTCTCAAGGGTGGGACAGTCACGCTGTCCCTTACTGAACTCCTCTCTGGAGGGTCCACCTGCTCTTGTCAGTTCTGCCAAATCTGACAGCTCTGGCAGGGATGGAGTCCCTCCCTCAGAGGCCAGATCCTCCCCATCAGGGTTAGATTCTGCCTGCACCACTGGAGTTCCCTGGGCTGGCGCACCAGGCCCAGTACCCTTGTCCTTGGATGCTTGGCCCTTTGTTCCAGGGACCAAGTGTACAGCCCCTCCATTCTGGCTAGTCTGTGACCTAGTCAGAGCACATACCCCCTCAGGGAGCTCCAATATTTTCATATGGAGTCCTCTCTCCACCTCTGACCACACAGAGGCTTCAAGATCATTGCCCAGTAAACACTGGACTGGGAGCACCTTAGACACAGCTACCTTCATAGGGCCTGTCACACCTCCCCATTCCAAATCCACCACAGCCATAGGATGGAGTTTGGTAGTGCTGTCTGCATAAGTCACCTGGTGAAACTCAATCAATCAATCAGGGGTTTGTGAAAGCGCGACTACTCACCCGTAAGGGTCTCAAGGCGCTAGGGGTGGGGGGGGTGCAGGTTCCATCCATCAAGGAGGGGGTCTGTCGAAGAGCCAGGTTTTGAGGTTTCTTGCGAAGATGGGGAGCGATGTTGTCTGTCTGAGGTGGAGCGGAAGGGCGTTCCATGCTTTGGCCGTGAGGAAGGAGAAGGAGCGGCCTCCCGATCTGGTCTTTCTGGTGCGGGGGACCACGGCGTAGGAGAGCTGAGCTGATCTTAGGGTGGTTTGGGGTGCGTGGAATTTGAGTCGGCTGTTCAGGTATGCTGGTCCGGTGCCGTGGAGGGCCTTGTGTGCGTGGGTGAGCATCTTGAAGGTGATTCTCGCCTCGACAGGGAGCCAGTGGAGTGTGCGCAGGTGCTGGGAGATGTGGCAGTTTTTTGGCAGGTTGAGGACCAGTCTTGCGGCGGCGTTCTGGATGTTCTGTAGCTTGCGGTGAGGTTTTTGTTTATTCCGGCGTAGAGTGCATTGCCGTAGTCGAGTCTGCTGGTGACCATGGCGTGAGTGACGGCCTTTCGGTGTTTGAGGCGGATCCATTTGAAGGTCTTACGAAGGAGGCGGAGGGTGTGGAAGCAGGAAGACGAGACAGAGTTGATCTGGCGGTCCATTTTGAGCTCGGAGTCCAGGATGATTCCCAGGTTGCGTGCGTGGTTCGTGGGGTTTGGCGGGTTTCCGAGGGCGGGGGGCCACCAGGTGTCGCTCCAGGCATTGGGGTTTGGGCCCATGATGAGTACTTCTGTTTTGTTGGTGTTTAGTTGTAGGCAGCTGTTTTTCATCCATTTGGCGACGGCTTCCATGCCTTCTCGAAAGTTGCGTCTGGCGGTGTTGGGCTCGTTGGATAGAGAGAGGATGAGCTGGGTGTCGTCTGCGTATGACACGATGTTGAGTCCGTAGGTTCTGACGATGGGGGCGAGTGGAGCCATGTAGACGTTGAAGAGCGTCGGGCTGAGGGAGGAGCCATGGGGGACTCCGCAGGTGGTAGCTGTGGGGTCCGAGAGGAAAGGGGGGAGTCTGACCCGCTGCGTCCTGCCGGAGAGGAAGGAGCGGATCCAGTCGAGGGCCTTGTCCTGGATTCCTGCGTCGTAGAGTCTGCGTATTAGGGTGCGGTGGGAGACTGTGTCGAACGCCGCTGATAGGTCGAGGAGGATGAGGGCTACTGTTTCTCCTTTGTCCAGTAGGGTGCGGATGTCGTCTGTTGCGGCGAGGAGGGCGGTTTCCGTACTGTAGTTTTTTCTGAAGCCGGATTGGGAGGAGTCGAGGATGTTGTGTTCTTCAATGAATGTGGCGAGCTGGCTGTTGATGGCTTTCTCGATGACTTTCGCTGGGAACGGGAGCAGGGAGATGGGTCTGTAGTTTTTGAGGTCGGTGGGGTCCGCTGAGGGTTTCTTTAGGAGGGGTTGACCTCGGCGTGTTTCCAGTCGTCGGGGAACGAGGCGGTCGCCAGGGAGCGGTTGATGGTGTGGCGGAGCATGGGTGCGATGGTTTCGGCGGCTCTGTTGAAGATGTGGTGGGGGCAGGGGTCCGTGGGGGCCCCTGAGTGGATTGACTTCATTGTCTTCAGTGTGTCTTCGGTGGTGAGGGCTGTCCAGTCGTCAATCGCTGGTTTCCAGGTGTCGGGGGTGGTTGGTGAGGGTTCAGTGTGTTGGTTGTCTTCGTCGAAGTTGTCGTAGATGCTCTTGATTTTGTGGTGGAAAAAGGTGCTGAGTTTGTCGCAGAGGTCTTGTGAGGGAGGGATGTCGGTAGACTCGCTTAGTGGGTTGGGCGAACTCCTTGATGATGCTGAAGAGTTCCTTGCTGTTGTGCGCGTGGGTGGAGATTCTGTCTTCAATCGCTTTTTTCCTCGTTTCTCTGATGAGTTGATGGTGGGCGTTGGTGGCGGCTCTGAAGTTGTCGTGGGCTTCTGTGGATTTGGTGTTCCTCCAGGCCTTTTGAGGCGGCGGCATGTGCTTCTGGACTCTCGGTTCGGTGGTAAACCATCTGGCTTTCTTGGCGCGGGTATTGTTGTTTTTCTTGAGGGGGGCTATGGTGTTGGTGCTGTCCGAGATCCATCTATGCAGGGTTCAGGCTGCGGTGTTGGGGTCGTCGTTTTCCGCGATGGTTGGGGTGGAGTTGTTGAGTGAGGAAGTGAGCTGGTCGTCGGTGATTTTGGTCCAGTTTCTTCGTGGAAGCAGGTGCTGGTGTCTGTGGATGGTGGGTGTTCTGAAGGTGAAGTGGACGCAATGATGGTCGGTCCATGGGAGTTCGGTGGTGTGGCTGAAGGTGATGGAGTTTCCTGTAGTGAAGAGGGGGTCGAGGGTGTGTCCTGCTGAGTGCGTGGGCTCAGTCACAATCTGGCGCAGTCCAATGTTGTGGAGGTTGTCCAGGAGGGATGTGGTGTTGGGGTCCAGTTGGTTGTCGAGGTGGAAGTTGAGGTCTCCCAGCAGGGTGTAGTTGGTGGATGCGATGGCCTGCGGGGAGATAATGTCCGTGATGGAGTTGGCGAAGGGTCCGCGGGGTCCAGGGGGTCGGTAGATGAGGGTTCCTCGGAGGGTGGCGGTGGGGCTGGCCAGTATCTTGAAGTGAAGGTGTTCCATCAGTTCTGTGGGCTCGTCAGGGAGTGTGCTCAGGCGGAGGCTGGATTTGTGGACGATGGCGATTCCTCCTCCTGGGCAGGTGGGGCGGTCCTTCCTAAAGATCTTGTATCCTTGGGGGATGGCGATGGCGATGTCCGGTCCCGAGGTGGTGTTGGTCCAGGTTTCGGTGAAGAACGCTACGTCCGGGGTGGTGCTCTCTGGAGGCACCAGCTCATCCAGGATCATAGTTACACTAGCCCCAGTGTCTCTGATAGCCTCAACCTCAGTCCCATTCACTTTAGGCCTCTGATTGTACTTGTCCATGTTTGGAGGTAAGGCAGCAGGGGTTGCAATATTCACCCCACCCAGGGACACTAAGGTTGCTTCCACCACCTGACTACCCCTCTCTGGGGCACCACTCTCCACCCCTACACTGACACTGGCAATACCTGTGGAGGGCCCCTTAGGGGGGAGCTTGTTGGCGCAGACAGCATCTCCCTGTTTGTGCCCTGGCTGGTTTCAGTCAAAGCACTTACCCACTTTTGAGGGATCAAAGAACCTACCATTCTTTCCCTGATTCCACCTCCCTTTGGATTTGGGTTCGCTCGGGGCCCCACCTCCTTGTTCAGGTTTTTGTGGGTCTTTGGAGGACTCCTTCTGGTTTTGTCCTTCTTTCCCTTGTGCTTTCCCCTGGGGAGGGACCTGTCCTCCTTTCCTCTGGTCACCCCCCTGGTGCTGTATGGAAACCTGGGTTCTCACCCACTCATCAGCTGCTTCACCCAGCTCTCTGGGGTCTGTCAGCTTAGAGTCCACGAGATACTGGCGTAACTTCTCTTCTGCACAATGAGTCAAAATATGTTCTTTCAAAAACAAATTATACAATCCCTCATATGTGTCAACTTTGTTACCAACAATCCAGCCTTCCAGTGCCTTCACTGAAATGTCCACAAAGTCTACCCAAGACTTTGAACTCAATTTCTGGGTGCCTCTAAACTTCACCCTGTACTGCTCTGGAGTCAGACCAAATCTCTTAACTAAGCATGCCTTCATCTGCTGGTATGATTCTGCATCCTCTCCCTTCAGGGTCTGGAGCCTATACCCCCCAGCTACTGGAATCAACGCCCACAGGAGTTCACCCCAATACTTAGAGTGGACCCTACTCATTCTAAGGGCCCTCTCAAAAGCTGCTAGCCATTTGTCAATGTCATCCCCCTCAGTGTACTTGGGTACTATACCCTTGGGAAGTTTGTGATCAAATGCACCACCCCAGGACATTTCAAAATCTTCATCATTTTCACTGCCACCATTTCTTTTCAACGCCTCCTCCCTCTCCCATCTCTTCTCAGCCAATTCCAGTTTCCTCTGCTCCAAAGCTATCAAAGCTAACTGAGCCTGAAGCTGTCTCTCTGCAAGGGACGGTGGTGGTTCCTGAGTAAGGGACCCTTCCCCACTCCCTCCATCTGGAATCATAGGGCTAACATTAGAGATAATGGAAGAGGCACCATCCTCACCCTCCTCTTGGGTGAGGTTGGGGGGAACACCCTCCATCCCCTCTTGAATCTCCTCAGCTACCCAGCCAGGCCTGTAGGGACTTAAGTAACCCTGCCTTCCTAATCCTGTTGGAAGCAGGCAGCCCCCTAAGCCTACACTGTACCATAAGATCAGCTTTCTTGAACTGGGACAGTTTAGCCAGGTCCAGCTCCATGGTTCCCTAGTTTTGGGTCACAAAAACTAGGCACAACAGACTTAGAACAATTTGGAAAAATCAAAACAATGGATTAAAAACAGTTTAGTCCAAATTCCAAAAATCAAACTCAAAATTTTTGTTCTAAGGCAATTTAGAGGATTTTTATAATCTTAATTCACTTTACTGAAAGGTGTACTTTTAAACACAAGTCCTCATCCACACCGCTGAGCACCAAATGTTGGAAAGTGGATTATTGGTAGGGGCAAATGTAGGTCTGCCACTGGCAATAAGGCCACTAATCATTGGTAGGACTCAGCATAGGTCTTAGAAAATTATTCCTATTCTCAACCCTTGGTAAAGTGGCTGCGAGCAGACAGGATTAACTTCAAATACACGTATGTAAAGCATTTAAAAACACCAATTCAGTAAATAATCAAGACACAACACATAATAAAAATCCAACACCAATTTATAAAAATAGGACCTATTTGTATCTGTAAAATGACACCAAAACGACAAAAATCCAATGTATGGAACCGGAGATATGAATTTTCAAAGATTTAGCAAAATATAGTACTTGGAAGATTATAGCACCATATTGGGATACCTGCTCGTGATAGACCGGGTCAAAGTCAAAGTTTCAGGCCGACCGCGATGGAGCCCTGGGCGGCTACAGCTCGCGGCAGGTCCCGGTCTCAGTTTCTACCTTCACACTTAGAAACTTTTCTGGAGCTTTTCTCCCCGGGGTCCCTCGAAGCTGCCAGCCAGTCTGGATTCGGTGAGGGTTCGCCGGATTGCCTTTTGATGAGCTCCCGGTCAACTTCCCTGGAGCGGACTTAGAAACTTTTTCTTTAGCGCTTCAGCGGGACAACCCAGGAGCCCAGGCCGACACGCGATGGAAGGTAGGCGGCTTGGCTCTCGCGGTTGCTCCCGGTCACCTTTTCTACGAGCGGACTTAGAAACTTTTCTGGAGCTTTTTCTCGCGGGGTCTCTCGATGCTCTTCATTTAGCCGGATCCGGTGAGGGTTTGCTGGCTTCAGAGTTCTTCTAGTCTCGGTCAAACTCTGGCAGTTGGACCGACGGAGCTTTTAGCGGGACGAACCTGGGTGGCTTGGCCGGCTCGCGGTAGAAGGCAGGCGGCTTGGCTGACCAGGTTGAGTCTGTCCCTCTATGGAGCTTTTTTTCAAAGTTCCTCCAAAGTTCTCCAAACGTCTTGAACTTCTTCCTGAAGTTCCTCAAAGGGTCCCAAAGTGTCTCAAACTCACTCCAAGGGTCTGGAAGCTCCAAGATGGTCCTTGAAATTTGAGGACTTCAGTTCCCAAAATCCACTTGGACGTCACCCTTACAAATCCACTGGTAGTTCTCCAAGGTGCAGATTTAGTTGGTGATGTTCCAGATGAGCTCTTTTAACCTGTAGCTTTCAGGGATTCCACTCTTTAGTTCCTTATCAGCTAGATAATCCACAGGGTTGTAGTTTCAGAGGGCGCAGTCTTCAGAGGTCAGGCCTTAGAAATTTTTGCATAGCAAAACTTCTCAACTTGGCAATGTCTTGCTTCAGTAAGTTTCAAGCAGCATATCTGGAGGGCTCTTCCCCTCTCAGATACTTATTCCAAGTTCTCTGGGTCATGCAGGAGGACATTCCTGACCAATGGGAGCAGGGTAACTCCTCAAAGATATGACCACATCCTGTAGAGTGTGGCATTATTTTGTCCCAGAGTGCATCAAATCTTCCAAATCCATAATGGCTGATTTTCCAGCAAGGAGGTAAGAGCTGGATAAACACACCCCTAGGATGGCTAATTTACTTAAACTCTCCCCCCTGCATCTGCTCATACCTTCCTTAATCCTACCATCTGCCTAAGGTGGAAAGTTCAGAGTTGTAAATGACACTGTTCTCTGCTCTCCTCTTTGAAGATCATAGTTTACGACTCCTCCCCCTGGCCTGGCATTCCTATGGAACAGCACACTGCCCTGCCAGCAGAGCTGGTTGACCCCAGGGGCTGTTTATCACCTCTTCAAGGCAGCCTGGCATCAAAGTCGAATTTGGCAGCACTTTACCACTATGTGGGGAGTGAAATTTAAAATTTCACTTAACCCAGGGCATATAAAACTCATTTTATAAGGGTCTACCTTATAGATACCTGACCCCCCACCCCTGGGACACCTAGGGGAAACCCTGGGGGTCCCTAATATGCCATAACATTGTAGGTTATCCATTTTTAAGTGCCCCAAACCCCAAAGTCGAGTTTGGGCACAATTTACTTTTTAAAAGCAGTCCCGGTACCCAGGGCTGCTTTTAAACTGACCCCAGGCTTCAGCAGTGCACACATGCAAGTGCAAAATGAGCTGCTGGCCTCTAAACTGCCATGCCCTAGGGTACTAGGGATTTTTAGGTAGTTTCAATCCCCCTGCCCTATTATATACTAGGGGCTTATAGGGTAGGTCATGCCAATCACAGGGGTACCCCACCATACCATTGTGTACCCTAGTATATGTAGGTGTTTTAACTGTATTCTAATGTGTCTCTTTCAGCATAGCACTGGCCCTGGGCCTGGTTAGGCAGAGCCCAGGGTCAGTCAAAGTCAGTTACCACCAGTATCAGTCAGCAAAAAGTTGGGGGTGCCCAGGGCACAGGATGACTTTGCAACAGGGGTAGATTAATTAGGAGTGCGGAGGATTACAAAGATTACAGACGGATTGAAACTTAGGCTCAGTACCATAAACAGACTAGAAAACGAGATGGCCGCACCCTTGGAAACCACGTGGTGCAATTCGCTCGCGATTTTGAATGCGAGGGCACACTGCTCATTTCATTTTGCAATGTGAATGGGTGCACCTGCAAACTCCGCCCACTCGTGGAACTCTGCCCAGCATGGCAGTTTTTAAGTCACTTTGCGGAGTTCCAAATAGCGCGACTCCGCGAACTCCACCCAGGCCTAATGAAAAAACAGATCAATGCAGTCTCCTCTGCCTACTTCCTCACTCTTCACATGCTCTGTAAGATCTTCAAATGGCTCCCAGTCAACACCAGACGAACCGTCATTGGACTACTGGACTACAGCAACGCACTCTATGCAGGAATCAACTCACACCTCCTGAAGAGACTACAGATCATACAGAACTCCACGGCCAGACTCATCCTCGACCTCCCCAAGCGGATCCACCTCAGGAAGCTCCACTGGCTCCCCATTCAGAAGAGATGCCACTTCAAGATACTGATCAACACATACAAAGCCCCGCACAACAAAGGACCAGCATACATCAACTATTGCCTGAACTTCCACCAAACACCTGATAACTTCGCTCCTCCTGCCTCCACCTCACTCACACCCCCGCATCTGTCGAAGCAGCAGCATAGGTTGTTCCTTCTCCTACCTTGCAGCCAAGTCCTGGAACAACCTCCCTCTCCACCTCCGGACCTCAGGCTCGCTACTGGAATTCAGGATGAGACTCGAGACCTGGGTGTTCGATTGAGACTCTGCAGCAACATCCTCAGTGCCTGAATAGCCTCACAGGTGATTAGCTGCAATTTACAAGTCATGATTGATTAAGTCATAGTTGAGTAGTGTAGAAACATAAAATGAAGTACAGTGTTGAATAATGGCACAGGCTGTAGTAGAGTCTTGTGGAGTAGAGTTGCATAGAGTGGAGTACAGTGTGGTACAGTGGGGCGGTGAAAAATGGGGTGCTGTACAGTGCCATAGAGTGGGGTAACGTGTTGTGCAGTGGAGTAGAGTGTAGTGTAGTCCAGTGGAGTGACATAGCATAGAGTGGAGTAGTGTGTTCTACAGTGCAGTGGCTTGGAATCGAGTATAGTGGTGTTGCATAATATACCATGCAGTAGAGAGTTATAGGGCGGTGTGGTGTGAGGTACAGTGGGCTGGACTGCTGTGTTGTCCAGTGTCAAAATACCATAGAAAGGAGTAGAGTGGAGGGTCACAGAGAGGATTAAAGTGTTGTATGATGGAGTGGCAAGGAGGAGAGCAGAGTATCGTACAGTATGGTAGAGTAACGTGGGATAGACTGTCATACAGTTGAGTGGCATAGAGTATTTTACAGTGAAGTGCCGTAGAGTGCAGAAGTGGAGTACAGTGGAGTAGTGTCTGAAAGAATAGAGTATATTAACTGGGGGACGAGGATCAGAGGGAGTTGCATAGAGTGTCACAGGGTGCAGTAGAGTGTTGTAACTTGCTATAGAGTAAAGTACAGTGTTGGACAGTGGCATTGAGAAGAGTACATTGTTGTACAGTCTAATGCTTTACAGTGGAGTATAGTGTGGTACAGTGGAGGGGCATAGACTGTTGTTGAGTCGAGTATAGTGTTATTGAGCAGAGCATAGTAGAGTGGTGTGGAGTTGGGTAAAGTGAAGTGGAGTAGAATGGAGTAGCGTACATTGAAGTGGCATAGAGTGGAGTGGCGTACAATGCAACAGGGTACAGTGGAATGGCATACAGTGGATTGACATAGAGTGAAGTGGCATAGAGTGGAATAGCATAGAGTGGATTAGAATAGAGTACAGTGTTGTATGTTGACTGTAGCGGTGTACAGTGTCGTGACACACAGTTGAGTGGTGTAGAGTGGAGTGGGATAGAGTGAAGTGGCATACGCTGGAATAGTGTAAAGTGGAGTGGAGTGGTACATCACAGCAGACAACAATTCATGTTGTGTTCATTTGTAAATTTTATGAAAAACAGAGAAAGATTTGGGTTTTACCGATTTTAAGGTCGCTTGGGTATAGGCAATGCCGCCCAGCATTTTTATTCCTACAGTTGTTATCCAATGAGTATATTATGTTGTCTATGGCAAGGTTTTTAAATGACGTAATCAATTGCAGAAAGAACATTAGATTGTGAACTTTATGGTGATGTAAATGTGTCTGTATATTATAATCATTTTTTTTAAAGATAGTGATTGCTGCTGAAAGAAATTTAACTTCTTCACAAGATTGCTGCACATTCAACTAGTTTATAAATGACTTTTAGTCTTGTAAATATAACCATTTTTTATATGTATCTGCTTTTATGGTTTCCTCTAATGAAATCAAATAACGCTTATTTGACTTGACTTGAGTGGAGTGGTGTAGAGTGGAGTGGCATAGATTGGAGTGACCTAAGGTTTGGGCTGGGTAGAGTGGAGTGCCATACAGTGTGTGAGAGGCTGGCTCAGTATATGATGTATACTTATGTAAGTGGACATCCAGCCAACCCTTATGGTGATTTTAGTGGTCTTAGACAACCTTAGAAAGCTCTCTAAGTGGTAGCTGTGGAGAGCAGCCTTCAGGCTTAGTCCAGAAGAAGTGTAAAGCAGCTTGTTTTACCAGAACATAATCTTATAGCTGTAGATTAAATAAAAAAGAACCACACAAGGTATTTATAAAAATATGTATTTATTATAAGATACTCACTAACACATACAGATATCTCCTACCTGGAGATATACACAATGCACACAATACTTTGCAATAGAAACACGTAAGTAGCACAGAATACACAGTGGACCCCGGGGGAGACCAAACGATATACTAAAATAGTGGTATGCAAACCACGACTTGAGTCAAGGATTTACTCAGAGGATGTAGACGTGCCGGGGACCCAAGGAATCACCCAAGGTGAGTATCTAGGAGCCCCACGGAGGTAGTGTGCAGTGTAGTAACACAACAATGTTCTCCGTACAAATCAACGTGTAAGACGCTCTTGCAATTTTAAAGAAAGCGGACCCTTCCCAGTGGACCCTAAAGAAACCCCTTGGAAGACAAGAGGCTGGAGAGCCACCTCACCCGTCGATACCTTAGGAACCAGGATAACTGCACCAGGGAAGCTGGGTGCATAGGTGTGAAGTGGCATCGGAAACAGCAGTCGATTCCAATGGAGGACTTCAGAAAGATGTCGCTGCTGGAGAAGGTGAAAGTGTCCGATGGAACCCAAAGGTGGATTCAAGATGTGAAGAACCTGAAAGCAGATTGGACAGAGTCTATGCCACTCAGGAATGACCAGGAGGCACGGAAGATGAATGCCCACCAATGTCGGGTGTTGCAGGAGAGCTGAGGGTGACCTTGGAACTGAAGCTGTGTGGACCAGGCGATGCTGTGGAAGACCAGGGATCATACACAAGCTGTCCCACGTCAGATGTCGAGAGTTGAGGGGTCAGTGTCCGGCGGGAGCACCAACCAGCATTGGCAACTGCAACCAACGTGGAAGTTGAAGAAGGTGTAATGTTGGGACCTGCAAGGTCCAGGAGACTCACCACAAGCAGGGGAGTCAGGGCAGGCCCCGAGCAATCAGGGGAGCACAAAGAATTCAAATGTGACCCTCGACAGGACCCACAGGCCGGAGGCACTGGAGTCGCAAGAGGACCTCGCGCAGCTTAACAAAGAAGCAGGCCCACGGTGCAAGCAATGCGGTGTGGTTGAAGAATCTGGTCACTGGAGATGCTTGAGGTTGGGTCTTCTTGGAGCCTGAGGATCTTGATGGAAGTAAGCCAACAAGCCTTTGCAACTGCAAGTCGACATGGTGCACAGAGGTTCGGTTCCTGTGGCTCCGACGAGGGATACTGGCCTTAAACTTGGTGAGAGGACAGGGTAGGCCATGATGGATATGGAGAACCACCACCTGTGTTGCTGAGCCTTTCGGAGTCCATGGGAGCCCAGGATCAGCAGACCGGTCAGCTTAGTTGCTGTGCCTGCAGATGCAGGGAAGTAACTTCTTCACTTCAAGGGAGATTCCTTCAGGTGTCTTGGATGCCCACAGGCTTTGGAAGGTTTCCTGTATGGAGCACAGGCACGGACATTGCAGAAGACGAGCAGGGCAAAGAGATCAGGGGCAGCAGGAGTCTTCCCGGTTGCAGCCTTGAGGCCCAGAACAAAGTCCAGTGAAGGCCAGAGTCCCCAGACGGTCGAAGTTGAAGTGGTGTCTGAATTTAATCGTGTCACACGATGAATCTAGGGACCCACCCTCAGGTAAGCCCTTAAGTACCCTGAGGAACGGGTTGGGACGAATCATGGTTCCTTCCCAGGGGAGTGTTTGGACAGTGGGGAGGATAATCCTATGTCCTTTGTTCAGTTTCCTGCCAGAGCGGGAGCCAACGGCTCCCTGAGCTGGTTTGAACTGGACTATGCAAGGAGGGCACCAAATGTGCCCCTCAAGCAGACTGAGTGGCACTGGCAAGCGCTCCCACCCAGCCCAAATACACTAAACCCTGTCTGAGAGGTGACCACACCTCCCTGTGACAGGATACCTATTATTCTGCCTTCCTCTGCTCGAGCTTGGCTCAGCAGCAGGAGGGCAGAATCGTGTCTCTGGTTGGCAGCAACCATGTTGTGCTGTCTAGGTCTAGAAGACTGGTACCGGGAGCACTGAGGACCTAACAGAGGGCATTTACAGTGCTTGGAATGATTCCTTCCACACCGTTTATGGTGTGGGGGTATGATTCCAACATGTTTGATACAAAACATGATAGGGTCTGTTACAGCCAGTTTTGAGATGGTCATCGCGTAATGACACGGTGCCCCTCTATATGTTATATGGCTGTCTCACTTACAACCAGGGAGAAAATGGTCTCGGAAGGTTGTAGGGGTGTCCTTCTCATGCAGGGGCACCCTCACACTTAGAACTGAGCAGCCTGCCTTCAGGATTGGAAAGGCCTGCTTTAGGGGTGACTTATAGGTTTTAAGTGCAGTGACCTTAGCTATAGGGAAACCTATATCTTTTGTAAGTGGAGCTGGCACCAGCTTACACAGGCTGCAATGGCAGGCCTGTAGCTATAGTTTGAGTGGTCCCTCATTGGTGGTATAATGCATGCTACAGCCCATGGGGTACCCCTGGGGTACCTATGTCCTGGGTACCTTAGTACCATATACTAGGGACTTATAAGGGTACCCCAATATCCAATCTTGGATGTACCTAAGTACTTTCCATAACAAGTTAGGGGAGAAAGCAGAGAGACTGGGGTCCTGATTAGCAGGATCCTAGTCAGACTATTCAGAAACAGCATAGCACCAGGCAAAAGGTGGGGGTAACCATAAAAGCAGATCCTACTTTCCTACACAACCCCCCCAAACCTAAGGAGATGAGACTAACCTTGCCCAGTTGAGTCTTCATTTTCTAAGTGGAAATTTCTGGAGAGTCCATCTGCATAGGCATGGTTACTCCCAGGTCTATGTTCCACTGTATAGTCAATCTCCTGTAGGGGAATGGACCAACTAAAAAGTTTAGGGTTTTCACCCTTCATCTGTTTAAGCCATAAGAGGGGCACATGGTGTGTCTGAACAATGAAGTGAGTGCTAAACAGGTATGGCCTCAGCTTCTTCAAGGCTCAGACCACAGCAAAGGCCTCCCTTTCAATGGCTGACCAACGTTTCTCCCTGGGGGTCAACCTTCTGCTGATAAAAGCTACTGGTTGATCCTGGCCCTCTGCATTAAGTTGTGATAACACAGCCCCTACCACTATCTCAGATGCATCTGTCTGGACAATGAAAGTTTTGGAGTAGTCAGGACTTTGCAGGATGGGAGCAGTGCACATGGCCTGCTTTAGGTCATCAAATGCCTTTTGACAGCTTACTGTCCACTGAACTTTCTTGGGCATTCTTTTTGATGTCAGATCATTCAGGGGAGTCACAATGAACCCATATCCCTTTACAAATCTTCTGTAGTGCCCAGTCAGGCCCAAGAAAGCTCTGACTTGCGTCTGAGTAGTGGGAGCAACCCAGTCCACAATGGTCTGGATTTTGCTCTCCAATGGTTGAAACTGGCCTCCACCTACCAGGTGGCCCAAGTACACAACCTTGCTCTGCCCTATCTGGCACTTAGTGGCCTTGATAGTGAGGCCTGCCTTTTGCAGGTCCTCCAGAAAATTTCTGAGGTGGACCAGGTGATCCTCCCAGGTGGAGCTAAAGACAGCTATATCATCTAGATATGCTGCACTATAGGCTTCCAGACCTGTTAATACTTTATTCACCAACCTCTGAAATGTGGCAGGTGCATTCTTCAGACCAAAGGGCATCACAATAAATTGATAATGCCCACTAGGGGTTGAGAATGCTGTTTTTGGCTTGGCATCCTCAGCTAGTCTGATTTGCCAGTAGCCAGCTGTCAGGTCAAACCTGCTAAGAAACGTGGCTGAGACCAAAGTATCTATGAGTTCATCTGCCCTGGGAATTGGATGAACAACAGTCCTAGTGACTGCATTAAGGCCTCTGAAGTCAACACACAACCTCATCCCTCTTTTTCTACCTTTGGTGTGAGGTTTTGGCACAAGGACTACTGGACTAGCCCAGGGGCTATCAGAAGGCTCAATTACTCCCAATTTCAGCATCTTTTGGACCTTTGTCCTGATGCATTCCCTGACATGGTCAGGCTGTATGTAGATTGTATTTTTCAAAGTCAGACTGTCACCTGTGCCAATTTCATGGGTACACCAGGTGGTTTCACTGGGTGTCAGGGAGAACATGTGTCTGTCCTGATTGAGGACTTGCCTGCAATCAGTCTGCTGTTGATCAGTGAGGCTTCCTGCCAAGGCTACTCCATCTACTGATCCATCATCAGGGTTCTGAGAGAGGAGATCAGGGAGAGTGACACTCTTTTTCCCCTGTCCCTCATCAGTTGCTATGAGCAAGCCCATGTCAGCCCTGTCAACAAAAGGTTTCAGGTGGTTCACATGAAGTACCCTATGGGGACTTCTTGGAGTACCTAGGACCACCAAGTAGGTGACCTCACCTTTTTGTTCAAGGATGGTGTGGGGGCCACTCCACTTGTCTTGGAGAGATTCTGGGGCCACAGGCTCCAATACCCATACTTTCTGGCCTGGCTGGTAAACAGTCAAGACAGCCTTTTGGTCACGCCAAGCTTTTTGAAGTTCTTGGCTGGCCTCCAGGTTTTTGCTGGCCTTCTTCATGTACTCAGCCATGTGTGAACACAGGCCAAGGGCATAGTCCATGATGTCCTGTTTAGGAGGTTTGAGAGGTTGCTCCCAACCTTCCTTCACTAGACACAAGGTACCCCTAACTGGATGTCCAAACACATTCTTAAATGGGCTGTGGCCAACCCCCTTCTGAGGAACCTCTCTGCAGGCAAAGAGAAGGCAGTGTAGTAAGACATCCCATTTTTGCCAAAGCTTGTCTGTGGACCCATGATCATACCCTTGAGGGTCTTGTTGAACCTTTCAACAAGCCCATCACATTGTGGATGGTAGGGTGTGGTAAACTTATAGTTTACTCCATACTCTTTCCACATTGCAGTGATGTAACTTGACATGAAGTTGGTACCTCTGTCAGTTAAGACCTCCTTAGGGAAGCCCACTCTGGAAACGATTTCCATGAGGGCCCTAGCTACCACAGGTGCTGTGGTGGCCCTAAGGGGATAGCTTCTGGGTACCTAGTGGCATGGTCCACCACCACTGGTATGTAACTATGCCCAGATGCAGTTGGAGGGTTCAAGGGACCAACAATGTCAATCCCTACCCTTTCAAAGGGAACCCCAACCACTGGAAGTGGAATTAAGGGGGCCTTTGTGGTGCCACATGACTTACCACTGGCTTGGCAAGTGGCACAAGAGCAACAAAACTCCTTTGCGTCTTTAGACATATGGGGTCAGTGGAAGTGAGGTACAAGCCTGTACCAAGTCTTGCTTTGCCCTAAGTGTCCTGCAAGTGGAATATCATGTGCTAGGGAGAGTAGAAAACGTTTGAACTTCTGGGGTATTACCAACCTCCTGGTGGAACCAGGCCTGGGGGTCTCTACCCTCTGAGTATAGAAGTCCATCCTCCCAACAGATCCTATGGGATCCACTGATATTCCCTGCTTCTTCAGCAGCTTGCTGCCTGATGGGTTCAGGAGAGGGGCAGGACTGCTGCTCCAAACTCAAAGCTGCCCTGGAAGGGCCCCCTGCCCTCAAGAACTCTGCCTGGTCAGGCCCAAGCTTCTCTGGGACAGTTCCATCACAGTGGCTAAGATAATCTCCCTCAGGGGGCTGATCTTTGCTGAGAGTCTGTGAGGAGAGCAATTCCTTACTCTTCCCGCTCCTTCTCTTGGGAAGCACCTGGTCCATTTTTCCAGGATCCAGTGCTTTTTCAGTGGTGAGCTGTTGTCCTGAGACCTGGTGACAGCAAACACACTGGCACAGATGCCCATCATCTCTGCATGAGTCTTGAGTTTCTAGATCATTGCTGAACAAATAATCTACAGGTAGGTCTGGAGATACCACAACCCTCTTAGGTCCAGTTACCCTCCCCAGCTGAGATACACAACTGCCAAGGAATGATCAGTCCTGACATTGCTAGCGTTGCTGACTTGGTACACTTGTCAAAGTATGACCTGTTCAGGGGATACAAGTTTCTCTGTCACCATAGTGACACTGGCCCCTGTATCCCTATAAGCCATTGCTTCCTTTCCATTGATTAAAGGATGTTGTCTGTACTTGCCCAAGAGAGTGGGACTTATTAGTAAGGTAGAAAGATCCATGCCACCATCACAGACTAACACAGCCTGAGATGGAGTTTTAACTAAGTCAGAACCCATCTCAGTACCCAAGGTTAACCCCACTAATCCCTTGTTTGCTGTACTACCACTTGTACTTGTGCTAGGGGGAGCAGGTGCCTTAGGGGCAGTGGTAGTAGGAGTAGTTTCCTTGGCCTTTGGACAATCAGCATCTTTTGTCCAATGGGTCTTCACCTTACAGAAGTAACACCAAGGTTTCTTTTTGCCTTTCTTGGAATTTTAGGACTCACCCCCAGATGCAGGTTTTTGGGGCCCTTGATGAGACTCTTTCTTATCTTTAGCCTTGTCCCCACCCTTATCCTGAGTTTTAGAAGAATCTTGCTTCTTCTGGTCACCTCCATTACCATCGGTTTTCTGCTTAACTCTGGTGCGAACCCATTTGTCTGCCTTCTTTCCCAATTCTTGGGGAGAGGTCAGATCAGAGTCCATCAGGTACTGGTGCAAAAGCTGGTTCTGACAGTTATTAAGGATCTGCTCCCTCATAATCAAATTGTACAATCCTTGGTAGTCCTGTACTTTGCTTCCATGAAGCTCGCCTTCCAGAGCCTTAATAGCACTGTCTACAAAATCTACCCAGTCCTGGGTGTGTGCCTTCTCGGTGTCTCTGAACTTAATCCTATACTGTTCAGTGGTTAAGCCAAACCCATCTATGAGAGCACTCTTCAGTACTGAGTAATTGTCAGCCCCCTCTTCTCTAACAGTGAGGAGCTTATCTCTACCTTTGCTAACAAAGAAAAGCCACAAGATAGCTGTCCACTGCTCTTGAGGGACCCTCTGAACTTTACAGACCCTCTCCAAAGCAGTGATCCATTTATGGATGTCATCCCTCTCCTGGTAAGGAAGGACTATCTTGTTTAGGTTCCTATGGTCAAAATAAGTCTCTCTGATCCTAAGGACACTGTTGCTGCCACCATGGGACTCTAGTCCCAATTTCTTCCTAGCTTTCTGGATTTCTAGGGACTCTTTGTCAAGGGCCAACTGATCTTGCCTGAGCCTAAGCCTTGCTTTCTCAAGTTCAAGCAGTTGGTACTCAGTGTCAAAAGAGTTGTCCCTCCTACTAGATATTGAGGTCCCTACAAAATGTCCTGAAGCATTGAATTCTCTAGAGGAGGATCTAGACCTCCTTGGTCTACTCTGAACCCTCCCAGAAGGAACAAATAGAGACCCACTTTTGGGGCTCCCTCTGTGCCATCTGCACTATCCTCTGGAAGATCTGAGTTCTCCAGGTGGGAGTCAGGTGACTCCTCCTGGTCAGGGTTAGAATCAAGGTCTAAGAGGGGGTTCCCTCCTGACCCATCTTCTGTCCGTGGCCCACCCACTCTGTCCTGTTCATCAGCCCCACTAGCTTTCTGTAGGTCATATAACAGTAACACCTCTAGGAGGCGTTGAGTATTAGGGCCGTTTTTCTTGTCTTAAGCTTCCTAGAGGAACACAGGGCCCTCAGTTCCTGGACACGAGGTCACTGTATCTAGAAGGCAGAGAGCCACTGGCTTCTCCTTTAGAAGACATACTAGGTGTAGTGAGGTGTTGCACCTACCTACCCTAGTGGGAACTAAACTCCCTGAGGTTGGAGAAAGGGTTGTGCTAGGCCCTTAACTACCCAACCCTAAGTTCAGTAGAACTTACTTATTCTAAGATTGTATTATATGTGCCTAGTATTAGTGATGGTTTTGCAATTGATCAATACCAAGATTATCTGGTAAAACAATGCAGGCTTGAATGCTAACCACTGCACACCAATGTGAGAGGCTGGCTCAGTATATGATGTACAGTAAGTGGACACCTTGAACTGATTCAGACAAACCTTATGGTGATTTTAGTGGTCTTAGACAACCTTAGGAAGCTCTCTGAGTGGTAGCTGTGGAGAGCAGCCTTCAGGCTTAGTCCAGAAGAAGTGTAAGGCAGCTTGTTTTACCAGAACATAATCTTATAGGTATAGATTACATGGAAAAGAACCACACAAGGTATTTATAAAAATATGTATTTATTATAATACACTCACTAACACATACAGATATCTCCTACCCGGAGGTATACACAATGCACACAATACTTTGCAATAGAAACACGTACGTAGCACAGAATACACAGTGGTCCCCAGGGGGAGTCCAAAATTATACTAAAATAGTGGTATGCGAACCACGACTCGAGTCAAGGATATACTCAGAGGACATAGAAGTGCCGGAGACCCAAGGAACCACCCAAGGTGAGTATCTAGGAGCCCCACGGAGGTGGTGTGCAATGTAGGAACACACCGCGTTCTCCGTACAAATCAACTTGTAAGTCGCTGTTGCAATTTTAAAGAAAGAGGACACTTCCCAGTGGACCCTGAAGAAACCCCGTGAAAGACAAGAGGTTGGAGAGCCAGGATACCTGCACCAGGGAAGCCGGGTGCATAGGTGTGAAGTGGCGTCGGAACCCGCCATTGAATCCAATGGAGGACTTCAGAAAGAGGCCGCTGCTGGAGAAGGTGAAAGTGTCCGATGGAACCCAAAGGTGGATTCGAGATGTGAAGAACCTGCAAGCAGAGGGGACAGAGTCTATGCCACTCAGGAGTGACCAGGAGGCACGGAAGACGAATGCCCACCGATGTCGGGTGTTGCACGAGAGCTGACAGTGACCTTGGAACTGAAGCTGTGTGGACCAGGTGACACTGTGGAAGACCAGGGGCCGTACATGAGCTGTCCCACGTCGAATGTTGAGAATTGTGGGGTTGGTGTCCAGCGGGAGCACCAACCAGCCTTGGCAACTGCAACCAACGTGGAAATTGAAGAAGGTGCATGTCGGGACAAGCATGGTGCAGGAGACTCACCACAAGCAGGGGAGTCAGGGCAGGCCCCGAGCAATCAGGGGAGCCCAAAGAATTTAAATGTGACCCTCGACAGGACCTACAGGCCGGAGGCACTGGAGTCGCAAGAGGGCCTCAAGAAGCTTACCAAAGAAGCAGGCCCATGGTGCAAGCAATGCGGTGTGGTCGAAGATTCTGGTCACTGGAGATAATTGAGGTTGGGGCTACTTGGAGCCCGAGGATCTTGATGGAAGGAAGCCAAAAAGCCTTTGCAACGGCAAGTCGATGCGGTGCACAGGGCATCGGTTCCTGCGGCTCCGACGAGGGATAATGGCCTCAAACTTGGTGAGAGGATAGGGCAGGCCATTAGGGATGTGAAGAACCACCACCTGTGTTGCTAACCCTTTCGGACTCCGTGGGAGCCCAGGATCAGCAGACCGGTTAGCTTACTTCCTGTTCCTGCAGATGCAGGAAAGTGACTCCTTCACTTCAAAGGTGTCTTGGATGCCCACAGGCCTTGGAAGGTTTCCTCTATGGAGCACAAACATGGATGTTGCAGCAGACGAGTAGGGCGAAAAGATCAGGAGCAGCAGGAGTCTTCCCGGTTGCAGCCTTGATGCCCAGAACGAAGTGCAGTGAAGTCCAGAGTGCCCAGACGGTCGAAGTTGAAGTGGTGTCTGAATTGAATCGTGTCCCACAACGAATCTAGGGACCCACCTTCAGGTAAGCCCTTAAGTACCCTAAGTAAAGGGGTTGGGAAGATTCATGGTTCCCTCCCAGGGGAGGGGTTGGACAGTGGGGAGGAAACTCCCATGTCCTTTGTCCAGTTTCACGCCAGAGCGAGAGCCAACGGCTCCCTGAGCTGGTTTGAACTGGACTATGCAAGGAGGGCACCAAATGTGCCCCTCAAGCAGACTGAGTGGCGCTGGCAAGAGCTCCCACCTGGCCCCAATACACTAAACCCTGTCTGGAAGGTGGTCACACCTCCCTGTGACAGGATACCTATTGTTATGCCTTCCCCTGCTCGAGCTTGGCTCAGCAGCAGGAGGGTGGCAGAATCGTGTCTCTGGTCAGCAGCAGCCATTTTGTGCTGTCCGGGTCTAGAAGATTGGTACCGGGAGCACTGAGGACCTAACAGAGTGCCTTTACAGTGCTTGGAAACATACCTCCCACACTGTTTAGGGTGTGGGGGTATGATTCCAACAGTTTGATACCAAACACAATACGGTTCGTTACAGCCAGTTCCGAGACGGTCATTGCGTAATGACGTGGTGCCCCTCTATATGTTATATGGCTGTCTCACTTACAACTCTGGAGAATGGACTAAGAAGGTTGTAGGGGTGTCCTGCTCATGCAGGGGCATCTTCACACTTAGAACCGAGCACCCTGCCTTCAGGATTGGAAAGGCCTGCTTTAGGGGTGACTTATAGGTTTTAAGTGCAGTGACCTTAGATATAGGGAAACCTATGTCTTTCGTAAGTGATGCTAGCACCAGCTTACACAGGCTGCAATGGCAGGCCTGTAGTTACAGTTTGAGTAGTCCCTCATGCGTGGCATAATGCATGCTTCAGCCCATGCGGGACCCCTGTGGTACCTATGCCCTGGGTACCTTAGTACCATATACTAGGGACTTATAAGGGTACCCCAGTATCCGATCTTGGATGTACCTAAGTACTTACCATAACAAATTAGGGGAGAAAGCAGAGAGACTGGGGTCCTGATTAGCAGGATCCCAGTCAGACTGTCAGAAACAGCATAGCACCAGGCAAAAGTGGGGGTAACCATAAAAGCAGATCCTACTTTCCTACACAGTACAATAGCGCACAGTGGAGTGGCGTAGAGTGAAGTGGCGGATAGTGGAGTGGCCTACAGTGGAATAGCGTACACTATAGTAGCATACACTGAAATAGCATGCAGTGGAGTGGCATACAGTGGATTGGTGTAGAATGGAATAGTGTACAGTAGAATGGCATAGAGTAGAGTGGCATAAAGTGGAGTGGCTTAGAGTGCAGTGGGGTATAGTGGAGTAACCTACAGTGGAATAGCATTCTGTGTAGTGCAGTACAATGGAGTGGCATAGAGTTGAATAGAGTACAGTTGAATGGCGTAGAGTGTAGTTGCCTACAGTGGCATAGTGTATATTAGAGTGGCATAGAGTGGAGTGGGGTACAATGGAGTGGTGTTGGGTGGAGTGGCATAGAGTGGAATAGCGTAGAGTGGGGTGTTGTAGGGTGGAGAGGCATAGAGTGGTGTGGCGTACAGTAGAATAGTGTACAGTGGAGTGGTAAAGAGTGCAGTGGCATAGAGTGGAGTGAAGTACAGTCTAGTGGCATACAGTACAATAGCATAGAGTGGAGTGTCTCAGAGTGGAGTGGTGTAGAGTGGAATAGTGTATAGTGGAGTATTGTACAGTGGAGTGTCATAGAGTGTAGGGGTGTAGACTGGAATAGCGTAGAGTGGTGTGGTGTACAGTGGAGTGGCAAAGCATGGAGTGGTGTCGAGTGGAATAGCGCAGACTGGAGTGGTGAGCGGAAAGTTGTACACAGAGGAATAGCGCAGAGTGGAGTAGTGTAGCATAGAGTGAGCTAGCGGACCGTGCAGTGGTGTAGACTGGAGTGGCATAGAGTGGAGCGGGGTAGAGTAGAGTGGCGTAGAGGGCAGTGATGTGCAGTGAAGTTGCATACAGTGGAATAACGTATATTAGAGTGGCATAGAGTAGAGTGTCATAGAATAGACGACCATAGAGCATAGTGGAGTGGCGTACATTGGAGTTGTGTACAGTGGAATAGTGTAGAGTGGATTGGCATACAGTATAGTGGCATTCAACGCAGTGGCATATAGTGCAGTGGTATAGAATAGAGTGTCATAGACTTGAGCAGAATACAGTGAAATAGTGTACAGTGTAGTAGAGTACAGTACAGTTGGCATACACTAGAGTGTGTTAGAGGGGCATGGCATACAGTTAAATAACGTAGAGTGGAGTGTCTTAGAATAGAATGACATACAGCAGAGTGTTTTAGAGTAGACTAGCAAAGAATAGAATGAGGTACAGTATAGTGGCATACAGTGGAATAGCGTTGACTGGATTTATAGTTACCTTGGGGCATGAGTTACACTTACTTGAGATCAATATAACTGGTAAATTGTGGGTTTTTTTCAAATTAAAAATGTTATATTGTTACTGAACATTGCACCTAACTATAACGTTATGTTAACCTTTGTTTTTTATCAGTGAATTTCGAGGGTTTATGTAACATAAAGTAACATTTTATTTTCATGCGTAAATCCAAACCTCGCCACACACAGCCTTTGGCAGGGGTTGGCAGCACACACACTGGGCCCGATTCACAGAACTAACTTAAGACAAAATCCTAAACTTACTACCATTTTGGTATTCACAGAAGGCACTTACTCATTTTGATATTCACAGAAGGCACTTACTTACTCATTTTGAGTAACTTACTCATTTTGTGTAACTTACTCATTTTGGTATTCACAGAAGGCACTTACTCATCAATGAGTAAGTGCCTTCTGTGAATACCAAAATGAGTAAGTGCCTTCTGTGAATTCCAAAATGGTAGTAAGTTTAGGATTTTGTCTTAAGTTAGTTCTGTGAATCGGGCCCATAGTGCATGGCCTTTGGCTGTGCATGGTTGGGTTAGCCACAAGGCCAACTCTCCCAAATGCAGCCAACCCCACTCTGCGCAGGACCAGTTTCTCCCATCACTTATTGTAAACTTTAGTATGTTGCCCTAAGTAAGACGGATATGCCCAGACGTGGGTCCCGTGCACACTCTGTCACTGGAACCAAGCCATACCCGGCTGATGAGCCCAATACAAGGGTGAAACTGGACATGGACTGCATGTGTTCCGATTCAGGGAGGACCTGGCTTGGCAGATCGGGCTAGACTGTTCTGAATGGAGCAGGGTCAAGACTGATTTGCATATAGCTGGGTGCGAAATGAGGTTGCATGGTGTGCAAAATATCGATGGATTGGGATGCAGTGCGACTATTTACCAGTGGCGGGGTTAATTCAAGCATTCCATCCATCACTTTTTGTATTCTTTTAGAAAGGTGGCACTTTTTGTCCTAACTACTTGCGCTTTTTGCCAGTATCCTGGGTCACTTGATGGTTAGTGGCTCTGCAGATGGGGTTTGTGTATTCCTTCCAGACAGTGACACAAAAGGGAGTAAGTATGGACAGGATGGGCCATCTTGCCAGAATGGTTGGGGATGAACTGTATCCAGCCACACTTACATTTCAATGGGCTGTGCCTCCTGCATACACAAAGGAATCTGACACTAGTCTTCTGCTAACCTAGACTTCTTTGAGCCTTGACAGGGGAAGGGAAGGTTTTCCAAAGCCAGATGTGGGTGCAGTATAGGGAATTCACCAATTTAAAGGTAGATATGAATATTGGTCTTCTACTCATCACTGCACACCTGAATCTGCAGACTTTAGAAGAGTAAGGACTACCTTGTTCCCTAAAGGACTTTCCTGCTGCTTGAGGACTTCAGTGTTCTCCAGAGAACTGCTTGAGACCTGCCGTGTTCTCGGCCTGCCTTGTCCCCAAGAGCACTGTCCTGCTTCCCTGATCTCTGGGAAGGAAGACTGGACCTTTTCCTTCATCCCAGGCTACCTGAGTGACTCCAAGGGTCAGTTGGCTGACCTCCTGGTCTGAGCTACAGGGACACAACAAGCTCCCAAGCCCTCTCTGCATCTGCCCAGCTGGCCTGCTGCATTGGATTTACCTGGACCTGCAACTGGATTGACTGAGCCCTGCTGGCCTCTGCTACAGTAAGTCCCTGATCCCCAAGAGGTGCCTCCCCAGGTCCTGGACCCTTGGCTGGCATCAGAGTGCACTCCTCTTCAATAAAAGTTCAAATCCTGATGTTATGGGCTCTTCGCAACGCCTGTTTGCACCAAAACTCTGCCACCCACGATAACTGCTATCATGAAGCTCTGGTGAGCCAGACTCTTTGTGCTACAGCTAACACCAGCGACAATCAGCAAAGCAAGATCTGCTTTTCGCACTACAGCATCCACAGCCCCCAGTGACCACCAACGTAAATCTCCAGCAACAACCATTTATGATACCCTGCTGGGCCTTCACAATACAGTGACGACTGTCCTTAATGCCAGGCCTGCTCTTCGTGCTTCAGCAACTACCATCCATGACGCTTTTCATGCTTCTCTCTGCCTGTTCCCCTGTGAGTATAATGATTCGTCCCAGACTTTTCCCCATCCTGCACGACTAGATGAGCGCGAGTGGCACATTGTGGTTTTAGGTGCTAAATCTACCAAAAAGTTTGAAATTGCATTTCTCTGGTTCCATTGATTGCATTTTTGTTGTTCTGGTATCATTTTCTTTCTAAAATGTGCTCTATTTTTCTACATTTGTTTGAGATATTTCTTGTTTTGTGTTTTCACTTTATTACTGTTTATGTGCTGCATAAACTTGACACTTTTGCCTCTAAGTTAAGCCTGAATGGTTTGTGGCAAGCTTCCATGGGGTAAACATTGGTTAATTTATTGACTGTTGTGGTTCACTCTGACAGGGATGTGATTGTTGCCTGAGTGGTGTTCCACCCCCTCAACTAATATAGCATAACCTCATACACAAACTAGTTGTATCTGGTTCTTATATAAAAAAAAAAGCAAAGGAAGTAGAATCCTATAAGTATTTATGTTTGATATTTACTCCCACCTTAATTTGAAGTGATCATCTAAAATCTTTAAAGAATAGAGCATTGCTGTTGTCTGAAACCTTAGTAAAATGTATTCACATTTCTCCTTAGTCCCCCTATTACAATCTTTCAAAATTAAAATTCCATCTAGGGGAATCCTAATAAAAAAGCATTGAGAAAACAGGAATGTAAATCACGTTTTATTCTGTAATGTGTGACATCTAATAATAAAAAAAAACACAATACTAGGGATATGTTGATTGCTCAGCATGGTCCACGATGAACAGTGAGGTGTCTGCAGAAGAGCAAAGTATTGTTTTACTTGCCTCTGATTTCACTAGCCCCTGGCACTTGGGAACACCGGCCCCTTAACCTGGGTTGAATTAGCAAATCCTTGCTTTCAGGTGTCAGTGTGTACAATATGTTTCAGCTGCAACTAACCAAGACTACAACTCACAGAAAGCATTAGGTTGGTGAAGGAGAGCCCAGGACTGGATATGGTTTCCTTGAGGACATGGAGTCATCTTTTAACCTTATTAACTCACCACTAATCCTTTTTCGGTTCCGGAGTACCATGCTACTCAATGAAAAGACCTTTGAAGCCATGTCAGGTGTAGTAAGCACTATATAAATGCAATTACAATTATCTACACTCTGCCTTTTCTCGGCAGCTCCTGCCTCCGGCAGAGACATGGTTGGCTCTGTTGAAGACTCCTAACACTGCAAGCATTTGGCCTACCAATGCAGGAGCTAGTCTTGCACTCATGCGTGTCCCCAATTGCCACTTCTCTGTCCTTGTCACCTCCTTTCACCTGGCTATCAGGTGCACTTCCTGAGAGGCTTGTGACTCTAGACCGCTGACCTCACTGTGGCTAGCATGGCAGTATTGTGTTGATATGACGCTGTGTGTTGCAGGAGAGTAAGTACCGTCGAAGTTTGACATAACATCCAGTGGCAGCTGGTGACATTTAAAAGTGGTGTGGCGTAAAAGTTTGAAATGAGTGACCTGTGGCCAGTGTGCAAAAGGTGGGCAAATGGTGTATTTTTAAGCAAATTTGAGAAAGCAAGAAGGTTAATAAGGCAACTGTGAAAGTGTAGTTATGACATCAATAAAGGGATTTCATATGATAATGATGTAGGTAGCTGCTTATTCAGTATAACCACAGAACTTCATAAAGCCAAGACACAAGATGGAATGTGTGAAATTTGCTGTTTGTGCTGCTTTGTCAGATGTGGCTAGCCTTTTTCTGTTTTTGTTGGTGCCATTGTGTGTTGAGTGTTTGTGACACTATCTTTTTTCAGCCTGGGTTGTACGTGTGCGGCCTGCTGCCGACCTTTAAAGTGGAAACTCAGTTTCTGTCCTGACTCCTGGGCAAACAGTGCTAGGCCCACGCCTAACCACAACAAATCAGGGGGCAAAGATGAGAACAGGACATGCTTGTGAGACTGTGTGTGGCTCTATCCGCTTATGTCATTTATACTCTGGGTGCGAATGCACATTGTGTGCAGACTACAGAGGCCTGCTGCCAGCCTTCTGTGGGCACAGATAATGCCAGGTCATGCCTAACCAATGATGGCTCCACAGTGCTGTTCATATTGATCATGGCCCCCCCAGTGCTGCTTCATATTGACTAAGTGCCAAAGTGATGATCCTTATTGGTCACGGCCACGGAGTGCTGCTCTGTTAAACCAGAGACCTCAAACCAGTGAGAATAAAGCAAATTCAGCTGTCATATCGAGACAGACGATTTTTAGTCATAGTGGCCATTTTTTTTAAACAGAGCCAGGATAGGTGTTAGAATTGCTGGCAAGACATAGCCAAGGGGCTGCACTGCAATGTACATGCTCTGATGCTCCGCTACGTCATCCTAACCGATGCTTTCGCAAATGTATGTTGGTCTCAGCAACCAAGCCGCCATGACCTGTGTGTTGAGCTATGACACCCGGGGTAACATGTAGGTGGCTTCAGCAGCCCATGTGTGACTTAGGTGCACCAGTGCGGAAAGGCACCATGTGAGGGAGGTGACAGGGTCGCAATGTGATCATCCAGTGCATGGAGCAGAGGTCAGGATTGACTGTGGCACTGCTTTGTGAGGTGGTGGGATCGGGTCGGGCCAATCTATTCGCGCACTTTAATCTGCCACCCACTTTGGGTAGAGGATGTTGGGGAGAGGATGTGGCCTAACGGCTAGGGGGTCGACCTCAAAACTAGGGAACTGGGTTTGAGTCTCAGCAACGACGCTCAACATCCTGTGATTCTGGGCAAATCACTTAATCTACCTGCGCCGGGTGCAACTGGTGCTCGTGTAAAGCGCTCTGATACCCGATATCTTCGGGTCAAGTTTGCGCTATATAACAATCGAAAAAAAAACTACAGGCCTCTCATGATGAAAGTATGTAAAAGGCAGTTTTACTTTTCTGAATTCACAGGCCAGCGCATACATACCAACATTTTAAAAATGTCGGTATGCCTCAGAGAACCCACACCTCGGACCTCCTTGAGGGCAGTGAATGTTCAAGAATATTTAACACACAAACCATAATGGCCAACAGCAGTAACAGCCAGAAACAGACAGACAAATGCGTTTTGGCGCTGGGAGGGGCATATTCTCAAGGAGTCATCGTCAATTCATCGGCACTTTAGCGCCGCAAAAGTGGCGATAGATACATCGCCCCATTCCCAAGCTGGTGCAAACTGCTGACATCGCCAGTTTCCCAGCGATAGCTGCCGCAAAAAACGTCGCCACGGATGAGAGCGACAACTAACGCTAATGATATGCAGAGTAGGCGTACCCGTGCAAAAACACACGAAAACACCACTTCACGATATTCTCAACGACCAGCCCGATCAACGATGCGACCCAAAAACAGGTGATAAGGCGCGTTAGCAGCAGGGATTTAACACCTGCCTTTTACTGGTGTAAAGCCGGACGACAACCTGCATCATGAAAGGGAGCCCAGCCCAGAGCCACATCTGAAGACCAACACATGTCATGGAGCTACTGACCATGCAGCTCGGAGACCCAAAAGGGCCACAACACCCACCACCCCCTGCCCCCCCCGGACAACCACTCAGGCAGCGGAGAACAAGACAGCTGACGTTCCGAAAATGGCATGGCCCCACAGCCACACAATTGCAGAATGTGGGGAGAGGTGGGAACCAAGTATGTGTGAAGGAGGCAAGTCACCCATGAATAAGAATGTACACAATGCCAAGTGTGGCGGTGATGTGCTGGACAGACTACAGTATGCAGAGCACAGACATGTCCATGTGGACATATCCTGCTGGTGTTTGTAGTGTTGTGGAAAGTGGATGCAAGCTTGTCACCTCAGGCAGTGGGCAAGACCTTGGACATGTAGCTCTGTCGTCCCCCCCTGTAAGCGTAAGCGGAGTGGGCTGGGCCGGCGTCCGTCAGTCCAGCGCAGGGGTGTGTAGAATTAGCCCGGGGCTCAGGCCGTGGTTCAGTTCTGGCCTGGACAAGGAAGTAACCAATGCGTGTGTCTCTGTTGTAGATTCGGCACCACCCGGCCCGCAATTGACAATGTTGCAATGTAGCATGCACCCGGAGGGCGGGCTCGCACGAACGGTGAAATGAAGGAGCACAAAACTGCTGGGGGTCTTGGCTCATACATGCCAAGTGTTGTGGGTATCTGCATTGCCGCAGCATGAGCTAAATGCCTAGCCTTAATCGCAGCGCGAGTTCAGCCAGGCATGAACTCCACATCTGCGTCCGCACCATCCTTACCATAGGCCTACACTCACGTGGCCGCCCACCTTCAACGCTCAACATCACAGTGTCGTTGTCAGGCTTGTGGACAGCCGCAGACAGGCATGACAATGGTGTGCCGTTGGAGTGCAAGTGATGCAACCGCGCAGCGTACACAAGTGAATAGGACCGGGGGGAGGGAGGAGCAGCTGTGAGGCAACGTAATACACAGTGATGCCCCTCATTTGCCACATGCAAGTCATGTCAAACATGAATCCCAAGGTCGCACACATCCCACCCCACACCCAACAGGCCACATCCCAATTCCTGAATGCAAGCAGATGACGAACTGACATTAGGGATGAAAGCTCCTCTGTCTGAACTATCAGGCGGAAGCACATCTGACCTCGGAATTGCATGTGCCCGGCACCCCCTGACAGATACGATAGCAGTTGAGGATGACTCCCACACTACGCACAGCCCGATGACAGACCAACGTATGCACACCCCACACACAGAAGTCCTTGCTCGAAGTTATCTTGCATGGAATGGCCTTCACACTTACTCCCACACCGTCCCAGGCGTACAACCATTGCACACTTAAACAACTCATTGATCCGAGCTGTGGCATTTCATCCACAGAACTGGCACAGGTCAGAACAGTGCTGCTTCAACCAGAGCCACTAACGCAATGGCAGAACATCCCGGACACATGCACAACCCCTGTCACGTGGAACTGTACCATGCATGTATGCTGCATTTACTAGGGGCACTGCCATTGGTAGTGCTGCGGGTCAGTTACCGGCTAAGCTTCCGCCTTGCCAACGTCACCTGCATTCAGCCTGTGTTGCATTGTCGATCGTGCATATTCGAGTGGCCCATGGATGTCTGCCTATCCAACAGGACGGTAGGCGAACTGGATTACGACGTGTGTGCGCCCCCTGTTGGCTCACGACCAGGAGTGTCACCGTGATATCCGTCTATGGGATTCCTGGATACTTGACATACATGCTGGCAGCTGGACCTGGGATATTGCAGAACTCCTCGTGTGCAGTGACCACATTGAGCCACTCCCCTATTGGGCTGTGGTGCTAATTGGTGACAGGGGGTGGACGCAGCACATCTGTCCGGACCTGCTAATGGATAGCCTCGCCGTCCTGTTCGATGGAGTGGACAACCACCTCATGTTCGAGATGATTGCCTATGAAGCTGCAATCGCTTTCATGGACGTGTAACTACGTACCTGCAGCCACAACAGTTTGGAACCCATTGCACATGTCCTGACACCTTATTGCATCTTGGGGTTCAGGTCACATATCCCACGACAACAGTGGACATGGCTGCATTCGCCTGGGCCCGAATACGTGGGCGAACAACCATGCGGGGTAACACACACCTGTGAAAGGTGAGGCACACCCCTGGAGTGGACAGAGGCGCTTGGCAACGTTCCTCATTCTGACATGCTGCATGTTGTGGCACTTCTCTTGCCCATACTGACACACGTATGCTAATAAAGTCTATGCACATTCACTTGTATTCAATTGTGATGTGAGTTGTTTTGAATGATGATGTGTGTCTCACTGCCTATCTGGGTCACAGCCATACATGCGCATTGATAGCATTACCCAGGGAGTGCCATTTATGTGGAATCACTGTCCCTACATTCATCAATACTTTCATGCATAATTGATCAGGGCCATGACACATCAGTGTGAATTTGGATGTTTTATTTGCATTCAGTGGGGTGTTTCAGCTAGACCAGCACAGGGCCATTCAAACCCCATTTACATTGTCGCCCCGTGGAGGGCCAGCCAGAGTCCTTTAGGGATTGACAGGTTCATCAGAAGAGGAAGACTTCAGTCCGCAGTGTGATTGCTGTGTCATTGGTAACCATTCCAAATATGGCAGTCCATGTCGTGGTCCAAGGTGAGTGTCGCTGAGTGTAACGGGGGACAGTGGAAGATGTTATTCCAGGGCATGATGCAGAGGGCAGAAACAAGCTGAAACAGGTCATGTGGCAGTGATGTATGCTACCGCTTCAATCTTGACACCAAGCCAGATTCATCCTCATCTTCGTCCTCTGATGTGTCAGGTGCCTCACATGTGGGTGGTGGTGTTTGCTCTGCCGCACTGTGTGGCACTGACACTTCAGGGGGCGGAGATGTGGATGGAGTAGTAGCATCAGCATTCATCTGCGCCAGGCCGTGTGGCGGCAATGCCATGATGAGGATCTGCAGGGCATGGAAGATCCCAGCTACATCTCGCTGGTGTGTAGCCGTGGCAGCCAATCATTCCGCATGCATCCGCTCCATGTTCTCCATGATCCTCCGCATGTGTCCCAAATCCCAGCTGACATCGCTGGAGCCACTCTGACTAGACAGGTGTTCTTGTCTCCGAGTCATGACTCCAGCGATGTCAGCCATGGATTGTTGGAGAGCATGGAGCGGACAGTGGGTGTCCGTTAGGGACTGTAAGTGGACCCTGATGGGACTTAGACACCCACGTATGGCATGTAGTTTGGCTGCCATGAGGTCGAACCCCACCCGCAGCTGATCAGCCATCTTCTCCTGGCACCCTGACACACGGCATTGGAATGCCATGTGTTGGTCGTGGGGGTCCTGGGAGACAGCTGTGGTGGTGGGTGCTTCCTGCTGTGAGGTCTGTGCAGGGGGTAGGGACTCCTCGATGCAGCTGGGCTGCCCTGCTCCTGGAGGTGGGGTGCCAAAGCTGTCCATGAGCTGCTGGAGGGCGTCGGTGTCGATGTTGGGGAGGTCCTATTCGTCATCAGTGCTGAGTTGTTGTGTCTGCTCTGCAGGAGGTGTTGATTCTCCCTCTGCAGTGTGAAGGGGAGATGCAGATTGACACTGTGTTCACATGTATGTTCACGCATTGTACAGGTTTACTGACGGACTGCATGTCAATGTACATTGTGACTGTTTGTGAGGAGATGCCTATTTGATGCGGAACAGTTGACATTTCTGCACCATCAGGGATGTGAGGTTGTACTTGTCCATTGTCATCTCACAGTTTCCTGCTATGCCAAGTGCGAATGGCCATTTTGTACACACAAGCGGCAGCAGTTGTGTCCTCTCTTCTGTTGTGAGAGTGTTGCAGTTTGTACCACATTGTTGTAAATGTTGAGGTGCTCTGATTCTTATGTGTGTGTGCTGCATTGTGGGTGTGTTGCCCCTTCAGCTCTGATTTGGCTGGCCCTTCTCCCTTTCAGGCGGTGTGCCTTTCACTTCTGTGCTTATACAGTGCTGAGATATTGCAGACTTGGGTGAATTGGGCTCTTGGTCGGAGTTTTGACTCTTGGGCATGGTTTGTCTGCAGATGTGCTCTGCTTAATTGTGCATGTGTGCCATTGTGCCCATCTCCCCCCGTCCCCCCAGTCCCTGGTCGTTACTCACCCTGTTGGTGTTGGCTCGGGTCATGTTGTGCAGTGTCCGGTCCACCAACTCCTGCCACCGTCTCCCCAATGATGACTCGGCTCACCATTTCCTCCATCTCATCCAGCTCCTGGTGTGTTGCTGGGCTCCCACCTCCAGTCTGCATTGCTGCTCTCAGGTTGGCAGCGATTTTCAGCTTGGTTTTGCGCTTCACATCAGTCCAGCGCTTCTTGCAGTCGTCCACTTCCCTTCTCTTCACTCCGACTGCATTCACCTTGGCCAAGATGGACTGCCATATTGTATTTTTAGTTGACAATGTCACAGTGGAGGTGATGGACAGTTGGTGGTGGTGTTCTGTCACCTCCGTAATGGGAATCTGGTTTTCCTGCGTACTGAGACGCGTGTTCCTCTTATTCTTCTCCTTGCCCTTCCCTGACCCTGAGGTCCCAGGCTGGTCCTCCGTGGGGCTTGTGGGGTTCTGGTTGTCCTCTGTACTTGCTCCGGCTCCCTCCATGATGCTTCGCAGTTGTTTGTGTTTTGTAGGTGGTTTTTCTTGCTGTTTTTATAGTGATTGTTCCCGCCTTACTTGTGGGACTTGCGGGCCTGGCGCTGCTTTTCGCTGGTTTTTATCGCAGTTGGGCCCATCGCAACCTTTGTCACGTTCGGCTTTCCTTTTTTATCGCCGTCGCGGTAGTTGAATCGTGGACATTTGAGGCGTTCTCAGGAAACTATCTCATGTTACCGCCGTGTTGGGAATACGACGTTGACACAAAGTTATTTTCCCGCGATAGACGGCGATATGGGAAATTGTGTTAGCCTAATTTGGCGATGTTTATCGCACGTTCTTGTGAATATCCCCCGGAGCCTTTTCCGTGCTAGCGCGATTTGCCTTTGCATTGCCCTTTATGAGATCCAGACATTGAGCTGAATTTCATTAGCTTTAAAAGTGGGCACATTCTCTTTGTTTTGCAGCATACGTGTTCACGTTCACTCACATTTTCTATTTAAGGCACATCATTATTCACATTTAATATATAAGTGTATGTTAGACTTGGCTTTTTCAGCGGGTTTACCCCCAGACTTTTTGCTTTTTGGCCTCCTGTTTTTGACCCTGTGTGTGTTGGTTTTAGGACTCTGGGCACTTTCCCACTGCCAATCAGTGCTAAAGTGCATATGCTCTCTGTGTAAATTGTGTTATGGATTGGTGTTTCCATGATTGGCATTTTTGATTTATGTGTCAGTCCCTTGTAAAGTGCACTGAGAGTGCCAGGGCCTATAGATCAAATGCTGTTGGTGGGCTGCAGCACTGGATTGTGCCACCCACGCAAACAGCCCGTAAAGTGTAACTCTGGCCTGCCATTGCAGAGCCTGTGTGCAGCCTAGGGCTGCCATGTCGACTTGGCAAGTGCACACACTTGCAAGTCCCTAAACCTTCCCTTTTCTACATGTTAGTCACCCCTAAGGTAGGCCCAAGGTACCCCTGTGGGCAGGGTGCATTGTATGTGAAAGGTAGGACATGCCCTGGTGTGTGTGGCATGTCCTGATAGTGAATTACAGCCTATTTCGTTTTTCACTATTGCAAGGCTACCTGTTCCCCATAGGCCAGAATGGGCAGTTTTGATTATTACAGCTTATAATCCTAACTGACCCAGGGAACATGGTAGAAATTCGAGTTTAGTATGCCTGGACTCAGAATGATAAAATGCATCTTTTAGTGAAGTTGGTTTTAACATTCTGTGTTTGAATATACCACTTTTAGAAAGTGGGTATTTTCTTGTCTAACCATCCAAGCCTGCCTCTGCTAGGTTGTGTATTCCTTGTCTGGAGTGTGAGTGACAGGGGCTGGGGGATGCCAGGAGACAGGGTGAGTCAGCACAGGGCTGAATAGCAAGATCTACATGTAGATGGGTGGGAGGAGATGCACCTGGGACCTGAATAGGGCTGTGCCTTCCCTCCACAATGCTGGCTCCACCTCCTGTGGTGCGTCTGATGTCCCTGGCCTGCACTGTGAAAGGAAAGAAGGAGACTTGTCAACAAAGTGCTCCAGGACTGACCAGAACTGGTTTGGACTAGGCAAAGGCCTCTCTGCCCTCAGAGAACAAAGAGAAATTGAGGATAAAAAGGGGGACCCAGACCCCAGAATTTTAGATTACTTCTGAACTAAGGAACCTGCCAGGAAGAAGGACCGGGAAAGCTGGAGGAGGAGTACTGCCCCTATGCTGCGTGTTGTGGGGTTGGCCTGCAGTGGTTGCTTCTGTCTTGGGTAGGGAAAGGACTGGACTGTGCTTTCATCATCCTGCTGTTAGGAGTTTTCTCCAAGGGCTTGAAGTAGAGCTTGCCTCTTGTTGGAAGTCTCAGGGATAGAAAAGACTTCAGGGAACTCTTTGGGATCAAGAAGACTGCCAAGAAGAAGAGCTGGAGAAGCTGTGAGGAGGAACTACCACTTTGCTGTGTTGGCCTGCAGTGGCTGCTTCTGTCTTGGGCAGTGAAAGGACTGGAACTGAACTTTCTGCAATCTACTTTGTGAGTGTCTCCAAGGGCTTGAGGTAGAGCTTGCCCCCTGTTCAAGAAGTCTCAGGAACAGCAAAGACTTCAAGCCCGATGCCGTCTACGACGCCGCTGCCGACGCCGTGTCCTGAAGGCACCGCAGAGGGCACCGCCGCAACGCCGCACTGCGACCCTGGTCTCACCGACAACGCCTGCTGACACCGCCACCGAGCCGCTGCTCGCACGGCGACCTGTGGGCACCGCACTCCGCACCGCCTCGCTTCACGACAACGCCGTGGTATCCCCAACGACGCCGCTCCACGCTGGACTCAACGCCGCTGCTTGCACCGTGGTTCGGGGGCACCGCTCGTAAGTTACACGACGCACCGCCCTCATCCCGCACCGCAGCCTTGGTCCACCAACGCCGGTGCCATCGACTCCAAGTTCGTCAGCCGACGACAGCGCTGCAGCTACGACGACGCCGCTGCTGCACCGTGACCTGCCATCACCGTGACGAGCACCGCCTTCATCTCACACCGCGACCCTGGTCTCACCGACAACGCCATCCGACGCCGCCACCGAGCCGCTGCTCGCACCGCGACCTGAGGGCACCGCACGCCGCACCGCTGCACTTCGCACCGCAGCACTCGACGCCGGCCGACGCCAGCGCTCCTGACTTCAACAGAGAGGAGATCGATCTGAAACGCGTGTGACTTCGAGGGCCCCGACGACGCCACACCGACCTCCGGAACCGACGCCTGCGGACGCCGTGTGTTCGGAAGCTCACCGCGAGGTCATCGACGCTCTGCATTTCTGAAAGGTACTGTTTGCGGGTCTTCCCGACACCGTAGCTGACCCGCGACGCCGCGGTCAGCCAGAACTGTTTGGATTTGTTTGTTCACGATGCCGTGATAGCCCTGGACGGAGCTATCGACATCAAGGAACTGTTTTTAAGGACACTGTGATAACTGAAGATTTTTAAGGTACTGTACTGTGGATTTTTATCGTATTGGTCTTGTTTTAAGTATATAAAATTATTGGATATTTTTCTAAACTGGTGTGGTGTCCATTTGTAGTGCTTACATTGTATTACTGTTGGTTTTGTGCAAATGCTTTACACACTGCCTCAAGAATAAGCCTGACTGCTTGTGCCAAGCTACCAAGGGGGTGAGCAGGGGTTATTTTAGGAGTGTAACTCCCTTATCCTGACTAGGAAGAAGGGTCCCTACTTGGACAAAGGTGCAAGCCCTTGCCAACTAGAGACCCCCATTTCTAACAGTGTACTTATGCAATGTTGTTATAAAACTGTGCACACTGATCATAGCTATACGAGTGCATTTTAATTATTTGAAGTTTAGTACAGAGCAAGGAACACACCATAGGTTAAAAAAGTGCTGGTATAAACTAGAAATAATTAGTTCTTCCTCCACTGGGATGAGTAGCAGAGTTAAGGGCAGACTACCCGCATCCTGCTTGCTTGGAAAGGAGCGTTGGTATGTGAAAATAGGAACATGGAGGTCCAAAATGGTTAAGGTTCAACTCCTGGAGTGTCCTACCCTCTTTTAATATATACAATATGCTTTAACACCATGTGCAACTGTATGAAGAATGGGGTAAGCGCACTGATGAAAACACATGCATTTTACACTGAAACTATTAAACAATCTTAAACGATCTTAAAAAGAAATTAAAAAAGAAAACTCATGAGCTGGCGCAAGGAAGCCCTAAAATCCCAGCAGGAATCTCAAGTCGTCATGGGTGTTAAAATGCCCAAGAAAAATTGAAATATCAGATTAGTCACATTATAAAAAATAAAGCTTGCTTCCAGTCTCTCTCTTACCCGTTCACCCAAATCACAGATGAGATTATTAACGCTAGTGAGGCGGATGTCTTTGATAGCCTGAATTAGCCTCAGCCTGCTGATCGAGCTGGGGTCCTCGGAAATGCACCAGCCAGTACACCAGTTGGCTGTGCGGTGTCTGCTGATGGACAAGCAGATGGACACAGGGAGCAGCGTGCAAGTTAGATTTTTTGTTCCCTCTAAAAAGATCTGCAAGGAGGATGGAGCTTCGGCACAACCAAGATGACCTCTGGGCTCTGTGACCCTGAGATGAAGGCCTGAGGACAGGCACGGTTGGGAGGCCAAGACAACACAACTGCCCACCGGCGCTGGAAGGCCCGGAGTGGTTCTCCCCCAGCCCAGAGGCAGAGCAGAGTAAGGGGCTGCCAGCATTAAGTGGCACTGGCATACATGCCAACATTTTAGAAGAGCAAAGTGGGAGATTAAAGAAAAAAAATCGGGAGAATGGGGCCTTGAATCGGGTTACTGTCATGTATGGGCTTTCCAAGTGTGCTGCTGCAGGATCGGTCATTTGAAACGCAAATGCACGTTTTTTTCTTACCTTTCAGAAGCATGGAGTGCAATGGCAGGCAGAAAGAGGGTGATGCAAGTGTTGTGCACTGGCCTCCAGGAGCAGGTTGCTGGCAGTGCATACACCACGTTACACAATACCAAGCCCTGTCAGCTGAAACCCCCGAGTAATCAGGTTTTTGCTTGAAGGAATCAGGAGGCGGGAGACTAGCCTTGAAATCGGTAGTCTCCCGCCTGAATCGGGAGGGTTGTCATGTCTGCACTGGTAATACCTTGGGCCCCACCCAGCCCCCGAAGCAGTTAAGCAGAGATCACAGCCGCTGAATCTTCAAAGCAACGGAGTGAGTGTTCGTCCTTTTGGAGTTGTAGGGCCCTGGGGAGGATGACTGCTGCCTAGCAGACTCGGCCCTAACGAGCCTCAGCGCGAAGTACGCCTTGGTGAAGTTGAAGGGGAGGCCGTGTAGTGTTGTTATTATAAATGCTTCGGTTTATAAGAACAGCGAAGTCCGGTATAGGGACATACCATGGCAGTGGGGGAGACCTGCGGCTGGCCACCACCAGTGGGTGTAATCAAAGAGGAAGCCCCGCCCGAACTAGAGCTAAGAGAGACAGGTACCGGCTGCCACGCTACAGAAAGGCGCGCGATGTGCTCTGCAGAGATATACATGGGGTGAACAACACTAAAAACAAGCATTTGCAATGCAATAGGTCTCGCATTATTAAAGTTTGAGCTATTGGTGTTGCATTTGCAAGAGTTTGAGCTATTGCCATTGTAAACGACAATGCCTTTTATTTATGTGTTTCGAAAAGCTGTATGCGGTGCATAAACACGCCCTTTGTACTTATAGTCCTTGCTTACAAAAAGGAAGGCTGGCAGTAAAAGAGGCATAGTTACTGCCAGCGTTGATTCTCGTAAGCAACGACTGCAAGTACAAAATGCCCGTTTACGCACCGCTTGCAGGTTTTTAAAATACAGAAATAAAAGGCATTGGTATTTACAATGCCAATAGCTCAAACTCTCGCAAATGCGACACCTATTGCAGAGCAAATGCTCGTTTTCTTATTGCGTAGTAGAACCACTCTTTGTGGAAAACAACAATTATGCCATGCCAGATAGTCTTACAGGCATTCACAGATATACAAACCTACAATAAGTTTCCTATATTGAGGTTTTGGAATGTTCCGTTTTTTTAAAGCACAATAAAGATGGGGGTGTTGGTGGGGGTTGAGAGGTAACTCCCACCTTTAACTTGTGAGAGCCTGAGCCTGGTGAGGTAGCCTGTCTGCTTTGTTTCACTGTTCTACCAAGGTTTTAGGAACTGTAAGATTCCGATCAACAACAGCAAGTGATGGATGATCTGTGGCTCAAAACCTAATCCCAAGTAGTAATTGTAATAATTCATTATTATTTAGACCGGACTAAATATTGATAATGAATCATTACAATTACTACTTGGGATTCCGCTTGGTTTGCCCACAGATGAGTGCAAACATCCTTTTGTGTGAATATTAATCCAAAATGAGGGATGAATGCTAGCCACTAAAAAACAAAAGTGTCTGTCCATCCCCTATTTCTCCTTGCTATTTTTCCAGATGTGGTCTGGATGAGATGCCCACAGATTTGCCCGAGCAGCCGGGAGTGCACATCTGTTTGGTGGGAAGGGATAGCAAAAGAGGGCGAGGAAGGAAGTAGGGGGAAAAGTAAGAGTAAAAAGGATAGAGAAGGTTGGGAAGGGATAGCAAAAGATGGTGAGGGGGAAGGAAGGAAGTAGGGGGCAAGGCAAGAGGAAAAGATAAAGAAAGTTAGGAAGGGATAGCAAAAGATGGTGAGGAGGAGGAAGGAAGTAGGGAGCAAGGCAAGAGTAAAAAGGATAGAGAAAGTTGGGAAGGGATAGCAAAACATGGTGAGGGGGAGGAAGGAAGTAGGGGGCAAGGCAAGAGGAACGAGAGTTTAAGATATTGGTAATGCTATAGCTTAAAATCTCACAAATGCGAGACCTATTGCATTGTAAATATTTGCTTTTACTAGCGCCCCTGCGGCGCTTTCACAATCAGAAGGCTGCGCCCTTTCTTTATACAAGTCGCGTCTAAAGAAAGGGGCCCGTCTGATATTAAAATGAAACTGTGGCATGGGGGCTTTGACAAAAAGAAAACCATAGGTTTGTCAAGTTGACAAAGATGTTTTTATTTTTGGGGTAAAAGCGCCCATGCCGCGCTTTCACTTTAATGTTGACGCAAACCTTTCTTTAGACGCGGTTTGTGTAAAGAAAGGGCGCTGCTTCTATGAATGTGAAAGCACCGCATGGGCACTAGTAAACTAAATAAATAAGCGCGGCGCTAAATGTGGACCGCGCTGCTAAAAAACAAATAAATAACACGTCCGCTATAGTTAAAGCGGACCACCATTAGTAAAAATTAAAATAAAAGCGGCAGCGTGCTGCGAGGTAGTGGGTGGAATAGGGGAAGAGCAATAAATAAAATGGTCCTCACCGACTTATAAAGCAGACCATGTAACACCAGTAAAAGGTCAAGCCTTTATGGGAGGTAACAAATGCAGACAAGGCGGTACCAAGGAGGGACTAACATGCCTAATAACGACTCGGAAGCCAGCGTTTATGAAGGACAATGACACAAGCCAATTAAAAATATGAGCGGACAGAGGGCGGGGCTTCAAAGCCATACGCCACTACTGCATGCCTCGCAGCAGCCCATGCGCTGCCCAGGCTTGACCTAAAAACCTTGGGAATGAAGGAACAATAGGAGTAAAGTACACTGTTCATCAAGAAAAGTATATAAATACTGGATTATACTTGGCAGGTATTACTTGGAAAGAAAGCCATTTTTATGTAGCATTTTTTCCACTGCAAAAAAGGTATTTTTTAATAATAACAAATGACATCATATTTTTCATTCACAAACCTAAGGCGTGATTTAGGCGTTGGCACAGCGGGGGGTGGGGGCACTAAACCAGCAGCTCATTGCCCCAGCTAACCTGTGGTATCCACGATCTAGTTAGATTTTCGGAAACTAATGGATTACCTTTGAGTTTGACACAGAGTGTGCTTACGCTGCTGGTGGTAACCCTTGTCCAAGAAGTCTGTTTGTCGCAGGACAGCTGGGTCACAGTGATGGTAGTCCCAGAAGGGAAAAGTTAGGTGGCCCTCACTTGCAAGGAATAAGCTCCCTACGTATTGAGGTTATTTACTTTATGTTCAGAAGAAGAAAAAAAAAAACTCCAGCCTTGGGAGTTTGCTTTCTACGAGCAAAAAATTATGACAGCGCAGAACTTTAAACATGGCGCACGCACCGCAAACGTCATTCATGTAAAGACTAGCTATCATAGTATCGGCTCCCTTCACAGCGGAGAGATGTCCCGTAGCAGTCGGAGATCTCTAACAAGTAAAAAAAAAAATCAATCAACCAATAATAAGAAATGCTCATTGGCAAGGCCCGTGCCCGACTCATCTTTTAGTGAAACATTTCAAGTTCCAAAGCAACCCTTCAAACTATTACTGCGGAAACTGTAGTACAATTGGCGCTAGGGAAGGTTCACGCCCGGTCAGCATTTTTAAGGCAGAACACCCACCCCTTCTTTGCAGAATTTACAGTCTCTGAGCCAAGGCAATAATGGCTGTGATACGTGCTAAGTGTTTCATTGTGAAGTACTTGGAAATGCATGAATGGGTAAATGTGTATCACTTTATGTATTTACATTACAAATGCGTCCGACTTTGCTAAAAAACATAAAAAAGTATTCTGGGCTTTCCGACACTGAAGGCGGGTTACAATCATTTTGAGCAAAAGGATGTCGCAGTCCAGCATCCGCTGGTGTAAAACACCCCAGGCTGATCTGTAAGGGTGTGCTGGGGTGGAGAGGGTTAAAGTGTGCCCTGGCAGCCAGTAAAGTAAACCGGCAGGAGTGGGAGGAAACAGCTAAATATTTACTGGCGAGAATGCTCTGCAAGTTAACAGCGAAGCCATTTATCATCTTTTCACAATTAGAAGCGCACTCCGGGGCGGGAGGGAGTGCTGGGGAGAGGCAGGGGAGATTAAAAAAATTGTAAGCAGCGCCATGCGAAGAGAGGGCAGAAATAACAAGTGTATGCAAAATTCCAGGAAGTGACACACTAATGGGGACTAGTGCCCCACTCTTCTATCACACAGGTGCATGTACCATCACATGTGGGAGAGAACTGTAATGATTTTGGGAACCAGTGGAATGTTTCTTTATTTTCCACTTCCCTAATTTGCCCTCGGCCATGGAAAGGCCACAAGCTGCCAAGAGTACCGAATGAACAGGAAGCAACACACGGGATTCCCAGTAGCAGCGCCGTGCAATGGAAAAGTGCCGTACAGGGAAATCTCATCATTTTGAGATGATCGTCTAGTCGGTTACCAAACGGAACAGGACAAAAGGGGATTTTCAATGGTAAGAGCAACCACTCCTGTCACAGGGGATTCATTTTTGCTGTGCACATTTCATTGTTGCCATCATAACCGGGAATACCCTCTCAACACACGGAAAGACCGGAGATGAAGAGTTAATTGGGGCCATCTGTCTCCGAAAAAACAGAAGTGCTTGAACAGAGCCGGTGACAAGACTAACAACTCACTGTCTCTCTGTTTCTGGGCTGTTTCCTAAGTTCCCTACAAACCAGACAGTGCTGCCTACATCGATCTGTAATATTAATCAAAAGTTCACTTCTTTGCACCTGGCTCCTTCTGCCTCAACATGTTAACGTGTAAAGTTTCTTCCAAAGGAACCCTCGAAGCTGCTCTCACTGCTTCTGAAAAAGAAGAAATGCGCTTACATCACTTCCACTCACACAACTTATTTTGATCTATGAGAGAGCAGTTTAATGAGGTATCAGTAGATTGTCGATGACTGAGAAGGACATCTAATCATAGTGGACACTTTCATAAATAAGGGGGTGGTACAAGTGTTGAAGGGCACACTTTGGGGGTTCTGTTTCAATGGGTATGCCACTGCTTTCAAGAGATGAAATCCTAGCACAATATAAAGGAGATAATGCAGAGTTAGTAGATTTCCTAACATACTAGGTAGACGTGGTCAAATATTTCAGTGGGGCTCTCCATCTGTCCGAGGATTACGATCATCTTGTTGTCCATAAACTCCTTGAACTCTCGCAGGTTACAAACCATTTGCATCTCTAATTCGGTACGGATCTGAGGAGGTAAATATAAACGAAGCTGGGCTGCATGTCACGGGCGCCGTGTTACAACAGGAAGTGCAGCGCCTATACGTAAGCGGGGCACACATGAACAGGGATTTAACCAATGGTGCGCGCGCACCACAGAGGAGCGGGGGGACGGAGCGCGGCAGCGGCAGCGAGGCGAACGCGCGCTGCTGCGCGTTCTGGCCACCGTCGGGAATGGGAGGAGCAAAGGCGGGACATGCGCCCGCCTTTGCCCAATAGCGTGCCGTTTTTAAAAAAAAATGCACGCTACAGTTAATGTGGGCTTCTGAAAACAAAACCACACGCACGAGCGTGTGGGTCGTTTTCAGAAGCCCTTTCTAAAGGTCTCGCGCTGCGCGAGCAGTGCTGCGCACTGCAACGCTAGGCGCGAGACCTAAAAAAGCCCTACGCGCTGTTCGAGTCTCGGCGCCGACTCTATATCCTGTGATGTGATTCTGGGCAAATCTCTTAACCTGGTGCCTAAAAATAGCTGAACTCTCTAATGTAGCCAGGGGGCTCATGTTCCCAGCTTAAAGGGAACATAGGTGCCAACTTGTATTCTTTTTGGGCCTGTGTTGCAACGAACAAGATGAGAGAGGTGCCCACAGAGAAAGGGCTCAGGCACAGCTTCCGCTTCTTAAGTAACGTTTCCAAAAGTGAAAGCACACAAGAAATGAAAAGAGAATCCAGCTGCACCCCTTCTACGGCCCGCCCCCTCTCGTGATGACTTTAAATTGTTACCACCCATTACCTCGTTCTCCTTCTCAGCCTGCCCCGCCCCCTGCCATTGAAATGAATGGAGTTCTGTGAACTCCTCCCAGGGCCATTGTGTAAGCGCCCGGAATCCAAACTTATTCATGGCATTGAAAATCGGCACGCCCTCTGCCCTGATGTCACAGCTGTAACCTGTGCCTCCAGGTTGAAGAATACCTCTCCCAGCAGGCACATACGCAGCAGGATATCTGCACAGTTCATCACAGCTGCCCATAAAAAATAAGAGAGCAGCAAGTAGTAGTTTCTTTTCAGCTGAGTGGCGATTTTCTAAATTCTCTTTTTGCCTCACCCCTCAGAGTGGTAGGGGCAGGGCGATGCCCATTTTGCCCATTAACACCAGCCGCCCCTGATAACACCTAAATTAATAGATTTTCACAAAGCGCACAAGGGTACAGCATATATCTTTGCTAGGAAGACATCTCAGAGAAAAAGGAAGGATGTCTCTGAGCACCAGCACCGTGCACAGCCCTTTTAATCTGGAGCTCTTTCAAGTTTCTCTACAGTGTACTTGACATATGCATCTGCCTCTGTCCTTAGCACTGTCTGCGCGCCATCTTTTTATTCCTGTTTGCAACACTGTCGTAAGTAACATTGATCAATGTAAAATAAGCAAGCTAAGTGTATTAGTGAATTATTGCACCCGCTTTTGTGATCTTTGTGTAACTTTAAAGTACCAAGTCTGTGGGTAACCTGTAAATTTGATTATAAATTCCCAGTACCTTCACTTGACCCTTGTGTCTTAAGCCGAAAATGTGAGTACCGTTAATTGTTAATTATGTAAATATTTATTTATTTAAGAGTTTTATATAGCGCTGGCCAGACCCGAGGGTATCGGAGCGCTTTACAACATACGTGTCAAGGAAATCACACAGTAACACAATAGTATTGAGGAAATCACATAGTAGCGGGGTAGTATACATAATGGTATAGTGGTTCATGGCGCTTCGGTAAAAGAAGCACTGTTATTTACAGCAGCATGGACATGTTAGAATGAGGCAGGAAAAGCAGCATAAAAACATCACAATTAAAAGTGATCTATAAAAAGTACACACTTAAAAGATAAGAAACTTAGTGTGATTTTTAACACTGTAAATATACAAGGAGAGCGGGGTGGGTAAAAGAACCCGCTACCGATTAATAACTGTGTCAGATGTCTGGATGCAGCAATTAGCCTTGTTTATCTGTCTGTGGTTGATCAAATGAGTGGGCAACAGAAACCCACATTACAAGTAGTTCTTTTATGATACTACAAGACGTGGGAGAAAGTTAAACGTTAAAGCACATTCTGAGTGTAGTGATGGTATATGATTTGAAACTAAGAGCCTGGGCGTAGTTCGCGAGTAGCGCTACGCGAAGCTACGCAAAGTGCAGTTCGCACTATGCGAGCTACGCGTAGCACTACGCGAACTGCGTAGTGCACTGTTCGCAATGATTGCAGTGCCGGATGCTTGTCCGCATTGTGCAATCATTGAAAACGGCATCTTGCACAGTGCGAGCTGTCTTTTACTGCCGCTCGAGTAGATTTTTACTCGAGCGGCAGCTTTCTCAACGCGGACTGGTAGTTTCTCATCGCGAGCGGTCGCGAGCATACGCGACCACTCGCAATGAGAAACCTGACCTCCCGCGTTGAGAATCTCGCCGGAGGTTTATTTTCACGCTCGCGATCGGCAACTTGATGTTGCTGATCGCGAACGAGAAAAGTCTCGCCAGGATGTCATTTTGCTTGCTCGCGGTCGCCAACATGACGTTGAGGACCGCGAGCAAGCAAAAATGACCGCTGCACTACGCTACGCGTGTTTGCACTGTGCTACGTGCAATTCGCGTTGTGCGAAGTAGCGCAAACTTCGCAAACTACGCGAGCGTAGCGTAGTGCTTTGCCCAGGGTTATTTGAAACACACCATGACTTCTTCAGAGTCATGCGGGTCCCAGTACAGAACAAGCATTTGCAATGCAATACGTCTTGCATTTGCGAGAGTTTGAGCTATTGGCAATGTTAATGACAATGCCTTTTATTGATATGTCTTGAAAACCTGCAAGCGGTGTGCAAACACTTTGGGGCAGATTTACAAGAACTGACGCATCTCTGCATATCAGCAGAAATGCATCAGTTAATTTGCGTCACGTAAAAAAACCCTTGCGCCACCATGGATGCGTTGCATTTACAATGCGGCGCACCGTGGAGCAAGGATTGACAGATGCGTGACGCATCTGTCGGCGTAAAGGTAACGCATTGCTGGAGTCATGTCGCAAGTGCGACGCAACTCCAGCAATGCTCAGGGGCAGCCTATACTTATTGTGCTGCGTCACTCCTTACACCTGCTTCAAGCAGGCGTAAGGTTTTGTCGCAGTGGCGTCGTAAAAGTGACTCAGTGAAATCTTGTAGATTTCACTGCGTCACTTTTACAAGGCTTTCTTGCGTGGGAACGCCCACCCTGAATACATTATACGTGACGCAGGTATAATGTGACGCAGGGCTTAACAACTTGACGCATCGCCCTAGATGTGTCACGTTGTAAATGTGTCGCAATGCGGCACATTGTTTACAACGCCGCTGCGTCACAAAAGTGACGCAACAGTGGCGTAAAAGTGTCGCAAGGGGCTTGTAAATCTGCCCCTTTGGAATTATAGTCGTTGCTTACGAGAAGCAAGGATGGCAGTAACTGCGCCTCTTTTACTGCCAGCCTTTTTTTTTTTTTTTTAAATCTTTTTATTGTAAAATTAAAACATACATCTAATAATATTATAAACCACAACTCAATTACAATAAGAGCAGTCTCAAAAAAAGAAAACAAAAATGACATCATGCTTGATAGACCAATAATTGAAACAAATATTTTTGAGCTCCACATGTTGGGGCCAAAATTTGGGACGCCCACTTCGGGGCTAGATTCGAGAAAACAGTAGACTACTGTGATTCGTTATTGACAACGAGGGGAGAGGCATCTCCAAACGGGGTGCATATCCCACCTCTATAATCATTCCAAGGGGCCCAGGTCTTCGTCCATTTGCTGGGGCAACCTCTGCTTTCATACACCACCCTCTCAGCCTGCATGCACCAATCCATATCATACTCCCAATCAGAGCACTTCAAGGCGGCCTCTCCTTTCCATGTTCGCGCTATGTTGCGCTTGGCCACCATACAGCCCAGGGAAACCCACAAACGTTCCGGCCTAGTCAAATCTGTAGCTTCCCAAATGTTCAGAAGGCATAACCTCGGGGTAGGCTCAATCTCTCTATCGCACACAAGGGATAAAACTGAAAAGATCTTTCTCCAATACCTCTGAAGAGCGGGGCAGTCCCACCAATGATGCAGATATATGCCCACTTTGTCGCAGCTGCGTGGACACATTGGAGAGTCAAGGCGACCCATTTTCACCAAGATGGAGCTTGTATAATAGACTCTGTGGAGCAGTTTTAATTGAATGAGTTTAAACCGAGATCGGATCGCCACCTCTCGGGGTGAGGCGAGGGCCTCTCTCCAAACTTCATCATCAATGTCCCCCACGTCTGCACACCATTTTGCACGGATTTTGTCCAGAAAATCGGGTGAATTATTGAGGATCTTTTTATAAGTTAACGAGATGGCCTTCTCTGGGAGGTAGTCATCTAAAAGCCTGTCCTCCAGGGGAGAGGACACCGGCAGCTCTGTTCCCTTGGAAAGTGCCTTGGACAAGGCACTTCGCACCTGAAGATACTGAAAAACCTCATTCTGGTGCAAGTGGAACTTCTGTTGTAGCTCGCCAAATGGCACTATTCCACCTTCAACCCACAGGTCACCCAGTTTGGACAGTCCAATCAAGTCCCACTTATCAAATCCAGGTTGCCGCCAAAGCGACCCCAGGCGACAGGAATCAAACAGTGGTGTCGCTCGCGTTAGTCTTCCCTTCCATCCGAGGGCCGAGTTAGCCGCGTGCCAGATGGAGACCATCGTAGCAGTAGGTGTAAATTTCGGTTCCAATTTCATCCCCCCATAGAGTGCCCTCAAGTATGTTCCCGGCAACATATTATATCTGTCCATCTGGTATGCCGGATCAGTAATGGGTCCGTGCACCCAGTGATTGAGAACAATCAACTGAGAGGCCCAATAGTAGGATCTGATGGCCGGCAGTGCAATGCCGCCATTGTACCAGCCCTTGGTCAGCTTGGCAAGTGCAATTCAGGGTGGTCCGTTACCCCATAGCAGGCTGCGAACTTCCGAGTCTATAGAGACAAAATATTGGGATGGAACCGGGTACGGCGTATTTTGCAACGCATACAAAAAACGGGGGAGTGCCATCATTTTGTAAAGGGCTGCTCTTCCAAGGAGCGTGAGTGGGAGGGTCTGCCAATGTCGAACATCTGCTCTAAGGCGCCGGAGGGGAGGCAACAGATTTCGCTGGTAGAAGGTCTCCGCATCCGCCGTAATGTATATACCTAAATATTGGAAGCCTTCGGTCACTACCCTGGCCCCACAATCCGGGGGGAGCCTATGGGGACGACCACTAAGGATATATATCAGGGATTTATCCCAATTAATGGTGTATCCCGAATATTTTTGAAAAAGAGTAAAGATACGAAGTACGTAATGAATCGAGAATTGGGGCCTAGCCAAATAAAGTAAAATATCATCTGCGTAGAGTGACACCCTGTCCTCCCACTCCGGCGCCCAGTGGAGCCCCCGGATCGCAGGGTCTCCCCAGAGCCAATGAGCGAGAGGCTCGATCGCAAGGGCGAACAACAGGGGGGACAGAGGGCACCCCTGTCTCGTGCCCCGTCCCAACTCAAAGACCGCCGACCTACTTCCATTTACTGCAATTCTCGCCAGGGGTTTAGAGTAAAGGAGACGCACCCAGGACACAAACCGATCGCCAAACCCATAGCGCCTCAGCGCGGCAAAAACAAAGGGCCATTCAATCAGATCGAATGCCATTTTGGCGTCTAAGGACATTATAACCGAATCCTTCTGTATGGTGGCCGCACGTCCCAGGACTCCGAACAAGTGGCGCAGATTTAGCGCCGTATTTTTTGTTGGCATAAAACCATTTTGATCCGGATGGATCAGCTTCTGAAGAAGGGGCGAGATGCGAGTAGCAAGGATCTTAGCCAGGATTTTAACCTCGGGGTCAAGAAGAGAGATGGGTCGATAGGACGAGCAGCGGTCCGGAGGCTTGCCTTGTTTATGTATGACGGCAATACTGGCCAGTCGCTGTGTAGCCGGGAGAATGCCCTCATGCACACTTGCATTGTACATAACCAACAGGGAAGGGGAGATAACCGACGCTACGCTTTTATACAGCTCTATCGGGAGCCCACTAGGGCCCATGGCTTTCCCGGACTGCAAGGAGGAGATGGCCCCAGAAACTTCTTCAACCGTTAGTGCACCATCTAGGTCCCTGCACTCCAGAGAACTCAAGCTCGGTAGCGGCAGTGTAGCCAACAATTCGGCTGCCTCCTCCCGAGTGGATGCAGACACAGGGGAGTAGACCTGGTGAAAGTGGGAGGCAAAGGTTCCTGTTATGCCAGGCCCATCACAGTGTCGGGTGTCGCTCTCATCAATGATTTCCGCCACCCACCTATTTGCTAGTTCTCTTTTATCGAGCCAGGCCAACAACTTGCTAGCCTTATCTCCAATATCATAGAGCCTATGCTGCGAGGCCTTGTGATACACCTTAGCCGCGTCGCCCGCTATGTCTCGATATTCCTTTTGCTTAACAGCTAATTTATGTGAGCTTTCTTGTGACGGCCCGGAAATTAGGTCATGTTCCAGAGCTGCAATCTCCTCCTCAATCTGCTCTAGTTGACGACGCTTTTCTTTCTTGTGCCCTGCTACCGCCGCAACTCCGCACCCACGTATTACTGTCTTATAGGCCTCCCAAAGAATCACGTTGGACTGGACCGAGCCATCATTTTCAGCAAAATATTGTGAAGTAGTTTTCGTCAGTTTGGCACGTATCTCAGGGATTTTAAGATACCAGGGATTGAGGACCATGTCCCGATGGCTCGCAGGAGGTGTACCACCATAGCAAGCGACAATTGGTGAGTGATCGGAAATCCCTCTAGGAAGAAAGGACAGATTGCTGACCCAAGGGAGTCGGTCAGCCCCACAAAAGAGGTAATCAATACGGGAGAGGCTGCCATGTACGCCAGAGTGGAAAGTATATTGCTTCTCAGTAGGATGGCAAACTTGCCACACATCTATAATGCCCAGAGCCCTCAGAAAGTCGGATAACAGCTTCCCAGACGAATCAGTCAAGCGAGGGGGGGAACGGTCCAGTGAGCCATCCAGAGCCGCATTACAGTCTGCACCAACAATCATATCACCTTCGGGCAACCACAGCAAGTGTGTACCCAAATCATTCAGGGTGTGGAGTGGAGCTTAGGGGGGATGTACAAGGATGTGACGTTGATAGTCTTACCCTCCCACCTTCCGGAGACTGAGGTAAATCGACCCAGCGGGTCGTGCAACACTTTCTGAATTTGAAAGGGGAAGGGACTTCGCAACAGAATGCCAACCCCCCTAGAGCCACGTGTGTAGCCTGCATGAGCGATAAGCCTATAGCCACATCTATTAAGCGCACAGTAGTTGGACCCCTGTGTATGAGTCTCCTGGAGAAATACCAGGTCAGGAGAATGCCTTTTTAGATACTGCAGCACTATACCTCTCTTAATCCGATCACCAAGACCATTAACGTTCCAAGAAAGAATTTTGAAACGGCCCAGTACTGGGCCAGCTGAGTCATCTACGCTCATATTGTAAGAGATTGCCTAGCTCCTGCATCCTCCCACCCGGAAGGAACATGTTGGACCTCCCAAAAGCCCCCCAAAGCAGGAGCCCCTGCAAAGTCAAGAACCAATGACCTACAGCCTGATCTTTACTTGCCAAAAGCCTTTTTGTTGCCACCACAGTAGAGCTCGTCCGATACAATTTTCCAAAAACAATCCCCTGATAAAGACTGCCCAAAAGAAAAAGGAAAACAAATAAAAACACATCAATCAAACCCCAGGAACAAGTAAACATTACCCCCTCCCTGCCTCCCTGCAACGTGGACTTGAAACTGCCCACCCCCAAAATTGCAGAGTGCCTGTATACCCCAAACAAAATATACTGTATATAGGGGAACGCTACTCAGCCTAAACATCCCATGGCCTTATAGCATTAAACAACTCTCTTCCTACATAGCCAGTCGACCCGCCCAGCCTAAGACATCAAACTAAACTTAAATCCCCAATTGCAGACACATATTCTCTAACAAATACATCCCCTCCCCCTCCCCGGTCATCTTCAAATACTTAAAGATGACCCAAAGCAAAACCACATTAACCAACCCTCAATTGAGTTTACGGAGACAGAAATACATATCCCTAGATCATGCCAGCCCATGTCTCACTGAGTGTCTTATTGACTCCAGTTAATGCATGCCCGCTACAACACGCAATCTGCAGTCCCCATTGCGATGAAAACCCCTGGTGCAACCACTCGGTACCTATTCGCCCTCTGGTCGAGGTCCACCTGACGGGGAGGAGGGTCTCTGCGTATCATCTGCATGCCATCTCTCCAGCCAGTCCCAAGTGTCCTCAGGAGATGAGAAGAACCATATTTTGCCACCAGCTTGCACCCGGAGCTTAGCCGGGAAGAGCATGGCATATTTCAAATTGTGGCTTGGCTTCTGAGTGCCCGTTTCACCTCCAGAAAGGACCTCCGCTGTAGTTGCACCTTGTATGTGAAGTCAGGGAAGAAGGTGATGGTGGAATTTTCCCATTTGAGTGGCGGAGCAGTCCTCGCCGCTTGCAGAATTGCGCCTCTATCCCGAAAGTTGAAAATTCTAGCGAGGATGGGGCGCGGCAGAGCCCCCGGCCTAAGAGGGCCCCCCGGCACCCTGTGGGCGTGTTCCACCGAGAAGAACTGCGAGAGGGAACGAGGCTGCAAATGCTTCTGGATGAGGTCTTCTACGAACAGGTGCACCGCCTGCCCCTCTGCTCGTTCCGGGACTCCCAAAATTCGGACATTATTCCGGCGTGCTCGCCCTTCATAATCCTCAAGCTTGGAGGTCAAATCTGACGTTTGTGTCTGGAGGCGCTTAACCGTGGTTTCAAGCTCCTTTTGAGCTTGCTGATGGGTGGATATGGAGTCTTCATTCGTTCTAACCCTGTCCCTCATATTTCGCAAATCGGCGCGGATAAGTGTCATTTCGGTGGCCACCGTATCAATTTTAACCTCCAACGCCGTCCGGACCCCCTGTATAGCCGCCATCACGTCTACCAGGGTCAGCGCCTCCTCCTCAGGCTGATGTTTTGGGTCAGGCAAGCCCCTATGTCCCTCTGTTCCTTCCGATCTAGTGTGGGCATACTTCGCCAGTCTGGCAGCAGGAGGTGGCTTGGATCCCTTAGCGGTGGCCATCACAGCCACTCATTGTCTACAGCCAATGCACAATGATTAGCCCGCCAATATGGAAGGGGTCTAGAGCTGTCCCGCGGGCTTCAGTAGGCACCAGGGAGCACCAGCCAGCCCCTCTCACAGTAGGTCCGTCTATGGAATCCGGAAGGTCAGCAGCGAGAATCCAAGGGGGAGAACTAGCCCCTGTGCCCAGTCTCTAAATCACCACCAATTAGGGTTCTGTCCCAGATATGCTGGTGCTATCCACCGGTGTCCCACTACTGGGATCTAGTCAATCCAGCACTCCACTGGCCAGGGTGAATCAGTAAAATGGCGGCCGCACCCGATCGTAGAGCTAGTGCCTGCGTTGGACATCGGGCCACCCCCGGAAGCGGCGGGAGTCCAGCCGGGCCCCCAGCCCACTCACCCCCGTTCGTTTTTACAGTCCTTATCAGGGCAGAGGTTCTGGCCTGCACATCTCCAGCGGGAGCTCCCCCCCGTCGAATCACCGCGAACTCCAGCGGCAAGAGGTCTCTGCCTGCGACCGGCAAAAGCGCCAGGAATCCCCACGGGACCTCAGAAGAGGCCCCCACAGCGCTGCGCCGGCAAGAGCAATCAGGGGACTCCGCCGCCTTCACCGAGGTTCCCGACCGCCCGACCTCCTCAATCAGCCGCGGAGCGCCGTGCGAGGTCATGGTCGAGGCTCCTACCTCGCGGCGGTCGGGGACGTCAGGTTTATTATCTCCGGATCTCAGCCATCAAACCAGGGTAGAGGGATAGCGGCAGATGCAGTGTCTTTAGGGGAACAAGGCTCCGGAGGCTGGGTCTTGATTACGGATAATTGCAGCGGATGTTAGGGAGTTGAGCTACGGCTTCGGCCGGAGCTCCACTACAATGCGGCCATCTTGGGTGTTGGCAAGCCACGCCCCATTTTACTGCCAGCCTTGCTTCTCGTAAGCAAGGACTATCAGTATTTACGCACCGCTAGCAGGTTTTCAAAACACATAAATAAAAGGTATTGTCATTTACAATGCCAATAGCTCAAACTCTCGAGACCTATTGCATTGCAAATGCTTGTTTTTAAATTAATGTTAATAATTTCAATGTAAATGTGGAATGAATACTTGTGTTCTCTCTCATACTTGGACGGACTGTCGAATTGGTCTCGTTGTTAAGTATTTTAAGTGATTGTGTGAAGAAGACGTGTGTGTATAGGTGTTTTATAGACATATTGGATTAATAATCTTCAATATGCTTCAGTCAGGACCACAATCACACATCCAGATGTAAATGGACAATGAGATGTTTTCCTGCAGTCATGCTGATATCTAAACTGGGTGATACACAGGAATGTATTGCCGGTCCCTTTTCGCTTAAGAACTAGGGGCAATAACATGTTGCGAGCTCTCAGCTGAAATGCGAATCTACTGCAGAAGGTTGCAGACCTGTTTGATGTTTCAAAACGTGTATTTATTACGGCACAAGATTATGTGTTTTTGTGGTAAATGTGTTGCTGCTGCGTTTCATAATGCATAAGGGGAAACATTTTGAACAACAAGAATATTGAAATATGGAACACTTTCAGATCCAAATAAGCACCTTGTCCAACATCGTTTTATATGTTTTATGGAAATTTTAGGCATAATGATAGACAACAGACCTGTACTCTAAAGAATTCTGCGCTCCTTCATTTTCAGTGTGAGAGGCATGCTTGTTGACGGTGAGGAAAACCCCCCACAAATCAACAGCTTCTCTTCTTATGCAAAGCACTCCTTAAAAAACCTCAGGGGATTATTTAAAAGCCCAGTGCACCACTGAAAAGTCACTTTTTATGACGTTCCAGCTGTACACTGGGCTTACTCATATCTACGAGGTCACGTAAAGCACCCTACACGGCTTTTCATAGCCTTGTAGATATGGTGTGAGGCAACGCAGTGTAAGTCGGTGCATTGCCTCACACTGAAATGGGGAGGCATGCAATGGGCTCCACGTAACATCCATGGCATTTGACACATTCTCAGATTTACAACATGCTGTAAAACTGGGAATGCGTAAAAAGTCTACGTCTCTGCAGCGGTGGCGTAAGGGTTTTTTTTTTAGAAGGAAGGTTTCCCTTCCCCCACAAAAGCAACCTGGTTTCAACTCAGACACCCTTGCACCATGGTGCAAAGGTGCCTGCGTTGGTGCATAGCAGCCAATTCGTGCACCAGCACTGTGAAGGAGGACAGGAATGTGCTGTATCTCATAGAAACATCAAATTTCTGCCCTTTTCTTTTGATATAGGGCAGCGCAGAAGTAAGGCTTGCGGCACTGCAGTACCAATATTATAAATGAGGGCAACAATATTTGCAGAGAAACTTCACTTTATTTACACTTTACTTTTATAGTTACAGCCAGGGACCGAGACACCCATCCAGACAGCAGTATATCTTAGTAACTGTCACAAGTCCTGTCTCCTTACTCAAATCTCTTACGCAGGTATTTGCCTTGCATTCAAACTAAACAGTTTGGGCCTCATTTATGGCTTTATGGCGTATGGAAGCACAGTAAGGCACCTTGTTGCGCTGCCCTACGCCAAAGTGAAAGGGGAGGAATGCTACGGTACATTCCTGTCCATTCTGCCTGCGCTGGTGCCGTTTTGGCAGCCTAGCACCAATGAAGGCAACATTGTTTTGTGCAGGAAGGGGCACCTTCCTGTGCAAAAACAATCCTACAGGCCGTTTTTGTCTTCCTATGAGTGCTGCAGAATGTAGCACACATGGAAAGAGGAAAAAATGAGGAGAAATGAACATATTTCTTCTTGATACGCCTCACCTTCGGAGGCGTATGAATTTGACGCTTCGCGAGGTTTACATCACTTTGTAAATCTGGGGCAGCGTCAAATTCCATGATGTTGCATGGGAAAACCCACCACAATGCCCATGGAATGCCTCTCGGCCGCAGAGTAAGACAACGCAGCGATTTGCGCTGCGTCGCCTTACTCATGATCTATGAGGCCACTCAAAGCATTGCAGGGTGGCTTTGCGTGGCTTCATAAATCTTTATGAGAGCCCTGCATCACACATGTACCACTTTTACATGGTGCAAAAGTGACACAGGGCTCTGATAAATAAGCTCCTTTGTTTGTCAATAATGCATGATGGTATTACAACATTATCATAATTGTCATGGACTGTAGTGTCACATTCTGGAGAAAGAAACACTTGCTCCGTCTAGATTTTTAATGATAAACTCCTTCCATAGTTATATGTAAAATCTAATGTTTGTGCCAGTGGAGCCTCAGCCGGCATAAACCCTTGAGTTGGTGGCCCGTCCGGCATGGCGTTCCAGATAGGTAAATTACATTGGCCCCACGTGCAGCAAGGAAAGTCCTTGCACATCAGGGCCATTGCTTCTTTTTGGTTTCTGAAAACAAACTTCTTATTTGATTGCTTATTTTCAGAAAAAAAATGCTGAACAGGCTATCAAACATGACACCTGCTCAGTAAAGGATCATTGCCTTCAATGGAGCTGCCTGGCAGGAAACTGAGGGGCACTTGTACAAGAAATTGGCGAAGGGTCGCGCTAAGCCAAGAAGGCTAACAACACACTTAGTCACTTTAGAAACGCAGAGCTGCACCATATTTACTAGAATATGGTGCAGCCCTGCATTTCCCCCTGCACTGGTGCTAAATTAAGCTGCCTAGTGTGACGTTGTGGTGGCGATAGGAGCTTGTAAATATGCCCCTATAACTCTGGAAGGTGGCCTTCTCCAGGGGAGTAGAGGCCATATCTTCTGCTAACAATGGAGGCTATCAGGCCAATCTCCAGACTCTAAATGAGTCCTCCTATTGCATGGTATGCATTTGCAACCTCTATTAGCTGCAAGACAGCTGCTGAGTGCTGACAGCCTCTGCTACACTGTGCACAACTAAGGGTCTAGAGACGTCAAAAATCCATCTGGTCACAATCTACGAGGACCACACAGCCTGCACAACTCATGCTCCTCGTAGACACTGTGCATTGACACAGTTTAATTTACCAAACACAGGATACCTAAGATTATCAGATACTTACTAGCACATTTTTATGCTTATTTATTGGAAATTTACATTTTGTAGTTCTGAATAGGATGTACCCTCTGCTGTCCATTGCATCATACCTCAGTTGGACACCAGGTGTACAATCAGATGCTTAAGTTTGGACCACAATCACACATGCAGATGTAAATGGACAATGAAATGTTTCCTGCAGTCAATCTAAGCCAGGGAAGGAATCAAAGTTGGGGTGTAGACAACTTGCATGACCTTAAGGCACGTAGGGCTTCTTCAGACAGAGATGCCTCTAATAGCCAGCAGTACTTTGCATATGGAATTTTCTAAATTAAACTTCTATTTTCAAAAAGCAAGGACCTTTCCCTCAGTGCAACAATCTGTTGGTTGAAAAGCCAGAATTGGGTGAATGGGCAGGGCCTCATGTTAACTGTGAGTGACTAACAAAAGAGTATCAGTGTTTCAGAATCCATTCAGATGTTATGAAAGGCCAATCGAGCCAGATTGCACATAGGTGTGCACCCTTTTCATTGATACAATTATTGTTGTCATTGTGTTCACCCCAAGTATTTTTTTTAGCTGTCTCCCTCTTAAAATCTGCTGACCTGTTCTCGGCGTCGTCAAAAAAGGTGAATTCTCATAAAAATGTGACTCTGAGGTACACACAAACCCTTGGAGTAGATGCATTAATCATGCCCCTCTCTTGGTGAAAACTCCGACCTGCACATTGCAAGCAGATCACCTCAGTAGGTGAATTAACTGCTTGAGCTAGGTTAGGTCAGATCCAAACCTACCTTTTTTCAGTGGAACCCATGACCTGCAGGATGCAAAAGAGCTCAGTACCAGGTGCACAAACCCTTTAGTTACTCTACCTGACTTGGAACATGTGACATATAGGTCATATTCAGATCACCAGCCGCCTAAGTCCAAACGCAAGTGCATATGAGTATAATTTTCCCCATTTCTGTCTCTATTTTTTTTTTCTTTTTCTCAGATTTCGGCATGTATGTGACAGCTATCAGGTCTTTCCTGACTTTAGAAGGAGACGACATCGCGTTCCTGCTTCCACACGTATCATGGTGTGGAACCATTGATTCATCTACTCTGGCCCACCGTATCTGAGTGTGACCGGATGATTCGTTGTATGTGGACATACCTTGGAAGTCCGATACAGACCACTACGACTTGGTACTCTCTACTCACCTAAAACTGAACACGGGGCGATCCGTTTGTCCTCTCTACGGCAATACTCTAAGGCTGCTCACATTTCATATTTACGGACATCTTAGCCTCATATAACAAGGAGCGCCTCACTTATGCCCTGAAGAAGTCCACTCTCTTTGGACGAAACGCGTTGGCTGATCGACTTAAAAAAGTTTTTTGATATGTCTAATTAAATTACTACAAAATAAAAAGGATAATGTAAAGAACAACCTTGGACATAGATCTCATAATTGTGTGATATTGTTTATAAGGTGGTGCACCACTCGCTCTGTTTTGTTCAACTTTGTAAAGTCCAGTTGTATGGACTGCACTGCGGCAGTTGGTGCTTAGAGTGTGTGCACACAATTTTGGGATATTTCCCGCCACTTATATAAATCTGGTGACAGCAGGTTAGGTGCTAGTCCCCATAGGGTTTCACTGTCAACGACTGTATATATCAGGCTTGGGCCCTGAAAAAAGCAAGAGCGCACCTCTACTTCATACTGCGCTGCTGCCAGCGTCTATGGGTGACTGGCATCCTTATCATTCATGTGCCGGTGACCTGATGAAAGAGTCCTACCCTGGAGCTACAGCCTGCCACCCATGGCTGTCACGTGAATGGTGTATGTGACACTGTTAGATGTTTTGAGAGGGAATTTTATCCAGCTTGAGACAGTTGCACGGATGGCGATTCACCAAAATGCTTTGGGAAGCAGAAGGGACATCACACACCCTTTGACCGTAACACTATCACAGGAAGTTCGATTACATGACCTTTGGCCCTGAATCTTCCCAGTATGTGACATCACATGACCATCACCCTGACAAAATTACAATAACTGACATCACTAAAGTGCCATAATAACTGCATGATTAATTTAGCAACACAACACAGACAAATGTATATTTTAGCATTCATCGATATTAGGGTGCTGACTTGATAAGCCGGGGGAACATTACTCTTTTTTCTTAGTATTACAGTAAAAATTATGTGTTCGTCTGAAGAGGATATAGTGGCACAAAATACAAAACAGTACTGTGAACCTAAATCATTTATAACACAAACTGTCATTTAAAAGGGAGAGGTAAAACAGAGATTATAAAAAGCAATAGTTATGTGCACAAGTGTTAAATGATATAGACTATATAGAGAATATGCACTACCTTATCGGCTCAAATTATTCCTCATTGTTAACACATGTTGCTTTATAATCATTTGCAAAGCACTATCACTCAATCAAAGCACAGAAGTTACGTTTTTATTCAAACACATAATTCTTCATACATTCACAGTGTTTAATCAGAAGAGTGCACTTTAGTCTGCTGATTTTTTTTATTTGATTAAACCTAAAGAATAATGTGTACAGGCCACAGTAGAAAGACATAAACAAACCAGTGCTGATCAAGGCACTGTTTGCCTTCTGTTCTTGAAGTGGAAGTTGCTGATTTTTTAAAGTGATGAGGCATAATAATTGCTATAAATTGTACCGAGTGAGCAAAGTGAGTGAGCCTGACCTCTTTAACGAATGGGTGAAGAAAATTTCGAAACAAATGGGGGAAAATAGTGCGTTTTAAGCACAACTTTCACATTTTTGCTGAAAAGCCATAGGCTCTCAAAAGGCACTCATTAATATTCAAGTCCTTTCATGGTGTGCAAGACAATAAAACCTGACACTCCACAGAAGTGGATCCATTTTTTTCTTCAAAATAGTCTATGAGTGTTTCTAAATGTCAAAACGTATCTTCATTTATCTAG